>CM038677.1:597705748-598040541 GCA_021605205.1 Aegilops longissima | reverse complement strand
TACTACAAGTTCATTAAAGTTTAATTACAACATGACCCAATCGATGTTTCAGAACTAGACAACTCGACTCAAGGGACCGGGCGTGGATGAAGCCGCCGTCTATCGTGGGAGTCATGAAAGAGCGGGAGTTGTCATCCTGCATTTGTAGCATTGTGTCGATGTCACTGTTGGACGGTTGATTTCGAGGTAGAACTGCCCGAGGTACGAAGGACATCTTGATGGATGATTTCCGCAAACTCCATTGGATGCGAAAGAATTGTTGTCGGAGGTCCGCGTCCTGGATTGTCGACACGCTCGCGGCCCAATCTTGGAGTTTACTCGGTAGCGAAGTTGATGATGGTCCCGTCGATCGCCCGCATGTGATGGATGGCGTAGTAGGCACCCTTCGACCGCCCGGTGACTGCTTGGCAGCAGAACATCGTATTGTGGGAGAACACGTGCTTGCCGTGCTTACGAATAGGCCTGGTGAAGGTGCCTCCAGATTTGGCGTGGCAGGAGAACATCATCAAGAACCTTCTTGACATTTGTGTAGTCTCGTTCAAGCGACGGTCCGGTCGAAATCGTGGCCATGGAATATTTAGGGCTTAGGAGGATGGCGTGCAGCGTGTGTCACTGCAGAAAACACGGAATGTTAAAAGAAAAGCGATCGAAATGTAAGAATTCATATGTTACGGGCGGTTGAGGGAGGACTTACTCGGGAAAGTAAGGCACGAGGAAGTTATCCTTATCTTGGTTTGCGAATGCGCCTTGAGTAAGAACTTCGCGACTTGCGGTCCCAGCGCTGCCCTAGATCTTGCGCGCATGTAGAAGGGTCGACTATCACGATGTCCGGGGTCTTGTCGCGAATGATCCGCATCTCCATACTCAGCGAAAATAGCCGAGCGAAGGTGTAGTGCAGCGGATGAAGGTTCAACATAGCGTGGATGTCATCAAAGCGCAGAGACGATCGTCGCCCGATGGAGTTATCCACAAAGCCCTTGCCCTCGGCACCTTGGCGCGAAACCGGGTATGCCACATCCTCTCCACGAGGCGCCGCTTCTCCAAAGAAAGAACAACATCATGCAGACTCCACATAGCACGGTTGCAGCATTGAGCATATTTGTCGGTAGCATCGCCCTACCGCCACATGCACCCTCCTCGAGATATCCTGCGGTGAAGGTGGCCCGTCCTGAGCACGGATCGTACTCGGTGCGGCTGGCTCGCACCCTTCTTAGTCTTTCTTTTGCGTGCCTTCTTCTTCTCCTGTAATGGGACCGAGTTTTGCTCACAGACCGCCTTCTTGAGTGTGTTGGGGCTGATAATATTTCGCACCTCGCCTATCGAGGCTCGGTGAAGTCGGCAGGTGGGCGTCTCACGAGAGCTGAGCGCAGACGGCGCTGTTGCAACAGCTTCTCCGCAGTCGAGCTAGATCGCACACGTCTTTTGTTGGGTTTGGTTCTTGAGAAGGAGGCCCCATGAAGTCGCCATCGTACCCATGCTCGGCAAAATCTTGATCGGCGTTGCCAAATGTATCATAGTCGTCGTCGTCGTCATTACGATCTGTGCCATATGCATGTTTGGATCGATGGCATAGGGATGTCCGGCACCGTTCGGCGGTCTTGCCATGGGGCCGACTTGGCGCCGCTGCATTGGCGGTGTTGTCTTTGGGGTGGTGTCCCCGCCCCAAGCGAATCTGCTCTTGGCCAAAGCGAGGGCCAGCTCAGGCGGCCGAGGTCATCACGTCATCATCGTCGGCCCGGCGGGTCGATTCGGAGGTAACAAGTCGTTGCAGCCTGGCAGCACCGAACCAGTTGAACCCTAAACAAGTTGGGTGGCATCGGGTACCGTGGAACAAGGGTTGCCGGTTGAGCGATTTTGCCCTTGGCGACATCGACCAACTTCGTTGTTCACGAAGTGGAGGAGAGTGCAGGCGTCGGCGGCGCCTGCAAAAACATGTAGGCGTCGAGGATGCCCGATCAAAGGCAAGAGATGAAGTCCTCGGCGAGAGAAGCAATTAGTTACCGTGATGATGGCGTCGAGCTCGGCTAATGTAGAGGCACCGCCAGCGGTAGCGTGCGATTGACGGAGGGCGCTTGCTGCGAGAGGTGCGGCGGCGTACACGGGTGCATTAAGCTCCGTGCGGCGTCGGAGACACCAATGCCGCCTCATGGGGAGGCACCAATAGCCCGCCATCGCATTATCGAGTTGCTGGCCGTGAAGCTAGGAATCGGGCGGCCCTGTTGGCCGCCCGCAATCCGCCTCAACCCGAGATCAAGGTAGGCACAAGGGCGGTGATAAATCGCTCCAGTCGTTGTTCCACTTGCTCTTGGACAATCTCCGGAATCCGCGCCACCTGTGCCTTGAGTTCTTGAACCTCTCGCGCTGGCTTTCCGAGCTGGTCTTTTCTCCTTCCGCACACCGGTATAGTATGACCCCATTTTGTCGACAAGCCTTTGCCGCGGCCACGACCAGGTGACGTCGACTTCTCGAGCTTATGCTTGTTCTTCATTACATTCAACCCCTATTTAGAGTGGTGTCCCAAGGGTTGCTCTGAGTCGACCCGCGCTACTGCTTTCGATCGCTGCGGAAGGAATGTGAACCATTTAGAAATTGGCTTCATTAATTAGAATGCAACCATATGGAGCTAATTCGCGGGGGTGTATTCCTTACGAGAACAAGCTCAAGCTGCACGGTCTTCGGATCCGTGGTAAGCTCCTTTGTTTCGGGTCCTTCTTGTGCGGGCCCGACAAAGTTCCTGGTCTGCTTGTCACCGCCGTATGTATCGAAGAGGCGGTAGGCCTTGCTAAACACGGTCTGCCTCCTCCTTGTCCCATATAGGCTCCGCCACTCTGTAACCGCCGGGACCGAGTGTGTGTTCCCCTATGTTCAGCTCCGCATTTGTTTCCCCACTCACTTGATTGGGAGCTTGCGGTGCTCGAGCAATTGATCTTGAAGTCGTTGTAGTCATCTTCGGTGATCGAAGGATTTTTCTCCTTGATCTTCTCATAACTCTCACCTTTCTCGATCATTCTCTTCACATTGCTTTTCCAAATAGACAGGGCCTTGCTCATCTTCGTGAGGCAGCATTGTTCATGTTGGGGAGCGTAGTAATTTCAAAAATTTCCTCACGAACACGCAAGACCATGGTGATGGCATAGCAGCGAGAGGGAGAGTGTCCGTCCACGTACCCTCGTGACCCGGCGGGCGTTATAACAACGCGGTTGATGTAGTAAATGCGTCTTCACGATCCGACCGATCCAAGCACCGAGCGTCACGGCACCTCCGAGTTCTGCACACGTTCAGCTCGATGGCGATCCCGGACTCCGATCCAGCAAAGTGTCGGGATGAGTTCCGTCAACCGACGGCGTGGTAGCGATGTTGATGCTCCACCGGCGTGAAGCCGCCTAAGCTCATGACGATATGACTTCTCCGGCGCGGGGCTTCGCCTAAGCTCCATGACGATATGACGAAGTGGAATATGGTGGAGGGGCACCGCTGCAGCTAAGGAGCGATCCGTAGATCAACTTGTGTGTCATGGGGTGCCCCCTGCCCCGTATATAAAGGAGCAAGGGAGGAGGTGGCGGCCTAGGAGGAGGGCGCCAGGGGAGTCCTACTCCCCGGGAGTAGGACTCCTTCTTCTAGTCCAACTAGGAGAAGGGGAAAGGGGAAGTGGAGAAGGAAGGAGAGGTGGGCTGCGCCCCAAACCCCTTGTCCAATTCGGACTGGGCTTGGGAGGGCAGCGCCACCTCCTGGCTCCTTCCACTAAGGCCCATTAAGGCCCAATACTTTTCCCCGTATTCCCGTAACTCCCGGTACTCGAAAAATACCGAATCACTCGGAACCTTTCCGAACTCGAATATAGTCGTCCAATATATCGATCTTTACGTCTCGACCATTTCGAGACTCCTCGTCATGTCCCGATCTCATCCGGGACTCGAACTCCTTGGTACATCAAAACTCATAAACTCATAATATAAGCATCGCCGAAACCTTAGCGTGCGGACCCTACGGGTTCGAGAACTATGTAGACATGACCTAGAACTATTCTCGGTCAATAACCAATAGCGGAACCTGGATGCCCATATTGGTTCCTACATATTCTCTGAAGATCTTTATCGGTCAAACCGCATAACGACATCGTTGTTCCCTTTGTCATCGGTATGTTACTTACCCGAGATTCGATCGTCGGTATCAATACCTAGTTCAATCTCGTTACGGTAAGTCTCTTTACTCGTTCCGTAATACATCATCTCACAACTAACTCATTAGTTGTAATGCTTACAAGGCTTAAGTGATGTGTATCACCGAGAAGGCCTAGAGATACCTCTCCGACAATCGGATGACAAAACCTAATCTCGAAATCGCCAACCCAACAAGTACCTTTGGAGACACCTGTAGTACTCCTTTATAATCACCCAGTTATGTTGTGACGTTTGGTAGTACCCAAAGTGTTCCTCCGTAAGCAGGAGTTGCATAATCTCATAGTTACGGGAACATGTATGAGTCATGAAGAAAGCATTAGCAACATACTAAGCGATCAAGTGCTAAGCTAACGGAATGGGTCATGTCAATCACATCATTCTCCTAATGAGGTGATCCCATTAATCAAATGACAACACATGTCTATGGTTAGGAAACATAACCATCTTTGATTAATGAGCTAGTCGATAGAGGCATACTAGTGACTATCTGTTTGTCTATGTATTCACACATGTATTATGTTTCCGGTTAATACAATTCTAGCATGAATAATAAACATTTATCATGAAATAAGGAAATAAATAATAACTTTATTATTGCCTCTAGGGCATATTTCCTTCAGTCTCCCACTTGCACTAGAGTCAATAATCTAGTTCACATCATCATGTGATTCAACACTAATATTCACATCGTATGTGATTAATACCCATAGTTCACATCGTCATGTGACCAACACCCAAAGGGTTTACTAGAGTCAATAATCTAGTTCACATCGCTATGTGATTAACACCCAAAGAGTACTAAGGTATGATCATGTTTTGCTCGTGAGAGAAGCTTAGTCAGCGGTACATCACATTGAGCCGTATCTATTTTGCAAATATTCTATGTCTACAATGCTGCTTGCGGAGCTACTCTAGCTAATTGCTCCCACTTTCAATATGTATCCAGATTGAGACTTAGAGTCATCTGGATCGGTGTAAAATGCTTGCATCGATGTAACTCTTTCTGACGGGCTTTTTACACCTCCATAATCGAGAAATATTTCCTTAGTCCTCACTAAGGATGTTCTTGACCAATGTCCGATGATCTACTCCTAGATCACCATTGTACTCCTTGCCAAATTCAGAGCAAGGTATACAATAGGTGCAGTACATAGCATAGCATACTTTATAGAACCTATGGTGAGGCATAGGGAATGACTTTCATTCTATTTTCTATTTTACTGCCGTGGTGGGATTTGAGTCTTACTCAATTTCACACCTTTGCAACACGAGCAAGAACTTTTCTTTGACTGTTCCATTTTGAACTACTTCAAAATCTTGACAAGGTATATATTTATTGAAAAAACTTATCAAGCGTCTTGATCTATCTCTATAGATCTTGATGCTCAATATATAAGCAGCTTCAACGAGGTCTTTCTTTAAAAAACTCCTTTCAAAACACTCCTTTATGCTTTGCAGAATAATTCTACATTATTTCCGATCAACAATATGTCAATCACATATACTTATCGAAAGGCTGTAGTGCTCCCACTCACTTTCTTGTAAATCTGGCCTTTCAAAAGTCTGTATAAAATCATATGCTTTGATCAACACATCAAAGCGTATATTCCAACTCGAGATGCTTGCAGTCCATTGATGGATCGCTGGAGCTTGCACATTTTGTTAGCACCTTTAGGATTGACAAAACCTTCGGTTGCATCATATACAACTCTTCTTTAATAAATCCATTAAAGAATGTAGTTTTGACATCCATTTGCCAGATTTCATAAAATGTGGCAATTGCTAACATGATTCGGACAGACTTAAGCATCGCTACTGAGTTGAGAAAGTCTCATTGTAGTCAACACCTTGAACTTGTCGAAAACCTTTTTGTGACAAGTCGAGCTTTGTAGATAGTAACACCACTATCGATGTCCGTCTTCCTCTTAAAGATCCATTTATCTACATGGCTTGCTGATCATCGAGCAAGTCAATCAAAGTCCATACTTTGTTCTCATACATGGATCCTATCTCAGATTTTATGGCCTCAAGCCATTTCATGAATCTGGGCTCATCATCGCTTCCTCATAGTTAGTAGGTTCATCATGGTCTAGTAACATGACTTCCAGAACATGATTACCGTACCACTCAGTGCGGATCTCACTCTGGAAGACCTCACGAGGTTTGGTAGCAACTTGATCTGAAGTTTCATGATCATCATCATTAACTTCCTTACTAATTGATGTAGGAATCACGAAACTGATTTACTGTGATGAACTACTTTCCAATAAGGGAGAAGGTACAATTACCTCATCAAGTTCTACTTTCCTCCCACTCACTTCTTTCGAGAGAAACTTCTTCTCTAGAAAGGATCCATCTTAACAACGAAAAACTTGCCTTCGGATCTGTGATAGAAGGTGTACCCAATAGTTACCTTTGGGTATTCTATGAAGACGCACTTCTCGATTTGGGTTCGAGCTTATCGGTGAAAACTTTTTCACATAAGCATCACAACTCCAAACTTTTAAGAAACGACAGCTTAGGTTTCTTTGTTAAACCATAGTTCATACGGTGTCGCCTCAGCGGATTTAGATGGTGCCCTTTTAATGTGAATGCAGCTATCTCTAATGCATAACCCCAAAACTATATCTGTAAGAGACATCATAGATCGCACCATATCAAAATAAAGCACGATTCTGACGTTCGGACACACCATAATGTTGTGGTGTTCCGGTGGCGTGAGCTGTGAAACTATTCCACATTGTTTTAATTGAAGACCAAACTCGTAACTCAAATATTCATCTCCACGATCAGATCGCGAAACTTTATTTTCTTGTTACGATGATTTTCCACTTCACTCTGAAATTCTTTGAACCTTTCAACTATTTCAGACTTATGTTTCATCAAGAAGATATACCCATATCTGCTCAAATCATCTTGTGAAGGTCAGAAAATAACGATACTTGCCACGAGCATCAACACTCATTGGATCGCATACATCGGTATGTATTATTTCCAATAAGTCAGTATCTCGTTCCATTGTTCCGAACAACGGAGTTTCAGTCATCTTGCCCAAAAGGCACGGTTCGCAAGTATCAAATGATTCATAATCAAGTGATTCCAAAAACCCATCGACATGGAGTTTCTTCATGCGCTTTACACCGATATGACCCAAGCGGCGAGTGCCACAAATAGGTTGCACTATCATTATTAACTTTGCATTTTTGGCATCAATATTATGAATATGTGTATCACTATGATCGAGATCCAATGAACCATTTTCATTGAGTGTGTAACCACATAAGGTTTTATTCATGTAAGCAGAACAACAATTTATTCTCTTACTTAAATGAATAACCGTATTGCAATAAACATGATCAAATCATATTCATGCTCAACACCAAATAACACTTATTTAGGTTCCACACTAATCCCGAAAGTATAGGGAGTGTGCGATGATGATCATATCAATCTTGGAACTACTTCCAACACTCATCGTCACTTCCCTTCAACTAGTCTCTGTTTATTACGTAACTCCTGTTTGAGTTACTAATCTTAGCAACGAACAGTATCAAATACTCAGGGGCTACTATAAACACTAGTAAGGCACACGTCAATAACCTGTATATCAAATATAACCTTGTTCACTTTGCCATCCTTCTTATCCACCAAATATCCGGGGTAGTTCGCTTCGGTGACCAGTTCCATTGCAGCAAAAGTACTCGGTCTCGGGCTTAGGTTTAGACTTGGGCTTCTTCACTCGAGCAGCAACTTGCTTGCCGTTCCTTTTGAAGTTCCCCTTCTTCCCTTTGCCAATTTCCTTGAGACTAGTGGTCTTGTCAACCATCAACACTTGATGTTTTTTTCTTGATTTCTACCTTCGCCTAGCATCGCGAAGAGCTCGAGAATCTTTTTCGTCATCCCTTGCATACTATAGTTCATCACGAAGTTCTACTAACTTAGTGATGGTGACTAGAGAATTCTGTCAATCACTATCTTATCGGAAGATTAACTCCCACTTGATTCAAGTGATTGAAGTACTCGGACAATCTGAGCACATGCTCACTAGTTGAGCGATTCTCCTCCATCTTTTAGCTATAGAACTTGTTGGAGACTTCATATCTCTCAACTCGGTATTTGCTTGAAATATTAACTTCAATTCTGGAACATCTCATATGGTCCATGGCGTTCAAAACGTCTTTGAAGTCCCGATTCTAAGCCGTTAAGCATGGTGCACTAAACTATCAAGTAGTCATCATATTGAGCTAGCCAAGCGTTCATAACGTCGTATCTGCTCATATTGAGCTAGCCAAGCGTTCATAACGTCGCATCTGCTCCTGCAATAGGTCTGTCACCTAGCGGTGCATTAAGGACATAATTCTTCTGCGCAGCAATGAGGATAAACCTCAGATCACGGATCCAATCCGCATCATTGCTACTAACATCTTTCAATACAATTTTCTCTAGGAACACATATAAAAACATAGGGAAGCAACAACGCGAGCTATTGATCTACAACATAATTTGCAAAATACTACCAGGACTAAGTTCATGATAAATTAAAGTTTAATTAATCATATTAAAAACTCCCACTTAGACAGACATCTCTCTAGTCATCTAAGTGATCACGTGATCCAAATCAACTAAACCATGTCCGATCATCACGTGAGATGGAGTAGTTTTCAATGGTGAACATCACTATGTTGATCATATCTACTATATGATTCACGCTCGACCTTTCGGTCTCCGTGTTCCGAGGCCATATCTGTTATATGCTAGGCTCGTCAAGTTTAACTGAGTATTCGCGTGCGCAACTGTTTTGCACCCGTTGTATTTGAGCGTAGAGCCTATCACACCCGATCATCACGTGGTGTCTCAGCACGAAGAACTTTCATAGCGGTGCATACTCGGGAGAACACTTCTTGATAATTTTGGTGAGAGATCATCTTATAATGCTCTTGTCAAACAAAGCAAGATAAGATGCATAAAGGATAAACATCACATGCAATCAATATAAGTGATATGATATGGTCATCATCATCTTGTGCTTGTGATCTCCATCGCCGAAGCACCGTCATGATCACCATCGTCACCGGCGCGACACCTTGATCTCCATCGTAGCATCGTTGTCATCTCGCCAACTATTGCTTCTATGACTATCGCTACTCCTTAGTGATAAAGTAAAGCAATTACATGGCGTTTGCATTTCATACAATAAAGCGACAACCATATGGCTCCTGCCAGTTGCCGATAACTTCGGTTACAAAACATGATCATCTCATACAATAAAATATAGCATCACGTCTTGACCATATCACATCACAACATGCCCTGCAAAAACAAGTTAGACGTCCTCTACTTTGTTGTTGCAAGTTTTACGTGGCTGCTACGGGCTGAGCAAGAACCGTTCTTACCTCGCATCAAAACCACAGCGATAGTTTGTCAAATAGACTCCGTTTTAACCTTCTCAAGGACGGGCGTAGTCATACTCGGTTCAACTAAAGTGAGAGAGCAGACACCGCCGGTCACCTTTAAGCAATGAGTGCTCGGGCGGTGAAACCAGTCTCGCGTAAGCGTCTGGCGTAATGTCGGTCCGGCCGCTTCATCTCACAATACCGCTGAACCAAAGTATGACATGCTGGTAGGCGGTATGACTTGTATCGCCCACAACTCACTTGTGTTCTACTCGTGCACATGACATCAACGCATAAAACCAGGCTCGGATGCCACTGTTGGGGAGCGTAGTAATTTCAAAAATTTCCTACGAACACGCAAGACCATGGTGATGGCATAGCAACGAGAGGGAGAGTGTCCGTCCACGTACCCTCGTGAACCGAAAGCGGAAGCGTTATAACAACGCTGTTGATGTAGTCGTCGTCTTCACGATCCGACCGATCCAAGCACCGAGCGTCACGGCACCTCCGAGTTCTGCACGTTCAGCTCGATGGCGATCCCGGACTCGATCCAGCAAAGTGTCGGGATGAGTTCCGTCAACCTGACGGCGTGGTGGCGATGTTGATGCTCCACCGGCGCAGAGCCGCCTAAGCTCCGTGATGATATGACTTCTCCGCGCGAGGGCCGCCTAAGCTCATGACGATATGACCGAAGTGGAATATGGTGGAGGGGCACAGCGCACGGATAAGGAGCGATCCGTAGATCAACTTGTGTGTCATGGGGTGCCCCCTGCCCCGTATATAAAGGAGCAAGGGAGGAGGTGGCGGCCTAGGAGGAGGGCGCCAAGGGAGTCCTACTCCCACCGGGAGTAGGACTCCTTCTTCCTAGTCCAACTAGGAGAAGGGGAAAGGGGGAAGTGGAGAAGGAAGGGAGAGGTGGGCTGCGCCCCAAACCCCTTGTCCAATTCGGACTGGGCTTGGGAGGGCGCGCGCCACCTCTGGCTCCTTCCCACTAAGGCCCATTAAGGCCCAATACTTTTCCCCGTATTCCCGTAACTCCCGGTACTCGAAAAATACTCGAATCACTCGGAACCTTTCCGAACTCCGAATATAGTCGTCCAATATATCGATCTTTACGTCTCGACCATTTGAGACTCCTCGTCATGTCCCGATCTCATCCGGGACTCGAACTCCTTGGTACATCAAAACTCATAAACTCATAATATAAGCATCGCCGAAACCTTAAGCGTGCGGACCCTACGGGTTCGAGAACTATGTAGACATGACCTAGAACTATTCTCGGTCAATAACCAATAGCGGAACCTGGATGCCCATATTGGTTCCTACATATTCTCGAAGATCTTTATCGGTCAAACCGCATAACGACATACGTTGTTCCTTTGTCATCGGTATGTTACTTACCCGAGATTCGATCGTCGGTATCAATACCTAGTTCAATCTCGTTACGGTAAGTCTCTTTACTCGTTCCGTAATACATCATCTCACAACTAACTCATTAGTTGTAATGCTTGCAAGGCTTAAGTGATGTGTATCACCGAGAAGGCCTAGAGATACCTCTCCAGACAATCGGAGTGACAAAACCTAATCTCGAAATCGCCAACCCAACAAGTACCTTTGGAGACACCTGTAGTACTCCTTTATAATCACCCGATTCGTTGTGGCGTTTGGTAGTACCAAAGTGTTCCTCCGTAAGCAGGAGTTGCATAATCTCATAGTTACAGGAACATGTATGAGTCTTGAAGAAAGCATTAGCAACATACTAAGCGATCAAGTGCTAAGCTAACGGAATGGGTCATGTCAATCACATCATTCTCCTAATGAGGTGATCCCATTAATCAAATGACAACACATGTCTATGGTTAGGAAACATAACCATCTTTGATTAATGAGCTAGTCCGATAGAGGCATACTAGTGACTATCTGTTTGTCTATGTATTCACACATGTATTATGTTTCCGGTTAATACAATTCTAGCATGAATAATAAACATTTATCATGAAATAAGGAAATAAATAATAACTTTATTATTGCCTCTAGGGCATATTTCCTTCATTCACTTTATTCCCTTTGAGGCTTGTGTTTTCAAATTCAGCAGGAACTTGTATCGTTCGTGCAGCCGTGAAGAGGAGGTTGCATAAATTCCTCGGTCGGGATGCCTCGGGTTCTCGGTGTTGATTGAGGCGGTGCTCGGACAATGCACCCGAGCTGAAGCGAGTACCCTTGACTATTCGTTCGGCGCCGTTGGATTCCCGTTGGAGTCCACTTGATAACTTCCTCCTTGAGGTGCGAACACGATCAGGCGCCAGTCCTTCCGTTGCCTCTTGGTGGCTGCCATCATCGTGCGTGCGCCGCCATCATCGATGGTGGCATCCTCGGCGGCACCATCGGTGGTGGCATCAGTGTAGTCATCCTCGGCGGCACCATCCGTGGTCTCGGGATCGGTGGGGAAGGCGGCGACCTCATACAAGCGAGTTGTTCCTCCATCTCTGGGACAGCTCCGAGAATGCCTTGCCGCCCGAACCCCGGCCTCATCGTTGTGGGCCATGTTTCTCTCTAAATAGAAACAAAGTTTGGTCAAAAGTTGGTTATTGTCAAGGAACAAGATCATGGTCTCATCATTTAGGGTTTGTCGACACCGAGGCATCCTAAAATCTAAGCTTTTATCATTGAGGGTTTTTCGGCGCCAAGGCACCCTAAAAGCCTAACTTTTCATCATTTCGGTTTTTATCGACACGAGGCACCCTAAAAGCCATGCATTAGTCACAAATGCGCCGGGGCACTTGATCCTACTTAATTAACTACTAAGATACCCGGCCCATGCATTAGTCACAAGTACCCCATATGTCCTATTTTAGCAAAGTCATGCTAAAATTCACGGAAAATTTCAGCATGACCTTTGCTGAAAATAGGACATATGGAGTACCAATTGCGGAGCGGAAGTTAATCGACATTCCGGCAAACTCAAGGGCCTCTCGGGGTACCTGCAAAATCATTATCCCAGCGTAATGAAGTCACCAATGGGTCATTTAGAAGATCACAATGAGACTACCCCTTGACAATTGTCTTGAACCCAACTCAAGACTTTTGTCATGGGATTCCACAAGCCCACATTGGTAACAATTGTACTTCAAACATCTTGTTACGGCCAACAACAACTCGAGCGGAGTTAGCAGAGAAGAAAAAGCACTATAGACATTCATCTAAAACTCTTAAGCGGCACGGTGCAGAATCGTAAGCAAGATAGCGGTGAAGCAACTACATCATAGCATGATTATCTTATTGCATTTGTCTGCTGCACGCTTTGCAGTTATTATCTCTTATTGTTTCAGTTCAGCTGTTGACCTTTTTGTACAAATGCTTCATGCGGATGTTGTAGCACAATTGCTGTTAATAATGTCAGCTGTGCTGTACATATAGAAGTTCTGGGCACAATTTGGTTTTTGCCATTTCTAGGCAGGTTTGCTAGATTCAGATGCTAACATGTTTCTGCCCGGTAGGTGTCGTACTTTACAGTTTGTTTTTGTTATTTCTAGATGGGTTTGGTAGATTCAGATGTTTACAAATTTGTGCTGGGCAGGTCTTGAACTTCAAATTTACTAGTATATCATATACTTACTAAAGTAATCACAACTTGTAAGTAACTTGACCCAGACCGATTGGGTGAGCTATATTGAGCAGGAGGTGCATTACCGCACAACTCTGAAGGCCATGCTATGTGTGTCTACACTAGTGAAAGCCATGGCCTAATCATCTCCTGCAGATCATTGTGTTCAGTCTTACGTAGTACCGGTGTTATTTATGTGACTCAGCATAATTAAAATGGTAGTAGGTCACTCTACCCGGTGAGATTAATACACTATCTATCTAAGGCGGGAAATGAGGAATGAACTACGGGGTTTTGCCCTACAATAATCTTGCAACACAAACAAATGAAAGGTATTTTATATAGCAACAAATTTTGCGTTTTCTTGATTGCCTATTGTTGGGCATAAGGTGCATATATAGCTACGATGGAACCGTTGGCGGCGCCAAGAATTGGCTGAGGCCTAGACGGCCCGGGAAACCTCGTTCCTTTGTGGCATTGTAGCTACACTAAATGCTACAGTCAAGGAAGGACTAATTTTGAAGACAAAAAGTAGTTTTCTAGCTCGAACCATATGTCCTATTCATAATCTGTTTTTACTGTTGTGAATCGATGAGAGTTTCAACACTAGATCCTTCATGAGTATATATGTTTCAACAAAACAGATTACATATAGGTAACTAGATAGTGTATTCGATTGCCTCATTTCACTTCTACCCTCTACATACCACAAATCTTGGCGTAACTAGATAGCAAATAATGCCGATGCATCATTCCACTTGTACCCTTCATTTATACTACTATATTCCAATGCCCCACTGTTTAATCAGTGCATAAACTGAAAAAAGAAAAATGCTACTGCATAAACAGTTTCTTCAAGCAAATGTGTCATGCCAGCAGGTACAAGTCTCATGCTATGCTACCATAATAATACAAGTCAGCAACCACAAGCATAGTAATTAATCAGAGAACAGACCATAGCAGATTAATCAACACGTAAATGCTTTCAAACAGCATATTAAAAGTCACAGTCAATACACAACCAAACAAGCAGTTGCACGGTGCATCGGTCATAGTTGAACAGGCTATATATATAGCTAATCCGATGCAGATGCATAGCATAAGGCATAGTTGGAAACCTTACATATATAACTAAACACGATGCAGAAATACCACTGTAGGAACTTCAACAAGCTAATACCAAGCAGTTTTTAAAAGATTCGTTCCGTGTCAGGCTCTCCATTCAGCCCCACTTGTGTGAACGCAACCTCTGGTTCGTCTCTTTGAAATTCCCTGTCAACACCCGCAAGCATCTCCACGTCCGAAGCAAGACGGGACCAAGCAACATAGATCTCCCTCTTCTCTAAACTTTGAGAATCGAGGTCCTACAATATCTTGACTTGAACAGAGCAGAATGATACAGTTTTAAGTTTTGTTCAAAACTACAATTGCGGCTAGTGCTCTGCTGCTCAAATTGGGTCGAGAAGCATCTACTAGTAACTAGTGCATATGATCATCACTAGCCCATAATTCGTGTACTCCAAAAATTCAAGCAATTGTACCAAATTTTGAAAGAGATTTTTCCAATTTATATTTAAATAGAATTGGGGTATATACCTTGGAATCCTCCTAATGGAAACAACACTAACTGGCGTCTCTATTTCAGCACGAACTGTCAGAAGACTTTTGACCTAAATAATATTTAAATGGTTCTAAGTTAGTAAAGTACATAAAGAAAGATCATCGAGTAATTCTCCATGGCATAATTTTTACCTACCAACAGGAGACCTATAACATTTCTAGGGTTTATACATCAAAAGCCAGAGACTCAACAGACATATTTTCTTCATCAAAGAAAATTTCTAACAACGCAAATAGATAAGCTTATACATCAAAAGCCAGAGACTCAACAGACATATTTTCTTCATCAAAGAGATACCAGCGAGCAAATAGGTTCATGCATATCTCGATAATCAATTTTCTCACGGATTTCTATATAGCTGTTGGCATGCTTATGAGAAGGAGGATTCGCCGTACAGGGAGAGGGGAAGGAATCGCCGTACCTTGAGGCGGTGGGGAAGGAGGATTCGACGAGAAGGTGGACTTCGGAGGCGAGGAAGCGGGCGGGTATTTATGGCGGCTGGTGACGGGCGGCGAGGGGTCGGGCGGCGTCCGGCGCGGGTCGGGCAGCGTCGGGCGGCGGGTCGGGCGGCGTCTGGGCGGCGTCGGGCGGCGGGTCGGGCGGGTCGAGTCGAGGCTGGCGTCGTAGCGGGCGGGTCGGGCGGGTCCGGGCGGGTCGGGCGGGTCGGGCGGGCGTCCGGGCGGCGGGTCGGGCGGGTCGAGGCGGGCGGCGCAAGGCGTCGGGCGCGTCGGGCGGCGAGGAGAGGGCGAGGAGGGAGAGGCGAGGAGAGGGCGAGGCGAGGCAGCGGTGAGGGGGATCGGGCGAGGGGGATCGGGCGAAGGAGGATCGGGCGAAGGGGGCCACAATACTAATGGCGCACCTCACTGCATGTGCGCCATTAGCATGTCACACTAATGGCGCACCTCACCGTGGTGCGCCATTAGTATTTTTTTTTTATTTCCACTCAAGCCAATGGGTTATGTACTACTGAACCTATCCATGTCAAGCCCACTCTACTAGCTCGATTGGTCAGCCTCCAGTTCTCACACGGGAGGTCTGGGTTCGACTCCCAGGCTCCACAAATTTTTTAGCATTTAAAAGCTATTTGATACTTATTTATGTTTAAATATATTCAAACTTGTTTAAATAATAACAGTAATATTTTTTATAAGACAGTAGCATTTAAAAAGCTGTTTGATACTTATTTTTTTATAAGGCGGTCTTGTGAGGTGCGGGGTCGGTGGCGGTTGAGTAGGGAATCGAGGTGCGGGGGTTTGGCGGCGGCCAGTGGACTGGGGGTGCTCGGCGAGGGGACGGATCTGGCGAGGTGGGACAGCGATCGAGATGGAGGGATCGAGGTGGGCTCCACAATTTTTTAGCATTTAAAAAGCTGTTTGATACTTATTTGTGTTTAAAATGTTCAAACTTGTTTAAATAATAACAGTAATATTTTTTATAAGACAGTAGCATTTAAAAGCTGTTTGATACTTATTTTTTTATAAGGCGGTCTGCTGAGGTGCGGGGGTCGGTGGCGGTTGAGTAGGGGAATCGAGGTGCGGGGGTCGGATCTGGCGAGGTGGGATAGCGATCGAGATGGAGGGGATCGAGATCGAGTGTGCATGAAATTTAAAATATTCATGATAGTTCAAAAGTACCCATGAAATACAATCGAGAAATGAAGGCTACGATTTAAATACAATCGATCTTAGCTAGCTATCTGTTCACAATCTTCTTGCCCTTCTTTTTCACAAATGGAGTTCTTACGTGGAGCGGACGTCCTTTAGGTAGGGTGATCCTGCTTCTTCTTGTGGTGTATGCTGCTACTTCATCATCGTCGTCATGTTCGATCCTCGGTCGCCGTGCTTGTCGAAGTCTTGCTCATTGGCTACTCCATCCATTCCGATGATCTTCCTTTGCCTCTCCTCACGACAACACGTTGGGCTTTGGCGGGTCGGTAATGAATAAGCATTGGTCCACTTGGGAAGCCAGTACCCATGGCTCATTTTTGCGGTGACGTTTGCGCCCATGATCTTGGATTTGGCCGGGTATAACCATGGTGGTGAAATACGGTCTTCTTTTATAGCGTTCTTGGCCCATCGACACGGAACATCGGGACCTTCTCTCCGCGTAGCTCAGCTCCCAGATCTCCTCGATCCTTCCGTAGTATCTGTCCTTGTCGTTACGGTGTAGGATTCCATCGTTACCCGGAGTTCGATAACCATCGCTCTTCATGTCCTTGGCCTCGGTGTAGAATGTGTAGCCGTTGATATCGTATGCCTCATAGGTCATCAGGTTGTGCTCGGGGCCCTGTGACAAGGCGAATATGAGTTGTTCTTCCGCGGAAGAATCCTCATGTAAAGGGTACGACAGAAGCTTATGCTTGAACCAACGCGTGAAACATGAGTTGTGCTCTTTGAGTGTATCTCCGTCCGTCCTCTGTTGGCCTCGGTCATTGTACGTCTTTTTAATAAAGGTTTTGTGCTCTACCACCCAAGGATCGACCACGTCTATGTGTTGTAGCGCGACTAGGTTTGCTCTTTCAAAGTCGGCGAGTCGACCCTCGAAGTCGACATGCATTTCGCGGCGACCCTCATGGTGACCCCATCCAGCGAGCCTGCCGAGGTGCCTGTTGACGGGCAGACCAACGGGGTTCTCGATGCCTAGATAATTCGTGCAGTAGGAGATGCACTCTTGATCGTAAAGCCCCGGCTATGCTTCCTTACGGGCGTGACATGTTGCGAACGTATCCTTTGATGACACCATTCATCCTTTCGAGCGGCATCATCTTTGTGCAGGAGCGTCGGCCCGAGTTGGATGATATCCTCCACTATATGGACCAGCAGATGCACCATAACGTCGAAGAATGCGGGCGGAAGTACATCTCAAGCTCGCATAGTATCACCACGATCTCTTCTGTAGCCTTCGAGTTGCCTCCGCCAATCGACTTCGAGAGATGGCGTCGAAGAAGTTGCATAGGCCAAATAGCGTTTCCGCGGACGTGCGCGTCCATGATCCCTGGATTACAAGCTGGAAGTATCTGCGTCATCAAGACGTGGCGGTCGTGAGACTTCATCCCGCTGAACTTCGCTTCGGCTGGGTCTAGGTATCTGCTTATCTTCCCAGCGTAACCGTAAGGAAGTTTTACTCCTAGGAGGCAGGTGAAAACTGCTCGATCTCCTCGACTTAGAGTGAAGCACGCGGGAGGTAGTCATTTCCGGTCTTCTTGGCCTTTTGCCTTTGCGGCGACTTTACGTGTCCTGCTTCGCCTCATCATCATCATCATCATCATCATCATCATCATCATCATCATCATCATATATAGCGTGAAGCTCCTGCACGATGCCCATTGATTTCAAGTCTGCCCTTGCTTTGGCCCATCTTTGGTCCTCTCGGCATGTTGAGCAGGGTACCAAGCAGACTCTCACACGTTCTTCGTGATATGCATGACATCAAGGCTGTGAGGCACACGGTGGATCTTCGAGACGGCAAGTCCCGTAAAACAGACCTCGTTTTCCATACCTTCAGCAGCTGCTCTGGCGCCTTCGCTTCTTTCCGGATCTGGCGCCTTTTGCTTCTTTCCGGCGGTGGGCAGTCTTTCCAATTTTCCAACAGCTTGTCTATTTCCTCGCCGCTCCTCGTACAGGCGTTTTCGAGTTCGGTTTCACCATCGAACAGATCCTTGCGTTTCCTCCACGGGTCATCGTCGCGAAGCCACCTTCGATGTCCCATGAACACGGTTTTCGAAGACCGGGATCTCTATCTAGCTGGCGTCGTTGTGTCATCCATGCACCTTATGCATCCGGAAAATCCGTGGACTACCTGCCCGCGACATATCCGTAATCGAGATAGTCGTGCACCGTCGTGAGCGGTGCGGCTCTCATAGGGAAATATTCTTTCTGCGGCGCCCCACGTATTGGCTGGCGTTTTCCACAGCGTGTCAAGCTCCTCTTTCAGCAGCCCGGATACAGATTGATGTCGTTCCTGGTTGTTTGGCCCTTCAATTAGCATACTCATGTGAATGTACTTCCTCTTCATGCACAACCAGGGGAAGGTTGTACATCCACACAAACACAGGCCAGGTGCTATGTGTGCTTCTCGGCTGCCAAGCGGATTGACTCCATCGGTGCTCGCGCCCAGACGATGTTCCTTGGATCGTTCCCAAATTCGAGTCTTGAAGTTCAACGCTTGCCACGGCTCGCATCCTTAGGGTGACTCAGCATCTTGTCTTTTTATCTATCTCCGGATCATTTGCGTCATCTTCCCGCTTCTTCTCCTCCCTATCCGCGTGCCAATGCAGGAGCTTTGCTACCTTAGGGTCCATGAAATAGCGCTGCAGACGAGGAGTGATCGGAAAGTACCACACCACTTTTCGAGGAGCTTTCTTCCTCTTCTTGTATCGAGTGGCGCCGACACCGGACATATGGTAGACTCAGCGTGCTCGTCCCGATAAATGATGCAATTGTTCATGCACACATGGTATTTCACGTGCGGTAAATCCAGAGGACACACGATTTTCTTCGCCTCCTCCAAACTGGTGGGCACTTGTTCCCCTTGGGAAGACGTTCGTGCGAATGACATGTTCTCATCGAAGCATCGTCGGTCATTTTGTGTTTTACCTTCATCTCCGTGGCCATGGCGTTACTTTCGGCGGGTATCCTCGGGCCTGCATCCTTCATACAATGGAGTAACGCGTCTAACTCAAGTTGATCCATCTTGGCTTTCTCTCGGCGGCAGCTCTTGCGTTATCCGTCGCTTGAGAAGCAGCTCTTGAATATGAGGGTCCTGCACCCAGCCCATCGATGGTCAGCGTAAATCGCTCCACCGGCATCATCATCTTCATGATCATGCCCGTCGCCTGCTCCGGCATCTTCATCATCATCATGTCCTGCATCTTCTACATGATGACTGTGTACAACATCACGTCGTGATCATCTCCGGGATTCTTCGTCTTCTCGCCCGCCCGAGCCGCGGTGGTTGTCTTGCTGCCCTTCCTCATTTCTTGCCCGGCCCGCATGGGCGACTTCGTAGTCATCTTCATCACCTTGCCACCGATAGCCATCCATGAAACCACGCAACAGCAGGTGGTCCCGCACCTGCCGGAATCCGGGTCCGCAATAAGGCTCTTCACTTGCATCTTGACACGGACATCTTATCTCCGTCTCGTTCTTTTGAAGCATCTCGCCTTCGCGGACCTCAAAAACCTATTCACGATGCCTTCGGTCATCGTGCGGACCATGGTCGCTCGAGGGTAGAGCAAAAGCGATATTTTAGAACCAAGAAAAATTTGGCATGACTTTCCTAAAAATAGGACCAAAAGGATGCTTAATGCCAAAATTCTCGCCGAAACGTAAATGAATCAACATTCCGGCAAAATATTGGCAACTATCGCATTTCAAATACCGGTACACCTCCAAACACAAACACATATGCAAACACCACAAACATATGCAACACCACGAACATACATAGATCTAGCTAGGCCGTAAAAAGTGCATGTGCACATTGTTGTAAGGAGAACAACCTAAATATAGCTTCCCCCCTTACTTACCTATTAAAACAAGGTAATTTAACCACTTGATTTGAATGAATCTATGGTGGAAATGAGGTGAAAAAGAGGAGGCACCCGAGACAAGGAGGAGGTGGAGAGAATGAAGTGGGGAGAAAGTGAGTGTGTGGGTAGGAGAGGCTGTCCCAAATATCTTGTTGCTGCCCACTTACTAATGGCGCACCTCTTGCATGGTGCGCCATTAGTAGTTACCACTATTAATGGCGCACCTAAGCAGGATGCGCCATTAGTATGTTTGGACAGGCGCACTAGTTCAAAAAAAAGTTTCTATACTAATGGCGCACCCACACCCTGGTGCGCCATTAGTAGTTACAACTACTAATGGCGCACCTGCAGTGCGGGTGCGCCATTAGTATGTTTGAACAAGCGCACTAGTTCAAAAAAAGTTTATATACTAATGGCGCACACATTATTGGTGCGCCATTAGTAGTTACAACTACTAATGGCGCGCTTGGGCAGGATCGCCATTAGTATGTTTGAACAAGCGCACTAGTTTAAAAAAAATTGGTACTAATGGTGCACCCAAAGCATGGTGCACCATTAGTAGTTTAACTCTAATGGCGATCGGATGGTGGTGCGCCATTAGTATATACTAATGGCGCACCATCTTTCCGGTGCGCCATTAGTGTCATTTCCATCTATAGCCCTTTTCCTAGTAGTGAGGCGGTACAGGAGCAGTGGCATTGGCCTTAGCTTCAGGCTGCAGAGTTGCTTCAGGTGCAGCATTGGCTTCAGGCGCCACATTAGCTTCAGCCATGACAACGTCATCGGCTTCAGTATTGTTGTTTGTGGCCGCCTCAGTATTGTCAACCTCCGCTTGAGTAGATGGAGGGTCGGACATGTTCTCCTCGAGAACAACTTCTTGGTTGGACGGGGGTGTAGCAACACGTTCTTCATCTTGAATTGGTTCTTCTTGTTCATCGGTTGATGCAGCCGGAATGTCTTCAGCAGCTTTGGCTTCAGACTCTGAGATGTTCGCAGTTGGAATAGCTTCAGGAAACACTTGGCGTGATACTGATTGGTGGTGCTCTTCTCCTTCTGGAACACTCGAAAGAGGGACTTGTGGCCATGGTCCTTTACGAAGCCTGCGAAATGCTGGCGACACTTGTGGAGATGGAGTTGTCTGGGCCACAAAGTATTCATCATCAAGCACCGGAGTGGTGACTTGAGTTGGGGGAGTACGCGGTGATTCTTCTTGACGAGGGGGGGGGGGGGAGTCTTGAGGGTGATCAGCCCGTGAATCATCCTGAGCAATTGGCGTCAAAGGATGACCAATGCTGATGAGTTCGCTGTTCGTGAGAACAGGCGATGATACCATGTTGTGCTCGATCCGAGGAAGGACTTCATCATCTTCTACATTGTCTTGGGGACCAATGTCTTCAGCTGCAGTGGGGTCAACAGCTGGAATGTCTTTAGCTTCAGGAGCCTCTGTGGTAGCAGGCTCATGAACTATCAAACGACGCTCTTGGTGTGCAGACGCAGGACGAGCAACTGACAGTGGCTCGACGACAAGGGGCTCTGTGGGAGCATCCCGATCTTTCCTCTTAGTCTTTCTCTTTTTGGTTGGTGCCGCATCATCAGTGGTGTTCTTGTTCTTGTGCTTTCTGGCTTCAGCTTCGGTTGTTCTTGTTTTCTTGAGTTCCGAAGCTACTGTGGGGACCTTAGGCTTCACGCCTGTCATGCTGGCGGGGAAAACAATGTGAGGTTCTTCCCGCCTGGATGCTTAAGCTGGGGCCACAGTAGGCTTCTTCTTCTTGGCAGCCATCTTGGGGTCGATGCCAGGACGCCCAAGTGCCTTGTGCTTCTCGGCTTCATTGTAAGCTTGAACACATTTGGCAGCGAGGTGCTTCATGCGCTCTCGAGAACCTTTAGCTTCGTCACATTTCTTGTGAAAGGCCTCCTTGAGCTCATGCATCATTTGCCTGAAATTTTGGACATCAGTCACACTGAGCTTGGCCATGTGCTTCTTGAACTGAGCTTTTTCATAGTCAATTTTGTGCTTCAGTTCAACAATCCTCTAAGCTAGAGCCAGCTCAGGAGCAATGGCTCCATGGAAGGAGACACTGAGGCCAATAGGGAGCTGAAGATCATCAAAACTGAGGTTTGGGCTGTCAAACCACTCGTCGATGAACTTGTTTAGAATGTCCACATCGAAAAGGGGAAGATCGTTGAAGATTTCCGCCTCTTGCTTGCTCTTTATCAGCAGCTCAAGAGCATCGCCAAGATCGTCGTCACTAGACAGATCAATGGCTTCGTTCTCATTCCTCAGAACGGCAGCTGGGGTCAGTGCTTGACCAGTAGTCTGCATGGGTGTCGGTGTCAAAACTGGCGGATCTCGGGTAGGGGGTCCCGAACTGTGCGTCTAGGCGGATGGTAACAGGAGACAAGGGACACGATGTTTTACCCAGGTTCGGGCCCTCTTGATGGAGGTAAAACCCTACGTCCTGCTTGATTAATATTGATGAGGTGTGTTACAAGAGTGGATCTACCACGAGATCAAGGAGGCTAAACCCTAGAAGCTAGCCTATGGTATGATTGTTGTTCGTCCTACGGACTAAAAACCTCTGGTTTATATAGACATCGGATAGGGTTAGAGTTACATAGAGTCGGTTACAATGGTAGGAGATCTACATATCCGTATCGCCAAGCTTGCTTTCCACGCCAAGGAAAGTCCCATCCGGACACGGGACGAAGTCTTCAATCTTGTACCTTCATAGTCTTGGAGTCCGGCTGATGATAATAGTTCGGCTATCCGGACACCCCCTAGTCCGAAACTCCCTCAGTAGCCCCTAAACTAGGCTTCAATGACGACGAGTCCGGCGCGCATATTGTCTTCGGCATTGCAAGGCGGGTTCTTCCTCCGAATAATTTATAGAAGATTGTGAACATCAGGATAGTGTCTGGCTCTGCAAAACAAGGAACACCGTGGAGAGAATAATTTTTGCACAGATCTGCTGACCTATTCTGCGGCATGACATCACACCACGGCCAGGCCTTTATATGAATCGTTTTTTTATTGTTCCACCTCAGCGTGTTTAGCGAGGCGGTTTCCTTGGCACGTCTTTATCAAAGCGTAGACCGTGCCCCCTTATTCCGGGATTCTCATCAATACAGACGTGGGTAACCCAACCGTGCCCGTTGGCCTGCCTTCTCTATCAAAGGCGAGTCCTAATCGACACGGGGTGGGCTCTTGGTATTCAACCTCTTTATAGTGAGACCAAGGCCCTCTTCTTTTTACACCCTCCATCGAGTTCGCCTCGCGCTTCGAGTTCCAACACCCAAAGCTTCAGATTCAGCCGCTTCGGACTTTCGATGATGTCCGGCTCCGACTAGCACGGCCGATGGATGTCTTCCTCCGTCACAGAAGAAGATGTGCTAAAGCTGCGAGACGCCAGGTATCTGACCGGCGAGATCTCGCATAGGCTGCCTGCTCCAGGGCAGGTCACTCCTACTCCTGAGCCCGGCGAGAACGTGGTGTTCGCGTCCCACTTCCTTCGGGGTTTAGGCTTCTCGACGGACCTCTTTGTGCGGGGGCTCATGTTTTATTATGGGCTTGATTTCCATGACTTGAATCCGGAGTCCATCCTCCATATCTCGTCATTCATTGTTGTATGTGAGGTCTTCCTCCATATTACCCCCCACTTTGGATTGTGGCTCAAAACCTTCAAGGTGGAGCCAAAGGCGATCAAGGGCAACAAGCAGAGTGCGGAGGGGCGGTCATAAGCAAATGTGCTGATGCTCCGTGGCCGAGGCTCTTTTCAAGAGGAGCTTGGTTTGTGGCAACGGGAGTGGTTTTATATCACCGCTCCGGGGGCACCAAATGGGCGGCGCTCCTGCCTTCCGCTCAGGTCCACCACAGCGGCTGGCGTCATGGGTCAACAAGGGGCTCGACTGGGGGCCATCTAAGGATGTTCCCCTACTGCAGGGCCGTATTCGAGATCTCCAGGAAAGAGGGATCAATCTGGTTGTAGTGGCGCAGGTTATGGTGATCCGGCGCCTTCAGCCCTGCAAACGTCGCCCCCTCCGCCTGTGGGAATTCAATCCGGAGGGACCAAGAGCTCTCCAAAATTTTATGGGCACGACGCCCGTGGAGATGTATAAACTGTTCTTTGGATCATAAGAGAAGTGTCCGGACTTGACCGAGGACGCATGACTAAGCTGCAATCGCCCAGATACTCAAGTAAGTAGTCCCGTAACCGGACAAGCTGTTCATTCATTTATTATATATATATGCCCTTTAAAGGAGCCGTTTCTTGAACAGGAGTGGATAGCCAAGGCAAAGTTGATAAGGTGTCCGTCTCCCCTCCCAGAGACCACGCCGAATCCCATGTTGACCAAGATGTTGAAGGTTGCGCCTTCGAAGGGAGGAGCGGAGGAGCAACTGCCTCTGCGGAGGAGGCTATCAAGGAAGGAGGGATTAAGAGTCCCACCTTCCGAGGAGAGAAGGGGACCGCTTCAGAAGATCCGGAGGTCAAGGCCTCAAAGAAAGGTAGGGAATCTTCGGCAGAGAGTCCGGCGCTGGGAAGTAACCCAGCCGCATTATTTTTCCAAGGGGATCAGCCCACCAGCGAGCCGTAAGTAGAAAGAAGGGGTCTTGTAAATAAGGAACATCCCTGTATTTATTTATGAAGATAACCGAAATTGTACCTTGTAGTTCGGACCTCAGCCCTTCTCAGCAGAGCTCGTCTTCGGGGAATCTTCTTCCGGAGATGGTGGAGAGTGAAACGCCTCCACCTGTCGCACCCTCATGTGAAGCGGACGACCCGGAGGTGTCGTCGCGGAGGGTTCCCCCAAGTCCGGCGAGGGCGGAAGGTCCGGCGCCAAGTGGTGTGCGGTCGGAGGAGCTGAAGGATCTGCTCGGGCGAGCGGCTATCTCAGAAGATCACCGTGCTCTAATGGGTATGATGATTGAAACATTTGCATCCGCAGAGCGGATTACGCGGCCGTCGAAGCTTCTTCGACGGGGTTTGAAATACGCAAAAATATTGTACCTTCGACAGTTATGCATATAAAATCGCCATGTATAGATAGTAGCCCCGAGACTCGGTATGTTGTCAAAATTGACGACGTGCGAGGATCAAATTCTCGATTTTAACATATCGCCGCTCCTAAACAGGTGGCGGGCGTCCGGAGGCCAGCGGATGATGAATATGCCGAACTAAAGCGGCAGCTTGATGAGGCGGATCTGGACATCGCGCTGGTCAATAAGCGGTTTGACGAGTCACAAGGTATGCGACTTCTATGCGGACGCTGGTAAGGGAGCTTGGCGCCCATGTCTTCTTGTTTGTATGCTTAATGCAGATGGTGCCGCTGCCGTTGAGGAGCTGCGGGTAGAACGCCCGAGCGAAAGAGCAAGCCAGGAGTAGTAATGCGGCCGCTTTAAAGGCGGCCGAAGAGCTAGAAGCTGAAGGGGCTGCTCACTGCCGAAGCAAAGAGGAGATTGCCGATATGGCCAAAAAGTTAAGGAATACTACCGATCGCTGCGAGGTTCTTGAAAAAAGCGTCAAAGCGGAACAAGAGGGCCTAAAGAAGGCGCGCCGAATCAAGAATGCCCAATCGGCTTTGAGAGCTGCCAAGGAGGAGCTGAGTCGGGCCAGGGCAATTGCGGCTGGAAAACCGTTTCTGCATGGAGGAAATATCTGATCCAAAGTATGCTTAGTTGGATAAATTGTGGAGTTAGAGGATGCTTATCGGACTTGGCGGCGGCGTGTGGGACGCGATTGAGCACTTCCGGGCCCGAAGGGGCACGAAGGGAAGAGCTATATTGGTCGCAATTCCATAGTCCGGGCGTCCTCCGCCGCTGACCGATCGGTTGGCGAATGGGCGAGCTGAATCGATTGTCGGATTTGCCATGAAGCATGTCTTGACTCACTTGTGGCGGACGGACCCGGCCGAAGAGCTATTTTGGTTTAGTGCAGCAGTTTCTTGGTGCGGTGCGCATATCGGCGCAATGAAGCGATCGGCGTGCATTGAGGGCGCGGATGGCTCTTGCCCGTGTCAAGACGTCTTTGGGAGAGATGAAGGCCACCGACGTTGCATCCGGGATACGGACAGAGGCGAGTACCGCCGAGCACTACTTTGAAGAAGTCCGCCGGCGCTCGTTTAATAGAGACGCAGATGCTCGAAGGATATTATGTTTAAATGACATGTATGATTTGTGAAAATAATGTTTTCAATGTAATATAAGTGCTTTTTATACTTGTGCGTTCAAGTAGTAAACTACTCCCTGTCGGCCGTTTATGTATATGTATATAACTTTGAAAGATGGCAGCCCTTGGTTTAGCCCCCACGCACATAGTGCGGGGGTGTTTGCAAAAAGGCGCTTTTTCACACTTAATCCAACGTCTTGGTCCTGTTAAGGAGGTGATAGCGTAGCAAACCAGGCAACCGGACTATAATGCTTTATCACTTTCACTTAGCCATAGGAGTTCGAGGGTGGGGCTACTATATAGCCCCTGAGGGCACCGCACTCTCCCGAATTCGAGGTGCGTATGTGCCTGACCGAAAACCGGTCCTTCGTTAATGCGGAGGAATTCTAAACATTCCTGTGAGTCATCGAGTGGTTGACCAGTCTCGCTATATCATGACGGTCAGTTTTGGCTTTCTCTCTTGAGGTGCTCGCCCGCCGAACCGGGCACAATCGCGATAGTTCTCCGGTGCCGCGTTAGCCGTGAAAGCGGGCGTAAGGCAGCAAAACACAGGAGCCGGGCAACCCAACATTTGAACAAAGACATGATTCGGAGCTGATGCATATAAGGCCTAACTCGAGACGCCGAATACTCCCTAAGGTATTCGGTCTTTATGAAAATGGGCAAAATAAGGCCCTAAGCCCTTTGTGTCGAGGTACGCGCAAAAATTCTGGTGCGGCCAATGCCAAAGCACCAGCCTCCTCCTCAGTTATATTTAAGGAACTGTGGGAATGTATATCAACAAGAGACAGTGAAAAAAGGTTTACGCAGGGTCTTAATCTGAAAAGAATCCTTGCAACGGGTCCCCGCTGCTGCGTCTGCTTTGTGTCTCCGTTGTGCCGTATCACGGGCGGGTGTAGCACGTTGTTCATCTGTAAAAGAGAGGAACTTAGTTTGAAAGAAAAAGGAGCGTGCGGAAGATGTACTTAATATTAAATGAACAGAGTATGGTTCGAAGAAGTGAACAAAATTGAGCTTTATTGTCTCTTGTTATATATGCATGCAGCCCCTCGTATGGGGGTATGCCGCTGGTAGGCGCCGGACTCGTCTAGCCGTGTCCGGGGTTTGAATGACCAATTCAGGTTCTTTGCCTAGCAGAGCGGGATAGCTGTGGGGCTGTCAAGGTAGTCTCCCGCTCTCCCGTGCTCGAGTAACACTTAATACTTCCTTTTAACGAGATGATGCCGCGTGGGCCGGGCATTTTAAGTGTTAGAGATGCATAATGCAGTATTGCGTTAAAGCGGGCGAAAGCTTCACGTCCCAATAGTGCTTGATGGCTACTTTTAAGCGGGCGACATGGAAGAGTAACCTTCGCGACGGAAGTTGTCGGATGAACCAAACACAACTTCTAGCAGTATGGAGCCCGTGCAGAGGCGTATGGGCGGCGGTACTCCTTTAAAGGAGGTGTTGCTCTGACAATTTTGGTTGGGTTTATCCCCATCCTGCGGATTGTGTCCGGATATATCAGGTTTATGTCACTGCCGCCATCCATGAGGACATGTGTAAATTGGAATCCATCGATTATAGGATCCAATATCAAGGCAGTCCATCCTGCGTTCGGATATTATTGGAATAGTCACGATGGTGAAGGTGATTGGTTTTGACAACCGGTGTGCGGCGGCGCTTTTAGGGGCGCCGCTTTGTTTTTCCTTTTGATCACGTGGAGTGAATTTACTGTTTTAACCTCCGTGGGAAAGTTTTTGTTTTCCGGTTACGCTTGTGGTGCTCGTCGTCATCTTTACTTGGTGTATCGAGCCCCTTGTGTTCGGCGTTGATCTGCGGACTGTTTGAAGACCCAACAATCTCGTGGGTATGGTTTGCGAGCTTCACGGAGGTACCATGTATTTGACACGATCTATCCGAGAATCTTGTTTAGGTTGGAAGCTCGTCACTGTTATCCTTTAGGGGCAGTGTTTTGTTGTTCGGCCGAGAGCTTTTGAATCCGGCGTTGACCGCCGTACTATTTGGGCCATTTTCCTTTTTCCGGCGCTGATCTTTTCTGCGTCATGATTTCCCATTTCCATCCCTGATTTCGGATGTACTCGGGTCGCTGGTGCTGCATCTAGCCAGCCAGCTGTCCTCTCCCGCGCAAAAGCGGGTCATGAGGCTTGTTAATGCGGCCATTGTTCTTGGCTTTTCTTGGCTGAGGTGTCTGGCGAGCCATTCGTCTCGGACGTTGTGTTTGAAAGCTGCTAAGGCTTCGGAGTTCGGGCAGTTGACTATTTGGTTCTTTTTAGTAAGGAACCTGTTCCAGAATTTCCGGGCTGACTCTCCGGGCTGTTGAGTTATGTGACTTAGATAAATGCGCATCCGGAGGGTGGACATAAGTCCCCTGAAAATTTGCCGAAATGCATCCTCGAGCTCTCCCAGCTTCAATGGTATTTTCGGGAGGCTTTTAAGCCAATGCCGAGCTGGCCCTTTGAGTTTAAGGGTAAGTATTTTATGGCGTGGAGATCGTCTCCTCTAGCCATGTGTATGTGGAGGATGTAATCCTCGATCCGAACTCGAGTCGATTGTTCCGTCGTATGCCTCTATGTTTACGGGTTTGAATCCGCTGAAATTCATGATCCGGCACCTCATCGGTGAAACATAGGGGTATCTGGCGCCCTATATTGGGTGTGCCGTGATCTTGAGAATTTTGGTGTATTGCATTGCGTTGTGAGCTGCTTTCTTGGCCCATAGATGGACCTAATCGGGCCATCCTCTTGATGTGAATCCTTATGCGGATCACATATTGGTTTGTGTCTTGGCGCCATTCACGCTCTCTTTTTGCCGTGAGGTCGTCCATCCGGTGGGTGGCCTTCTTACTTTTTAATTGTGGGGCTCTAAGGCCTCCTCGTCAATTCGGCAGTAGCTTTCCTTCGGGTAGCTCTTTGTTCGGCGATCGTCGCCGATTTATCTGCGGTGCTGAATACTTTGCTCCATCTAATCCTGAGTGCATCTTCCGCTGTTTTGAGCTTCCGCTTACGCTTTTTCAGGCTACGCGATGGCGGCGAGCCTTTTCGGAGGTCATCTTGCTCCAATGGTTTGTCCGGTGTGAGATCGTCCGAACTGTTGTCTTTGCCGGGGACAGATTGTTTATCCAAGTTGTCTTGTTCGGACGATTGCTCGATAGCTTGTTCGTTGTCCACCGATTCGCCCTGCTCTATGGCTGGGTCTTTGTTGAGGCGGGACTTTGTTCAGCGTTTACGTTGCCGTTTTGACTGCTTTTCGAGGGGTTTATCCTTCGTAGCGTCCCGTTGCTCCTCGTCTTCATTTCCTTTAGGTGTATCCACCATGGGATGAGGTTGTCCAGCATCCTATAGGTGCTGGTTCATTGTTGTCTCCTACATCGTCGTCCATACCGTCGATGTCTTCGGAGTCGAAATCGAGCACGTCGTGTAGGCTATCGACAGTGGCTATGAAGTGGGTGGTGGGTGGGCGTTGAATTTCTTCGTCGTCCGTATCCCAACCTTCCTGACCGTGGTCCGGCCTGGGCCTTCTGGATAAAGAGAGAGACTTTAGCGAATTCAGGATGTCGCCAAAGGGTGAGTGCTGAAAGATGTCCGAGGTCGTGAACTCCATAACTGGCGCCCAATCGGATTTGATTGGCAAGGGCGCGGAGGGTTCGGAGTCCGGGGAGGAGTCCGGCACCCTGGAGCCGAGGTCTTCGCAAAGGACAGGGATGGAGTTCGGCTCGATCGCCGTAGAGATTAAAGCCCCCGAGGCGGTGTCCAACCACTCGTCCTCGATCGGGAATCCGGCCCGGATTAAGGGTCGGGCGGATCTGAGTGCGGCCTGTGGCCACCGCTCGGCTGCAGAGCTAGATCATGCCCATCGAGGCAGTCTGGCGCTGCTTAGCTGCGGCTCGAATCCGTCGAAGATCAAGTCTCCACGGATATCGGCCGTATAGTATAAACTTCGAATCTGACCGGCGGCCGGGCGTAGCTTCGATCTGCTCCGGATGGCAGCGAATTGGCCCGCAGTGCAAAGCCGCCGAACACGAAGATCTGTCCGGGGAGAAAAGTCTCACCCTGGACCGCGTCGTTGTTGATGATCGAAGGAGCCATCGGGCCTATCGGTGACGACAAAGAGGAACTCTCAATGAAAGCACCAATGTCGGTGTCAAAACCGGCGGATCTCGGGTAGGGGGTCCCGAACTGTGCGTCTAGGCGGATGGTAACAGGAGACAAGGGACACGATGTTTTACCCAGGTTCGGGCCCTCTTGATGGAGGTAAAACCCTACGTCCTGCTTGATTAATATTGATGAGGTGTGTTACAAGAGTGGATCTACCACGAGATCAAGGAGGCTAAACCCTAGAAGCTAGCCTATGGTATGATTGTTGTTCGTCCTACGGACTAAAACCCTCCGGTTTATATAGACACCGGATAGGGTTAGGGTTACACAGAGTTGCTTACAATGGTAGGAGATCTACATATCCGTATCGCCAAGCTTGCCTTCCACACCAAGGAAAGTCCCATCCGGACATGGGACGAAGTCTTCAATCTTGTATCTTCATAGTCTTGGAGTCTGGCCGATGATAATAGTTCGGCTATCCGGACACCCCCTAGTCCGGAACTCCCTCAATGGGCTTCTTCTTCTTCTCAGTCTTGGAGATTCGAGAAAGATCTTCAGAATGCACACTTGGTGTAGGAGGAGCAGTGGCCAGAAGCTTCGCACGCGAAGCTCTCGGTGTAGTGGAGGGCTTTGAAGCCTTGGGTTTCTTCTGCTTCTGTGGTTTTGGCGGAGCAGGTGCTAATCAGAGTCAGCATCATCTGCAGAGTGCTCCACGGCTGCCCCTTGAACCATAATGTGAGTGATGAGACCTTCAAGGTTGTACAAGGGTCCGACGATATTGGGTTCAGCATCGCGTGTGCCATCGGCCCGAGGAGCAGAGGGACCGGGGTTGAAGTCTAATCCCAGCGACTTCTTGTTCTTTGCTGCAGAGTCCTTGGCAAATTTATAATTGCGCTTGAACAGATTGTCTTCATGGCACCATAGCAGAGAAGATGGGTCAGCATTCTCTGGATGTGGTCCACGAACCATGCAAGGATAGAAGCCTTGATCAATGGCTTCTGTTCTGGACCTGGGTGGAAGATTTTTGTATAGGATATCTCCCCAAGGTCGCTTGATGTCATTCTTCTCATCATATTCAGCAGTGACGAATCTGTACTTGTACCATTCCTCTGCCCAATATCTTTGAATCCACTGGATTCGGGTCTTGCGTTCACCATAGGTTTCTTCAGGGTCTGTTTTGTACATCTCATACAGATCTGGTGGCAAATCCTTCGATGTACTCCCACGGTGCTGTCTGCCTCCCTTCCTTGCTGATTTTCTGTGGCCATGAGGTTCAGACTGAATGGCTTCAAAGCTGTCAAAGGCTTCCGTCTGCTGGTCAGACAAGGACTAGCTTCGGGAGAATTGATGTGATGTTGTAAGAATTCTGCAAATGAATGCACACTATGAGAACCAAGGGATTCTCCCACGGACATGTACCTGTGACAACATTAGAGATGCGAGGGAAGGGGAAGAGGTCATATGCATTCTCAGAAGATTTGGAAGATAAATCAGTTTAGAAGACATTGACCTCATAGTGTGAAGACATTCACTTTATGTTGGGAGTTGGTTCCAGATTTGTATGAATCCAAGAATAGGTACAAGTGAGGAATCTAACTATGTGTCAAGCATAAGTGAATATACTAGGCATATTATGAGGTGCAGAATAGGATAGATCTAACTATGTAGCCACAGAAACCACTTTTGGTGAGGAAGGATGAATCTATCGGATCAAAAAAGGCAGTAAAAGTGAGTCTTAATTACCACATAAAGAACTGCTAGACGGAGTAGAGAGGAGGCCGAGCAGTTCGATCTTCCGTGCCCTAACTTGGCGACGGAGGACACCTATGGCGGTGGCGGAGAAGACGATGTCTGCGGCTGGCGTGAGGACGGCGTCGGTGAGGTCGCGACAACTAAGCGCTTTGTCGCTGGCATCGTCGAAAGCTAGCGGTGGCGCTAGGGTTTGTGCGAGGTGGAGAGGTGAAAGAAAGATTTTCACCGCGATGTGATGTGTATTTATAAGGAAAGGGACAGCACAGCGCAATTACGCAGGTAGCCCTGGCGGTTCACATCTGAAGGACACGTGGCAAACATGCAACACATTGGAAGTTGTTCCATGTTCCCACGCATGCCTGGACTGTCGGGTGGTCGTTCCGGCTTCTCCGGGTTTCAGGCAATAAGGGTTAAGCATTTAAAACAGATTTAATGATTGTCTCTGTATCTTCTGCTGACAAGGACATAGAGAAGACATTCGACGATGTCAATAGAATGCATATGATTTGGATAGATTGAATTTGAGAAAGAAGCATAGAGAGGTTAGGGTCCGATCACACTCACTTAGTCCAAAAGATTCAAGCAAGAAGACATAGCTATAAGTGAATGCTGTAGAGGACAGAATCACACAAATATGTATATATAAATCATCAGAGTGAAGATCAAAATGAAGACAAATCAACGTTGAAGATAAATCAAATGCGAAGACTTAGCAAATGCAATGCCAAGAGAAAACACTCCAAACAAAAGTTTGGTGGTGGCGTTACCCACCGTATAGGAAGTATTAGACCTAGACATGGTGCACAATTATCGTGGTGCTCCGAAGTCAAATTCTGCATTAATGTATTCATACTTAGAGTGTAAGTCTTCATTGATTGAAGATATACGTTACTTCGTGTGTTGCACATCTAAGTTATCATCATGCATAAGTGTTAGGATGTGTGCCTAATCAAAAGACATTTGAGGATTCTAAGATATTTGGCTCACACCGCAACTTGCAAAACCTTTTCTCACCCAAGGGCTTGGTGAAGATATCTGCCAATTGCTCTTCAGTGTTGACGTGAATGATATCAATATCTTCCTTCATGACATGATCTCTGAGAAAGTGATGATGAATTTCAATATGCTTTGTCTTCGAGTGCTGAACTGGGTTATTGGCAATCATGATGGCGCTTTCATTGTCACAGTAGAGTGGTACTTGTTTTAGATGGATGCCATAGTCCTTGAGTGTTTGCTTCATCCATAGAAGCTGAGCGCAGGAAGATCCAGCAGCAATGTATTCAGATTCAGCAGTGGAGAGAGATACACAGTTCTGCTTCTTTGAAGACCAACAGACAAGTGATCGTCCCAGAAAGTGACATGTGCCTGATGTAGACTTGCGATCCACCTTGTCACCAGCATAATCAGCATCCGAGAATCCAACTAGATCAAACTCTGAGCCCTTTGGATACCATAATCCTAATGTTGAGGTGTAAGCCAAATATCGAAGAATTCGCTTCACAACTAAGTGATGCGATTCCTTTGGTGCCACTTGGAATCGGGCACACATGCGAACACTAAGATTATATCTGGCCTAGATGCACATAAATAAAGAAAAGAACCAATCATGGAGCGGTATACCTTTTGATCGAACTCTTTACCATTGGCGTCAGTACCCAGATGACTTTTGGTTGGCATTGGCGTCGTGTAACCTTTGCAATCTTGCATTCCAAACGTCTTCAGGTAGTCTTTGAGATATTTCTCTTGAGATATAAAGATGTCATTGCTTTGCTGACGAATTTGAAGACCAAGGAAGAACTTCAGCTCACCCATCATGGACATCTGATATTGCTCTTGCATCATGTGACCAAACTCATCACTGTATTTCTGGTTAGTGCAGCCGAAGATAATATCATCCACATATATTTGGCACACAAACAGTTCACCATCATAAGTCTTTGTGAAGAGTGTGGGATCCAGGGAACCAGGTTTGAAGCCTTTGCTCTTCAGGAAGTCCTTGAGTGTGTCATACCAAGCGCGAGGGGCTTGTTTGAGGCCATAAAATGCCTTGTTAAGCTTGTATACCATATCAGGATGTTTTGGATCTTCAAAGCCAGGTGGTTGTGCAACATACACTTCTTCTTCAATCTTGCCATTGAGAAAGGCACTCTTCACATCCATTTGATACAGAAGGATGTTGTGATGATTTGCGTAGGCTAGCAGTATGCCAATGGCTTCAAGCCTTACCATAGGAGCAAATGTTACATCGAAGTCAATCCCTTCAACTTGAGTGTATCCTTGAGCAACGAGACGCGCCTTGTTTCTGACGACTTGACCATGCTCATCTTGCTTGCTGCGATATATCCATTTGGTGCCTATTACGTTGTGCTTGCGAGGGTTAGGACACTTGACTAGTTCCCACACATTGTTCAGCTTGACCTGTTGAAGTTCTTCTTGCATAGCTTGAATCCATTCAGGTTCCATGAAGGCTTGAGCAACTTTCTTGGGTTCTAATATTGAGACAAATGCAAAGTGCCCACAGAAATTTTGCTAGCTGTGTTGCTCTTGAACGAGTGAGTGGACCTGGTGCATTGATACTATCAATTATCTTCTCAATCTGTACTTCATTTGCAACTCGAGGATGAACTGGACTAAGATTTTGCTCTTGCTGATCATTGTCTTCATTTCGAGCGTTGTCTTCAGGCTGAGCATTGTCTTCGGATTGATTAGGTGCAGAAAAGATAAGTTCCTCTTCAGGCTGTGACTCAGAAGGTATGATCTCTCCAGTTCCCATGAGCTTGATGGATTCACTAGGTGGAACTTCATCTAGCACATTTGGCAGGTGCTCTCTTTGCGAGCCATTAGTCTCATCGAACCGCACATCCATAGTTTCAACCACCTTATAGTGAAAGAGGTTGAAGACTCTGTAGGAGTGCGAATCCTTTCCGAACCAAGCATAAAACCTTCATGTGCTTTCGGTGCAAATTTTGAAGTGTGATGTGGATCCTTGATCTAGCACCTAGCACCAAATACTCTGAAGTAACTGACATTTGGCTTCTTACCAGTAAGGAGTTCATAGGATGTCTTTTTCAGAAGCTTGTGAAGATAAACACGGTTGATGAAATGGCATGCAGTATCAATAGCTTCAGGCCAGAACTTTCTTGGAGTCTTGTATTCATCAAGCATCGTCCGAGCCATCTCAATGAGTGTTCTGTTCTTGCGCTCCACGATGCCATTCTGCTGAGGTGTGTATGGAGCGGAGAACTCATGAGTGATGCCCAATGTATCCAGGTAAAGACCGAGGCTGGTGTTCTTGAACTCTATGCCATTGTCACTTCTGATATGGTTGATCTTGACGCCATAGTTGTTCATGGCACGGTTGGCGAAGCGTCTCAATACATCCTGCACTTCAATCTTGTAGAGAATTATGTGCACCCATGTATATCTTGAATAATCATCAACAATGACGAAGCCATAGAGACAAGCAGTAGTAGTGAGAGTAGTGTAGTGAGTAGGGCCGAATACGTCCATGTGTAGCAGCTCGAAGGGTTGAGATGTCGTCATGATTGTCTTCGAGGGATGCTTGGCCCTCGTCATCATTCCAGCGTCGCAGGCACCGCACAGATGATCCTTCTTGAACTTGACTCCCTCGATGCCTATGACATACTTCTTCTTTGCGAGAGAGTGCAAGTTCCTCATGCCAGCATGCCCTAGCCTCCGATGCCAGAGCCAGCACTCTGAAGGTTTTGCTAGAAGGCATACAACCAACTATGGTCCTGCTGAGAAATCTACCATGTACAAATCATCTTTTCTGTACCCTTCAAAGACTAGAGACTTGTCAGATTCCATTAGAACAAGGCAAAGATATTTTCCAAATATCACAATCATGTTCAAATCGCAAAGCATTGAGACAGACATTAAGTTGAAACCAAGGGATTCAACAAGCATCACTTTATCCATGTGCTGATCCTTTGAGATTGCAACTCTACCTAGACCCAATACCTTGCTTTTACCGGTGTCAAGCCAAATGTGATGTGACTCTTGTCGATGGACGTAAGGTTGAGTCCATGAGAAGACTTGATCACCATCATATGATTAGTGCGCCCTTGTCCATAATCCATTCGAAGCATGAGGTGTCATACCCTCTGATGCAGTTAGGGGATAGGCTTCACCAAGAGTATTGTAAAGCATAAACATTTGACGCACAAGAGGATTATCAAAGCTCAGATCAAGGTTAGGACTGATAGGATGATTGGCAATCGATTCAGGAACAAAATACATAGTGAGACCATTTGGGCATTTTATCTTGCGTCGAACAAGATGTTTTAGGTCCCCAGCAAAAGCATCAGACGCCTTTGATTTCCAGCTGGAGACCTTTCCCTGCAAAAGAAAGTTAATTTTTCTTAAGCACCCACATTTTCAAGGGTGGCTTAGAAGCAATGAGTCTAAGTGCAGTATCTGAGAACTTCGGCTTTGGAGCTCTAGCAAATAGCCTTGCAGGAGGCGAATAGTACTCATATGAATAAGCAGAGTAGTTCTTAGTCTTATGAACATAGCGGTTTGATGATACACACTCATATTCATAAGTTTGAGTATGATTTTCCTGCAAAACATTGGTGTTAGGGTGACTCGGGTGAGTCCTCTGTCTGTATGAAGCCTTTGGGCCATATGAAGCCTTTGGTCTGGGGGTTTTCTTCTTCCCTTGTGGTGTCATGATGACATTCACAGGAAGATTCTCAAGAACCCTTTTGGCACCCAGATCTTCTTCATAGGTGGTCCATTCCTGCAGTTAGTACCAATATACATGGCAAACACTTCACCATTCTGATTCTTGAACAGATTATAGTTTGCATCAAAGGATTCATCAATGATAATAGGGTTAGCACAAGTGAAGCCAGATAAGGTGGATGGATCCACTGAAGGTTCCTTTGCAGCAACCCATGTGGTTTTGGGGTACTGCTCAGGCTTCCAGTAAGAACCATCAACATTCATTTTCCTCTCGAACCCAAAACCCTCTTTCCTAGGGTTTCGGTTCAGAATCTGCTTTTTGAGGACATCGCACAGTGTCTGATGCCCTTTGATACTTTTGTACATCCCTGTTTCAAGCAATGTCTTCAAGCTAGCATTTTCATCAGCAATAGTGGTGGCATCCTCAGCAGAGGGGTTAGTTACCACATCAACAGTTGAAGATATTGCACCAGAGGTAGCAGTAGAACATTCAGCAACAGAAGTAGCGTTATCGCACTCAAGGCATTTTAGACATGGTGGTTCAAATCCTTCCTGAGCGGAACTGATCTATTGAGCGCGAAGTGACTCGTTTTCTTTTTGAAGATCTTCATGAACTGCTCTTAATTTCTCAAGTTCTTGCTTCCTTTGAAGATAATCATAGAAAAGATTTTCATGAGTTGTTGAAAGCGTTTCATGACTACTTTCAAGTTCCTCATACTTAACATGAAGATTTTTTATGTCTTCAATTAAGGACTGAGATTGGGTCATTTCCGTGTCCAACAGGTCATCGCTTTTGTCTAGTAGTTTTGAATATGTTCCATAGATTTCTGTTGTTCAGTTGCAATTTTAGCAAGCGTTTTGTAACTGGGTTTGGATTCACAATCAGACTCATCTTCACTTGATGTTTGAAAGTAAGCATCGCGTGAGTTTACCTTGGCACCACATGCCATGAAGCAGTAGGTGGGAGCGGAGTCGTCCTTGTCATTATCATCAGTGTTGGTGACAGAGCCATTGTCTTCAGTGTTGAAGATGGACTTGGCAACGTTGGATGTGGCTAGAGCTAGACTTGCAACACAAGAGTCAGACTCCTCCTTAGACTCCACCTCCGCCTCCTCTGAAGCAGACTCCTCCTCTGAATCCATCTCCTTGCCAACAAAAGCACGAACCTTGCCAGATGAGCTCTTCTTGTGTGATGAAGACTTGGACGAAGACTTGGAAGAAGACTTTGAGGATTTCTTCTTCTTCTTCTTGTCATCAGAATCATATTCATTGCTCTTCTTCTTCTTCTTCTTCTTCTTCTTCTTCTTCTTCTTCTTCTTCTTCTTCTTCTTCTTCTTCTTCTTCTTCTTCTTCTTCTTCTTCTTCTTGTTTTCCTTGTCCCATTATGGACACTCAGAGATGTAGTAACCAGGTTTCTTGCACTTGTGGCATGTTCTCTTCTTGTGGTCATGAGTAGAAGCTTCATCATTTCTTGAGCTGGATCGTGAAGACTTTCTGAAGCCTTTCTTCTTTGTGAATTTTTGGAACTTCTTCACAAGCATAGCAATCTCCTTTCCAATGACTTCAGGATCACCATAACTGCAGTCGGATTCTTCTTCAGATGAGGAAACAACCTTTGCCTTCAAAGAGTGAGTTCGGCCATAGTTGGGACCATAGATATCTCTTTTCTCAGATAGCTGAAACTCATGTGTGTTGAGCCTCTCAAGTATGTCAGACGGATCGAGTGTCTTGAAGTCAGGGCGTTCTTGAATCATCAGGGCTAGGGTGTCAAACAAGCTGTCAAGTGATCTTAGGAGTGTCTTGACGATTTCATGCTTGGTGATCTCAGTAGCACCGAGAGCATGAAGCTCATCAGTGATGTCAGTGAGGCGATCAAACGTGAGCTGGACATTCTCATTGCCGTTTCTCTTGAACCGGTTGAAGAGTTTGCGAAGGACACTGATCGTTTGATCTCTCTGGATTCAGACGCCTTCGTTGACCTTGGAGAGCCAGTCCTAGACTAGCTTCGATGTTTCCAGAGCACTCACACGGCCATACTGTCCTTTGGTCAGATGACCACAGATGATGTTCTTCGCAGTAGAATCCAGTTGAATGAACTTCTTGACATCAGCAGGAGTGACGCCTTCGCCGCCCTTGGGAACACCGTTCTTAACGACATACCAAAGGTCGACATCAATGGCTTCAAGATGCATGCGCATCTTATTCTTCCAGTAGGGGTAATCAGTGCCATCGAAAGACAGGGCATGCAACGGAGACTTTGATTATCCCTGCAGTCGACATAGCTAAAACTCCAGGTGGTTAAACCAAATCACACAGAACAAGGGAGTACCTTGCTCTCATACCAATTGAAAGTGCTAGTTATCGAATAGAGGGGGGGTGAATAGGCGATTTTTATGAAAGTCTTCAAAACATGAAAGTTTCGAAGACAAACAATAGAAACGAACCTATTAACATGCAGCAGAAGGTAGACTACACTAGGCAAGCCATTGACAAGTATTCAATGAAGTGAAAGCATGATGACTATTAGCAGCTAGGTAGTATGGATCAGGATGGAAGATAGTAAGAAGCCAATCAGAACAAGTAACCATAGAGCTTTCCACCAGCCAAATATGCATGTAATGATAGCATTATTCTGTTCTTGCTCTACTGTGTTACATTGCCAGCATATTCCATGTGCTGACCCGTTTTCGGGCTGCAACGTATTATGTTGCAGACTCTTCAGACGAGGAGTAAGGTTCGTTAGGTCGTTGCCGTGCAGCTTAGCTATGCCGTTGGAGTTGATGGACTCACTTTATCTTCCAAGCCTTCCGTTGTTATCGCATTAGATGGCCTTAAGCCATATTTATTGTAATAAGTTCTCTTTTGAGACATTCGATGTAATAAGTGTGTGATTGCTACTCTGTTATAAATCCTTCGAGTACTGTGTGTGTCAGCATTACCGCTCCAGGGATGACACGGCAGCACAGAGACTTGACCGTTTGAGGTTGGGTCGCTACAGTAGGATTCCTCCTTTCCTAGTCCAACTAGGAGGGGCAAGGAAGGAGAGGGGGATGGAGAGGGAAAGAGGGGCCGTGCCCCCTCCTCTGGTCCAATTCGGCTCCTTTGGGGGGGGGGCGCTACCTCTTGGCTGCTGCCGTCTCTCTCCCCTAAAGCCCACAAAGGGGCCAATAACTTCTCGGGGGGGTTCCGGTAACCCTCCGGCACTCCGATTTTATCCGAAACCTCCCGAAACTCTTCCGGTGTCTGAACATAGCCGTCCAATATATCAATCTTTATGTTAGACCATTTCGAGAATCCCCGTCATGTATGCGATCACATCCGGGATTCCGAACAACCTTCGGTAGATCAAAACACATAAGCTCATAATACCGATCGTCACCGAACGTTAAGCGTGCGGACCCTACGGGTTCGAGAACTATGTAGACATGACCGAGACTCATCTCCGATCAATAACCAATAGCGGAACCTGGATGATCATATTAGTTCCTACATATTCTACGAAGATCTTTCTCGGTCGAACCTCATGACAACATACGTTGTTCCCTTTTTCATCTGTATGTTACTTGCCCGAGATTCGATCGTCGGTATCTCAATACCTAGTTCAATATCGTTTTGGCAAGTCTCTTTACTCGTTCCGTAATGCATCATCCCGCAACTAACTCATTAGTCACATTGCTTGCAAGGCTTATAGTTATGTGCATTACCGAGAGGGCCCAGAGATACCTCTCCGATACTCGTAGTGACAAATCCTAATCTTGATCTATGCCAACTCAACAAACACCATCAGAGACACCTGTAGAGCATCTTTATAATCACCCAGTTATGTTGTGACGTTTGATAGCACACAAAGTGTTCCTCTTGTATTCGGGAGTTGCATAATCTCATAGTCATAGGAACATGTATAAGTCATGAAGAAAGCAATAGCAACAAACTAAACGATCATCGTGCTAAGCTAATGGATGGGTCACGTCAATCACATCATTCTCTAATGATGTGATCCCGCTAATCAAATGACAACTCATGTCTATGGCTAGGAAACTTAACCATCTTTGATTCAACGAGCTAGTCAAGTAGAGGCATACTAGTGACACTCTATTTGTCTATGTATTCACACATGTACTAAGTTTCCGGTTAATACAATTCTAGCATGAATAATAAACATTTATCATGATATAAGGAAATATAAATAACAACTTTATTATTGCCTCTAGGGCATATTTCCTCCAGTCTCCCACTTGCACTAGAGTCAATAATCTAGATTACACAGTAATGATTCTAACACCCATGGAGTCTTGGTGTTGATCATGTTTTACTCATGAGAGAGGCTTAGTTAATGGGTTTGCAACATTCAGATCCGTATGTATCTTGCAAATCTCTATGTCTCCCTCCTTGACTTGATCGCAGATGGAATTGAAGCGTCTCTTGATGTGCGTGGTTCTCTTGTGAAATCTTGATTCCTTTGCCAAGGCAATTGCACCAGTATTGTCACAAAAGATTTTCATTGGACCCGATGCACTAGGTATGACACCTAGATCGGATATGAACTCTTCATCCAGACTCCTTCATTTGCTGCTTCCGAAACGGCTATGTACTCCGCTTCACATATAGATCCCGCCACAACGCTTTGCTTAGAACTGCGCCAAATTACAGCTCCACCATTCAATATAAATACGTATCCGGTTTGTGACTTATAGTCATCCGGATCAGTGTCAAAGCTTGCATCAACGTAACCATTTACGACGAGCTCTTTGTCACCTCCATAAACGAGAAACATATCCTTAGTCCTTTTCAGGTATTTTAGGATGTTCTTGACCGCTGTCCGGTGATCCATTCCTGGATTACTTTGGTCCCTCCCCGCTAAACTAATAGCAAAGCACACATCAGGTCTGGTACACAAAATTTCATACATGATAGAACCTATGGCTGAAGCATAGGGAATGACTTTCATTTTCTCTCTATCTTCTGAAGTGGTCGGGCATTGAGTCTGACTCAACTTCACACCTTGTAACACAGGCAAGAACCCTTTCTTTGCTTGATCCATTTCGAACTTCTTCAAAACTTTATCAAGGTATGTGCTTTGTGAAAGTCCAATTAAGCGTCTTGATCTATCTCTATAGATCTTGATGCCCAATATATAAGCAGCTTCACCGAGGTCTTTCATTGAAAAACTCTTATTCAAGTATCCTTTTATCCTATCCAGAAATTCTATATCATTTCCAATCAACAATATGTCATCCACATATAATATTAAAAATGCTACAGAGCTCCCACTCACTTTCTTGTAAATACATGCTTATCCAAAAGTCTGTATAAAACCATATGCTTTGATCACACTATCAAAACGATTATTCCAACTCCGAGATGCTTGCACCAGTCCATAAATGGATTGCTAGAGCTTGCACAGTTTGTTAACATTCTTTGGATTGATAAAACCTTCGGGTTGCATCATATACAACTCTTCTTCCAGAAATCCATTCAGGAATGCAGTCTTTACATGCATTTGCCAAATTTCGTAATAATAAAATGCAGGAATTGCTAACATGATTCAGACGGACTTAAGCATCGCTACGGGTGAGAAGGTCTCATCGTAGTCAACTCCTTAAACTTGTCGAAAACCTTTCGCAACAAGTCGAGCTTTGTAGACAGTAACATCACCGTCAGCGTCAGTCTTCTTCTTGAAGATCCATTTATTCTCGATGGCTTGCCGATCATCGGGCAAGTCAACCAAAGTCCACACTTTGTTCTCATACATGGATCCCATCTCAAATTTCATTGCCTCCAGCCATTTCGCGGAATCTGGGCTCATCATCGCTTCCTCATAGTTCGTAGGTTTGTCATGGTCAAGTAACATGACCTCCAGAACCGGATTACCGTACCACTCTGGTGCAGATCTTACTCTGGTTGGCCTACGAGGTTTAGTAGTAACTTGATCTGAAGTTACATGATCATCATCATTATTTTCCTCACTAATTTGTGTAGTAGTCACAGGAACCGATTTCTGTGATGAACTACTTTCCAATAAGGGAGCAGGTACAGTTACCTCATCAAGTTCTACTTTCCTCCCACTCACTTCTTTCGAGAGAAACTCATTCTCTAGAAAGGATCCATTTTTGCAACTAATGTATTTCCTTCGGATTTGTGATAGAAGGTATACCCAATAGTCTCCTTTGGGTATCCTATGAAGACACATTTCTCCGATTTGGGTTCAAGCTTATCAGGTTGAACCTTTTTCACATAAGCATCGCAGCCCCAAACTTTAAGAAACGACAACTTGGGTTTCTTGCCAAACCACAGTTCATAAGGTGTCGTCTCATCGGATTTAGATGGTTCCCTATTTAACGTGAATGCAACCGTCTCTAAAGCATAACCCCAAAATGATAGCAGTAAATCGGTAAGAAACATCATAGATCGCAGCATGTCTAGTAAAGTATGATTACGACATTCGGACACACCATTACATTGTGGTGTTCCGGGTGGCGTGAGTTGCGAAACTATTCTACATTGTTTCAAATGAAGACCAAACTCGTAACTCAAATATTCTCCTCCACGATCAGATCATAGAAACTTTATTTTCTTGTTACGATGATTTTCCACTTCACTCTGAAAGTCTCTGAACTTTTCAAATGTTTCAGACTTATGTTTCATTAAGTAGATATACCCATATCTGTTCAGATCATCTGTGTGAAGGTCAGAAAATAACGATACCCGCCGCGAGCCTCAATGTTCATTGGACCACATACATCAGTATGTATGATTTCCAATAAGTCTGTTGCTCACTCCATTGTTCCGGAGAATGGAGTTTTAGTCATCTTGCCCATGAGGCATGGTTCGCAAGTACCAAGTGATTCCAAAAGTCCATCAGAATGGAGTTTCTTCATGCGCTTTACACCAATATGACCCAAACGGCAATGCCACAAATAAGTTGCACTATCATTATCAACTCTGCATCTTTTGGCTTCAATATTATGAATATGTGTGTCACTACTATCGAGATTCAACAAAAATAGACCACTCTTCAAGGGTGCATGACCATAAAAGATATTACTCATATAAATAGAACAACCATTATTCTCGGATTTAAATGAATAACCGTCTCGCATCAAACAAGATCCAGATATAATGTTCATGCTTAACGCGGGCACCAAATAACAATTATTCAGGTATAAAACTAATCCCGAAGGTAGATGTAGAGGTAGCGTGCCGACGGCGATCACATCGACTTTGGAACCATTTCCCACTATAGGATCGAAAGTATGTCTAGAGGGGGGGTGATTAGACTACTTGACCAAATAAAAACTTATCCTTTTCCCAATTTTGCTCTTTGGCAGATTTTAGCTAACTTAGCACAGGTCAAGCAATCTTAACACAATTCAAGCAAACATGCAAAGAGTATATGAGCAGCGGAAAGTAAAGCATGCAACTTGCAAGAATGTAAAGGGAAGGGTTTGGAGAATTCAAACGCAATTGGATACACGGATGCTTTTGTCGTGGTTCTGATAGGTGGTGCTATCGTGACATCCACGTTGATGGAGACTTCAACCCACGAAGGGTAACGGCTGCGCGAGTCCACGGAGGGCTCCACCCACGAAGGGTCCACGAAGAAGCAACCTTGTCCATCCCACCATGGCTGTCGCCCACGAAGGATTTGCCTCACTAGCGGTAGATCTTCACGAAGTAGGCGATCTCCTTGCCCTTACAAACTCCTTGGTTCAACTCCACAATATTGTCGGAGGCTCCCAAGTGACTCCTAGCCAATCTAGGAGACACCACTCTCCAAGAAGTAACAAATGGTGTGTTGATGATGAACTCCTTGCTCTTGTGCTTCAAATGATAGTCTCCCCAACACTCAACTCTCTCTCACAGGATATGGATTTGGTGGAAAGAAGATTTGAGTGGAAAGCAACTTGGGGAAGGCTAGAGATCAAGATTCATATGGTAGGAATGGAATATCTTGGTCTCAACACATGAGTAGGTGGTTCTCTCTCAGAAAATGCAAGTTGGAAGTGTAGGTTCGTTCTGATGGCTCTCTCCACGAATGAAGAGGAGGTGGAGGGGTATATATAGCCTCCACACAAAATCTAATCGTTACACACAACCTGCCAATCTCGGCAGGACCGAATTGATAAACTCGGTCGGACCGATTCAGCAAATCTAGTGACCGTTAGGATTTTCGGTGGGATCGACATGCAACTCGGTAGGACCGATATGATTAGGGTTAGGTCATAACGTAATCTCGGTGAGACCGATTACACAAACTCGGTGAGACCGATTTTGGTAATAAGCTAACCAGAGAGTTGGTCAGGTAAACTCGGTGGGACCGATTTGCTCTTTTCGGTGAGATCGATATGTTACGAACATGTAACAGAGAGTTTACATTGCAATCTCGGTGGGACCGATTGCTCATCTCGGTGTGACCGAAACATTACGAAGGGAAACAGAGAGATTACAATCCCATCTCGGTGAGACCGGGATCCCTATCGGTGAGACCGATTTGCCTAGGGTTTGTGGCAGTGGCTATGACATCTGAACTCGGTGGCGCCGGACAGAAAGAATCGATGGGGCCGAGTTTGACTTTTGGTTTAGGTCATATGTGGATGTGAGAAAGTAGTTGAGGGCTTTGGAGCATATCACTAAGCACTTTGAGCAAGCAAGCCATTAAGCAACACCTCATCCCTCCTTGATATTATTGGCTTTTCCTATAGACTCAATGTGATATTAGATCACTAAAATATAAAATATAGAGTCTTGAGCTTTGAGCTTGAGCCAACCCTTTTGTCCTTAGCATTTTGAGGGGTCCACTTTTCTCATCCATGCCATGCCAATCATTGAGCTTTCCTGAAATATTCATCTTGAAATAGCATTAGCTCAATGAGCTATATGTTGTTAGGAATTACCAAAACCACCTAGGGATAGTTGCACTTTCACCCACGCGCATCGTCACCTTGTCCTTAGCCAATCTTCGCTTAATCTGTAGTCCCTGTTTCGAGCTGCAAATATTAGCAACAGAACCAGTATCAAATACCCAGGCACTACTGCGAGCATTAGTAAGGTACACATCAATAACATGTATATCACATATACCTTTGTTCACCTTGCCATCCTTCTTATCCGCCAAATACTTGGGGCAGTTCCGCTTCGAGTGACCAGTCCCTTTGCAGTAGAGGCACTCAGTCTCAGGCTTAGGTCCAGACTTGGGCTTCTTCACTTGAGCAGCGACTTGCTGGCCGTTCTTCTTGAAGTTCCCCTTCATCCCTTTACCCTTTTTCTTGAAACTGGTGGTCTTGTTGACCATCAACACTTGATGCTCCTTCTTGATTTCTACCTCCGCTGCCTTTAGCATTGCGAAGAGCTCGGGAATTGTCTTATCCATCCCTTGCATATTATAGTTCATCACGAAGCTCTTGTAGCTTGGTGGCAGTGATTGAAGAACTCTGTCAATGACACTATCATCAGGAAGATTAACTCCTAGCTGAGTCAAGTGGTTGTAGTACCCAGACATTCTGAGTATATGTTTACTGACAGAACTATTCTCCTCCATTTTGCAGCTATAGAACTTATTGGAGACTTCATATCTCTCAATCCGGGCATTTGCTTGAAATATTAACTTCAACTCCTGGAACATCTCTTGCTCCATGATGTTCAAAACGACGTTGAAGTCCCGGTTCTAAGCCGTAAAGCATGGCACACTGAACTATTGAGTAGTCATCAACTTTACTCTGCCAGACGTTCTTAACGTCATCAGCAACATCTGCAGCAGGCCTAGCACCTAGCAGTGCTTCCAGGACGTAATTCTTCTGTGCAGCAATGAGGATAATCCTCAAGTTGCCGACCCAGTCCGTGTAGTTGCTACCATCATCTTTCAACTTAGCTTTCTCTAGGTACGCATTAAAATTCAAAGGAATAGTAGCACGGGCCATTGATCTACAACAACATAGACATGCAAAATACTATCAGGTACTAAGTTCATGATAAATTAAAGTTCAATTAATCATATTACTTAAGAACTCCCACTTAGATAGACATCCCTCTAATCATCTAAGTGATCACGTGATCCAAATCAACTAAACCATGTCCGATCATCACGTGAGATGGAGTAGTTTTCAATGGTGAACGTCACTATGTTGATCATATCTACTATATGGTTCATGCTCAACCTTTAGGTCTCAGTGTTCCGAGGCCATATCTGCATATGCTAGGCTCGTCAAGTTTAACCCGAGTATTCTGCTTGTGCAAAACTGGCTTGCACCCGTTGTATGTGAACGTAGAGCTTATCACACCCGATCAACGCGTGGTGTCTCGGCACGATGAACTTTCACAACAGTGCATACTCAGGGAGAACACTTGTACCTTGAAATTTAGTGAGAGATCATCTTATAATGCTACCGCCGAACTAAGCAAAATAAGGTGCATAAAGGATAAACATCGCATGCAATCAATATAAGTGATATGATATGGCGATCATCATCTTGTGCCTTTGATCTCCATCTCCAAAGCACCGTCATGATCACTATCGTCACCGGTGCGACACCTTGATCTCCATCATAGCATCGTTGCCATCTCGCCAACTATTGCATCTACGACTATCGCTACCGCTTAGTGATAAAGTAAAAACAATTACAGGGCGATTGCATTGCATACAATAAAGCGACAACCATATGGCTCCTGCCAGTTGCCGATAACTCTTTTACAAAACATGATCATCTCATACAATAAAATTTAGCATCATGTCTTGACCATATCACATCACAACATGCCCTGCAAAAACAAGTAAGACGTTCTCTACTTTGTTGTTGCAAATTTTATGTGGCTGCTACGGGGTGAGCAAGAACCGTTCTTACCTACACATCAAAACCACAACAATTTTTTGTCAAGTGTGATGTTTTAACCTTCAACAAGGACTGGGCGTAGTCACACTCGATTCAACTAAAGTTGGAGAAACTGACACCCGCCAGCCACCTGTGTGCAAAGCACGTCGGTAGAACCAGTCTCGCGTAAGCGTACGCGTAATGTTGGTCCGGGCTGCTTCATCCAACAATTCCGCCGAATCAAAGTATGACATGCTGGTAAGCAGTATGACTATTATTGCCCACAACTCTTTGTGTTCTACTCGTGCATATAACATCTACGCATAGACCTAGCTTGGATGCCACTGTTGGGGAACGCAGAAATTTCACAAAATTCCTACGCACACGCAAGATCCATCTAGGTGATGAATAGCAACGAGAGGGGAGAGTGTTGTCCATGTACCCTCGTAGACCGAAAGCGGAAGCGTTATGACAACGCGGTTGATGTAGTCGTACGTCTTCACGATCCGACCGATCCTAGTACCGAAAGTATGACACCTCCGCGATCTGCACACGTTCAGCTCGGTGACGTCCCACGAACTCTAGATCCAGCTGAGTGTCGAGGGAGAGCTTCGTCAGCACGACAACGTGATGACGGTGATGATGAAGTTACCGACGCAGGGCTTTGCCTAAGCACTACAACGATATGACTGAGGTGGAAATTTGTGGAGGGGGGCTACGCATACGGCTAAACAATCAACTTGTGTGTCCATGTGGTGCCCCCTCCCCGTATATAAAGGAGGGGAGGAGGAGGCCGGCCGGCCCTAGAGGGCGCGCCAAGGGGGGAGGAATCCTCCTCCTAGTAGGAGTAGGATTCCTCCTTTCCTAGTCCTACTAGGAGGGGGAAGGAAGGAGAGGGGGACGGAGAGGGAAAGAGGGGCCGCGCCCCCTCCCCTAGTCCAATTTGGACTCCCTTGGGGGGGAGCGCCACCTCCTGGCTGCAGCCCTCTCTCCCCCCTAAAGCCCACTAAGGGCCCAATAACTTCCCGGGGGGAGGGGTTCCGGTAACCCTCCAGCACTCCGGTTTAATCTGAAACCTCCCGGAACACTTCTGATGTCCGAACATAGCCGTCAAATATATCAATCTTTATGTCTCGACCATTTCGAGAATCCTCGCCATGTCCGTGATCACATCCGGGACTCCGAACAACCTTTGGTACATCAAAACACATAAGCTCATAATACCAATCGTCACCAAACGTTAAGCCTGTGGGCCCTACGGGTTCGAGAACTATGTAGACATGACCGAGACTCATCTCCGGTCAATAACAAATAGCCAAACCTGGATGCTCATATTGGTTCCTACATATTCTACGAAGATTGACGGTGTCCTGGACTAGGGGGTACTCACAACGTCATCTTCCGATCTGTTAGATTGGTCCGAGGACGCCCATAGCCGTATACTCATGGGCCAGTCCGGACAGCTGCCGCATACAAGGAATATTCCACAAGACTTGGCGATCAAGACAAGGACTCCTCCCCACCGGCGTATTCGGCTAGGACTCTTGTTATCCTAGGCCTCTGGTGCATTATATAAACCAGGGTCAGGCTAGTCAATAGATCATATACACAATCATAATCATAGGCTAGACTTCTAGGGTTTAGCCTCTACGATCTCGTGGTAGATCATCTCTTGTAATACTCATATTCATCAAGATCAATCAAGCAGGAAGTAGGGTATTACCTCCATAGAGAGGGCCCGAACCTGGGTAAACATCGTGCCCATTGCCTCATGTTACCATCCGCCTTAGACGCACAGTTTGGGACCCCCTACCCGACATCCGCCAGTTTTGACACCGACATTGGTGCTTTCGTTGAGAGTTCTGCTGTGTGATCGGCAAAAGGATCGATGGCTCGCCTGCAGATCAACTACGACTTCGGCATCTTCGTTACCAGCTCGACTGGTCACCTTGGTTCGACCGAGGACTGCGCCCTACCTATGATCGTCATGTTCGGATGAGGGCCTTCATCAATATCAACTCCGATCTCTATCAAGGTCATGAAGGAATCATCCAGGGAGCCCGGGGGCTCAACGTCAACATTGCCCTCACGCGACCGTGCTGTTTTTTTGGATAGCGAACTTGTACCCGCCGCCACCGCCTCCTCAAGCGTTGTTTTAACGATTGCTTCGGTGGAATTGGGCGAAATTGAGTCTACAACAACCTTGGAAAATTTCGTCGAGTTCCGATGGAGGAATCTCTGGCAATCCGTGATATACCGGAGCCCTGTCAAATCTGGACGGGAATCTGGACGAGTTTAGGGTGTGGTGTCCAGCTTCTAGCTCGGACATCCTTTGGAAAATCCAACCGTTGATCGGCTGCAGAATTCCTATGCCTACCACCCCTCAAAATTTTAGCTCGATCCGACCGTCCAAACTCCGGGAACCTTCCGATTAGTGCATCACTTTTTGGATCTATTTTCTGCACGAAAACGAATCCGACCCGAGTTTGTCTTTTTCATGAACGGGATTTCGGACATCCTTTTTGAAGGAAGTTTTGTGTGGGGTATTGTGTTTTTTCCCGAACACATCCCACTAACTTTAAAATCTTTTGAACATGATCTTCACCATCATGTTGGGGTCAAACCAGTCCGGCAATATTGCTCCAAGGCTGCCGACCTGCGCTAGACATGTCGTTGCTTTGTTAAGCCGAGCTCAACTTCTTCAGATCATCATCTCGGCAAGCCATCGCAAAGGATAAATCGTCACCAACATCGCCGCCCCACGGATTACATGGAGCGGGAACACCGGCATTGCCACACGGTCACTTCATCAAGCCGGCATTGACCACGTCACAACCTGCATCGACAGGGCCGCACTGTTGCTTCTTCAAGCCGGTGTCCATCACAGCGACCTACTTCGACTCATTGGCTAACATCGAGGCTTCGACATCCCGGCTGGACCGGGGGCTTCGCCATCTCTTCATCAACCTATACTCCGGAGACTTCGGCATCACTAGCCGACCAGCTCCGTCACGTTAGCTGGACCGAGGGCTTTGCCTCGGCGAGCCAACCTTTGCCAGCATCACCATGCCGTTGCTTTATCGCCCATCAGGAAATGGGTGTACGGGTCGAGTCCCAATTTTGGGAATCACCTTTCTTCGGATTGCTACAACAAATAAACCAGGTGCTATTAATCCTAGTATTTTTTTGCTTGTTTGGGTTCATTTTTCCCAAGGAATTATTACTCTGGTTGTCCATCATATGTACACAGGTCTATCAAATGATGGCCGCATTAATGATGGTCGCGTGGTGGTTCGGTCAGTTTCCGTACATAGTCTGGCGAACGCCGCATCCGAAACTCGGACCGACCTGTGAATTCAGGCTTTGCCACGCCTTTACCACGTCACACCGACGCCCTGCATCGACATTGACTTCGGCGCCAGGCCATATTTCTTTTATTACTCACTTTGCATAAATTATTTATTATGCAATGTTTTTTTATTATTACTATTATCTCCGGTTTGCACTATTTTTTGTGCACATGAAAATGATCCAGCCGGATTATATCCTTTGGCGTCACCTCGGCTAGATGGGGGGCTTCATCAGCACTTCATTACCCCATTCCCGGGACTTCGGCATCACTCTGCCGGCCTGCATTGACCGTGCTATGTCACCACTTCGGAGTGCCGAGCTCATTGCTCCGCCACCTCGGGACCGGCTTGGGGGCTGGAACCTTGTCCTGCATCAAGCTCGGACCGCGTCATCAATACCGAACACATTAACCAGCTAAGTTGCCTTCATGCTCAAAGTTTTAAATCTTTAACTTGTGTTCGGCTCGACCAAGCATTATACTTTTTTGGAAAAAAGTTGCTTGTAAAACATTTTCCTTGTCCAAACTTTGTTTGTGACGCACAAATTCAAATACCCCATTTACTTGGGGGCTTCCTTTATGAAGCTTTTCCTCTTGCATATGATTATACTTGTACGGCTTCGTTCCTTGTTCGGATATTACACCACAATATGCACCATATTGACTTAAGCGATTTGCAAGCTGGGTTGCCTCGCTCCTGTGTTTACCCCAATGTTCCCGATTGTTCGGCTACGGAGTAAAGGGAGCACCTCTACGATTGTCACGATCGGGTCATCCGAGCCGGACCTCAGACTGGGTGAAGCCGAAAGCTAGCGCTCTTATTGTTTTCAATGATGGTCGGCACACAACGGAACTCATGAGTACAAAAAATTTATTGCACAAGTCTCATAGTAACAATGAGCACCAAGAAAGGTATCGGTGGGGTACTATTTTCTTCAAGACGCTTCTTACACTTCGTCAAGAATATAGCATAAGTTCCTCGGCGCTTTTGTCTGTTACAGCCTTATGGCCAGATTGCTCGGTTATTGGAAACACCGTCGATATTATCGATGTGTGGAGTACATAACACTTTTCGGTCCTTGGTCAAGACGGAGAAGTCGACGGTCGGTTAAGACGCGTTTAAAGTTCGGGTGAACATAGATATGATATAAGTACTTCGATACATACAATCATTCTTTTACCCAAGTCACTTGGGGGCTCTTAAGTTTATTTGAGCCATTTTATAATAAGTGTTTTTCTTCTTAGTCGTTGCAAAGTTTTTATTATTATTATTGTTTGTCATTCCTTTTTTCGACACAAGTATGTGGTCACTAGCTGAGGAGCCTAATTTCTCTCTCAAAACCGCTAGAGTTTAGTTTGCTAAACTGGCCTAATGAGAAGTACTCCGCCTTCGGGATAGGAGGTTGAAGCTGTAGGCTGACCCGCTTGAAGTCTTGAGATAGGATGTGTCATGTTAAAGCACGACAGAAGCACTCTTTTTTAAAAACAAAAACTCCAATTTTCTGATTGGCACCGAACACTTGATCTAGTTCGGACATTAAATTTTTCAATAAGTTTTTTGGCCTTTTGAGCCTATGGCACTTTTAAACTATTTGTGCGTTTCCAGCATTAGTCTCGCAGTGCAACGCCGGACACCTTTAGGGATTCGGCAAAAACATTCTCCGATATTGCTATATATGCATCGGTTTCAATTGTGTCTTCGGTCAATAGTTGGGTTGTCTGCTCGTGCTTGCCTCCTACGCTCCGCTTTGTTCGCTAGGTGTGCAAAGGGAGAACCACTACGATTGTGCTTCCAGCTCGCATGGTCAAGCACCTCAGTGGAGAAAGACGAAAACTGACTATCACAATAGGCATAAACTGGTCAGCGATCCAATGACTATGTTAAATGACGGGCCGTTCATAACATTGGCCGAAGTGTTTACGGCTTGACCTCGACTGTCGCCGAACACTCACTGGAGGCTAGTAACTGGCCTTCCAACTTTAAGCTCCTATAATAAGTGAAAGTTATAAAGCCCGCATATCTGATTGCCTCGTTTCTGCTAACAGAACAGCCTCCGGGCACCGAGACGTCGGCTAAGAGTTGTTTTGTTAGTACGGAAACACCCTGCGTAGTAGCTACCAAGGGGTAGAAGCCGACGATGGGCCACTTTCAACTGATAAACGGTCGCAATGGAATCAAAATAATGATGTAAAGTACTTGGATACATAGAATCATTACACATAATCTGTGATTTTACTCTGGATATCGATCCTTAAGTCGGCCACCCGTGCCCACACTATGGCTCGGGGGCTACTGGGCTTTGCGCTCATTATTTACAAATATTAAAGGGGAACATAGATCCCTTGATCTGGTGTTGTCACCCGACCAGTGTCTCGGGGGCTACTGCATTGCCTATTCAATGCAGAAAATTCAAAGGGCTCAGTGTTTGGCTTGATCGAACTATGGGAAAGCGCGTCTTCGGACAGTAATAAGTACCATCTGGACCTATCTAGTATCAAGCTATATATCACGGAGACTTCTCACGACCCTCTCTCAGGGGCCCGTTCACCGATCACTATTATCTCTAATATATTACACTGCATTTTTATTCCTATGTATGCTGCCGAGCTAGGAGTTGATCCTCAGGTCGATTTCGCGCATTGACATGAGTCTCAGGGGCTACTGGGAACAACGGTTTTATGCTTTCCTTCAGGTGCATCTCGGGTTTTAGACTGATACACACCTTGAGGGCTACTGGATATACATCGGCAGAGAATAAACTGCACCAGTTAAAAATATTCACAAAAAATCAGCCCGCGGTGGGGGTGGTGCACCACCTTGGAAGCAGTCCGGCATAAAACTCGGGCGCTAGCGGCTAGCTCCATAGAGGGCATTTCCGGCATTAAGCTTGGCTAAACTCCTTCAACTTTTTTGGACCAAGATGATCATGACATCTTGGATATAATCTGGCGTTGGAGCTTGGACACAGTCCGGCGTTGGAGCTCGGATACATTTTAGCGTCGGAGCTCAGAAACAGTCCGGCATTGGTGCTCAGCTGCAAAAGATACCTTGAATGCAGTCCGGCGTTAGAGTTCGGACGCAAAAGGACACTGCCTCCCGGGAACAACTTCAAACCCGAGGTGGCATAAAAATAACAAGGCATTGATAAAGGCCGGAAACTTAAAGGGGCTCCTCGGATGCCCGACGTGTAAACTCTTCGGATGCACTTCGGCGATCCTCAAGATCGAAGATGAGAAGATTTGTTGAACCAGTTTTCAAGACCGACGACCGAAGATGAAGAACAGTTCGAAAGAATTGAGGAGCGTTCCTAACTTTAAGACCGGTTCAGGGGGCTACTGACGGTGTCCTGGACTAGGGGGTACTCACCACGTCATCTCCCGATCTGTTAGATTGGGCCAAGGACCCCATGGCTGTATACTCATGGACCAGTCCGACAGCTGCCGCATACAAGGAAGATTCCATATACCATCCGCGTCCGTCTTCTTCTTAAAGATCTATTTATTTTCTATTGCTCGCCGATCATCGGGCACGTCTGTCAAAGTCCATACTTTGTTTTCATACATGGATCCTATCTGGGATTGCATGGCTTCAAGCCATTTGTTGGAATCTGGGCCCGCCATCGCTTCTTCATAGTTCAAAGGTTCACCGTTGTATAACAACATGATTTCCGTGACGGGTTGCCATACCATTCGGTGTGGAACGTGTCCTCGTGGACCCACGGTTCAAGAGCAACTTGATCCAAGTACCTTGATCATCATCATTAACCTCCTCTCTAGCCGGTGCAAGCACCACAGGAACATCTTCCTAAGCTGCGCTACTTTCCGCTTCAAGAGGCAGTACTTCATCAAGTTCTACTCTCCTCCCACTTACTTCTTTCGAGAGAAACTCTTTCTCCAGAAAGGATCCATTCTTGGCAACAAAGATCTTGCCTTCGGATCTGAGGTAGAAGGTATACCCAATGGTTTCCTTAGGGTATCCTATGAAGATGCATTTTCCAACTTGGGTTCGAGCTTTTCAGGTTGAAGTTTCTTGACATAAGCATCGCATCCCCAAACTTTTAGAAACGACAACTTAGGTTTCTTCCCAAACCATAATTCATACGGTGTCGTTTCAATGGATTTCGACGGAGCCCTATTTAAAGTGAATGCGGCAGTCCCTAAAGCATAGCCCCAAAATGAGAGCGGTAGATTGGTAAGAGACATCATAGATCGCACCACATCCAGTAGAGTGCGATTACGACGTTCAGACACACCATTACGCTGAGGTATTCCAGGCGGCGTGAGTTGTGAAACGATTCCACATTTCCTTAAGTGCGTGCCAAATTCGTGACTTAAATATTCCCCTCCACGATCTGATCGTAAGAACTTTATTTTTTTTGTCACGTTGATTTTCAACCTCACTCTGAAATTCCTTGAACTTTTCAAAGGTCTCAGACTTGTGTTTCATTAAGTAGACATACCCATATCTACTCAAGTCATCAGTGAGGGTGAGAACATAACGATAGCCACCGCGTGCCTCAACACTCATCGGACTGCACACATCAGTATGTATGATTTCCAATAAGTTGGTTGCTCGCTCCATTGTTCCGGAGAATGGAGTCTTGGTCATTTTACCCATGAGGCATGGTTCACACGTGTCAAATGATTCTTAATCAAGAGACTCCAAAAGTCCATCTGCATGGAGCTTCTTCATGCGTTTGACACCAATGTAACCAAGGCGGCAGTGCCACAAGTATGTGGGACTATCATTATCAACCTTACATCTTTTGGTATTCACACTATGAATATGTGTAACATCACATTCGAGATTCATTAAGAATAAACCATTGACCAGCGGGGCATGACCATAAAACATATCTCTCATATAAATAGAACAACCATTATTCTCGGATTTAAATGAGTAGCCATCTCAGATTAAACGAGATCCAGATACAATGTTCATGCTCAAAGCTGGCACTAAATAACAATTATTGAGGTTTAAAACTAATCCCGAGGTAAATGTAGAGGTACTGTGTCGACGGCGATCACATCGACCTTGGAACCATTCCCGACGCCAAGATCGTCACTTCGTTCTTCGCCATCTCTCGCTTATTCCGCAGCTCCTGTTTTGAGTTACAAATATGAGCAACCGCGACCGGTATCAAATACCTGTGAGCTACTACGAGTAATCGTAAGGTACACATCAATTACATGTATATCACATATACCTTTGGTGTTGCCGGCCTTCTTGTCCGCTAAGTACTTGGGGCAGTTCCGCTCAAAGGACTACTTCCCTTGCAATAAAAACACTACCTCGTGCTTGGGTCCATTCTTTGGTTTCTTCTCGGCAGCTTGCTTGCCGGGCGCGGCACCTCCCTTGTCGTCTTTCTTGAAACCATTTTTACCCTTGCCCTTCTTGAACTTAGTGGTTTCATTCACCATCAACACTTGATGTTCCTTTTTGATTTCCACCTCCGCTGATTTCAGCATTGAATATACTTTAGGAATGGTTTTCTCCATCCCCTGCATATTGAAGTTCATCACAAATCTCTTGTAGCTTGGTGGAAGCGACTGAAGGATTCTGTCAACGACCACGTCATCCGGGAGATTAACTCCCAGCTGAGATAAGCGGTTGTGCAACCCAGACATTTTGAGTATGTGCTCGCTGATGGAACTATTTTCCTCCATCTTACAACTGTAGAACTTGTCGGAGACTTCATATCTCTCAACCCGGGCATGAGCTTGGAAAACCATTCTCAGCTCTTGGAACATATCATATGCTCAGTGCTGCTCGAAACGTTTTTGGAGACCCGGTTCTAAGCTGTAAAGCACGCCGCACTGAACGAGGGAGTAATCATCAACACGCGACTGCCAAGCGCTCATAATGTCTTGGTTCATTGGGCGGTGCATCACCTAGCGGTGCTTCTAGGACATATGCTTTCTTGGCAGCTATGAGGATGATCCTCAAGTTCCGGACCCAGTCCGTATAGTTGCTACCATCGTCTTTTAGCTTGGTTTTCTCTAGGAACGCGTTGAAGTTGAGGTTGACATGAGCGTTGGCCATTTGATCTACAAGACATATTTGCAAAAAATTTAGACTAAATTCATGATAATTAAGTTCATCTAATCAAATTATTTAGTGAACTCCCACTCAGACAGACATCCCTCTAGTCACCTAAGTGATACATGAACCGAGTCAACTAGGCCGTGTCCGATCATCACGTGAGACGGACTAGTCATCATCGGTGAACATCTTCATGTTGATCATATCTTCTATACGACTCATGTTCGACCTTTCGGTCTCTTGTGTTCCGAGGCCATGTCTGTACATGCTAGGCTCGTCAAGTCAACCTAAGTGTTTTGCATGTGTAAATCTGGCTTACACCCGTTGTATGTGAACATTAGAATCTATCACACCCGATCATCACGTGGTGCTTCGAGACAACGAACTTTCGCAACGGCGCACAGTTAGGGGGAACACTTTCTTGAAATTATTATGAGGGATCATCTTATTTATGCTACCGTCGTTCTAAGTAAATAAGATGCAAAAACATGATAAACATCACATGCAATCAAATAGTGACATGATATGGCCAATATCATTTTGCTCCTTTTGATCTCCATCTTCGGGGCGCCATGATCATCATCGGCACCGGCATGACACCATGATCTACATCATCGTGTCTTCATGAAGTTGTCTCGCCAACTATTACTTCTACTACTATGGCTAATGGTTTAGCAATAAAGTAAAGTAATTACATGGCGTTATTCATTGACACGCAGAGCATACAATAAATTAAGACAACTCCTATGGCTCCTGCCGGTTGTCATACCCATCGACATGCACATCGTGATTCCTATTACAACAACATGATCAATCTCATACATCACATATATATATATATATATATATATATATATATATATATATATATATATATATATATATATATATATATATATATATATATATATATATATATATATATATATATATATCATTCATCACATCCTTTTGGCCATATCACATCACACACGGCATATGCTGCAAAAACAAGTTAGACGTCCTCTAATTGTTGTTGCAAAAATTTTACATGGCTGCTATAGGTTTCTAGCAAGAACGTTTCTTACCTACGCTGAAAACCACAACGTGATATGCCAATTTATATTTACCCTTCATAAGGACCCTTTTCATCGAATCTGATCCGACTAAAGTGGGAGAGACAGACACCCGCTAGCCACCTTATGCAACTAGTGCATGTCACCGTTGAACCTGCCTCACGTAAGTGTACGTAAGGTCGGTCCGGCCGCTTCATCCCACGGTGCCACCAATCAAGATAAGACTAGTAAGGCAAGTAAATTGACAAAATCGACGCCCACAACAACTTGTGTTCTACTCGTGCATAGAAACTACGACAAACCTAGCTCGATACCTTTGTTGCTAGATCGAGCAGAAATTTAAAATTTTCTACGCATCACCAAGATCAATCTATGGAGTCATCTAGCAACGAGAGAGAGAGGAGTGCATCTATTGATGGAGTCGTACTCATCGTGATCCAAATCACCGATGATCCTAGCGCAGAACGAACGGCACGTTCAACACACGTACGCAGCGGAGACGTCTCCCGCGCCTTGATCTAGCAAGGAGGAGGGAGAGGTTGAGGGAGAGACCTCCAACAGCAGCACGATGGCGTGGTGGTGATGGAGTGGCAGTACTCCGGCAGGGCTTTGCCAAGCTCTTAACGAAGGAGGAGAGGTCTTGGGAGGGAGGGCTGCGCCTGGATGTGGTGCTACAGCCTCCCTCGCCTCTATTTATAGGAGAAGGGGAAGGGGCCGGCCTCTAGATGGGATCTAGAGGGGGCGGGCCAAGGGGAGGGGCTTGCCCCAAGCAAGGGAGGCGCCTTAGGGTTCCCCCAACCCTAGGCGCATGGGCCCAAGGGGATGCGCGCAGCCCTCCTAGGGGCTGGTTCCCTTCCCTCACGGCCCATAAGGCCCTCCGAGAGGTGGCCCTCCCGTGGACCCCGAACCCTCCGTGGCCCTGCATAATACCGGTATGCCCCCGAACTTTTCCGGTGACCGTATGACAACTTCCCATATGTAAATCTTCACTCGGACCATTTTGTAACTCCTCGTGATGTCCGGGATCTCATTCGAGTCTCCGAACATCATTCGATAATCACATACATATCTTCCTTATAACCCTAGCGTCATCGAACCTTAAGTGTGTAGACCCTACGGGTTCGGGAATCACGCAGACATGACCGAGACAGCTCTCCGACCAATAACCAACAACGGGATTTGGATACCCATGTTGGCTCCCACATGTTCCATGATGATCTTATCGGATGAACCACGATGTCGAGGATTCAAGTAATCCCGTATACAATTCCCTTTGTCAATCGGTACGTTACTTGCCCGAGATTCGATCGTCGATATCCCAATACCTCGTTCAATCTCGTTACCGGAAAGTCACTTTACTCGTTCCATAATGCATGATCCCGTGACCAACCACTTGGTCACTTCGAGCTCATTATGATGATGCATTACCGAGTGGGCTCAGAGATACCTCTATCGGCGTTCTGGGAACGGGGGTCCCCAGACTTGCCTGCCTGCGGCCTGCGGCGTGGCTCGAAGGAGGCCCAAAGACGCCCATCTTCATCAACGCAGCTCAAGACCTCGCGAGGGGCCAGCCTGCTGGGCGGACGATAAGGAGCTTCTCGTGCATGGCCTCGCCAGCTGGCTCATGAGGAGGCGGAGAGTTCAAGGTGGTACCGCGAGGTGCCCATGACGCAAGCCATGACGACCAAGGATGCTGCCGGGCGCCAGCCCAAGAAGTGTCCTCCTTTCCCTTTGGTGCAAAGGAGCAAGCGCAGCAGAGTATCAAGCAAAGGCATCCATTTCGTGCAACAAGACCAAGACCAGCCCAACGGCTGGAAGGAGTCATCGTGGAGCCCAAGCAAAGGCCATCACCAGAGCCTTTGGCAAAGCGAGGACCAACTTTAGTCAGATAAGTGTACCCGCTGTTCCCTTCAAAATGGCTAATTGTTGGCGCCCTTCCCACTCAATATTTGGGAAGAGGCCCAGGGCCTTCGCCTATAAATAGGAGTAGCCACCCCCAGGGCGGGGAGATCCGAGTCCTCATTAAGAAACCGGTAGCTAGAGTGACTGAACACCACCTAGCAGTTCATCGCACCCGCCAAGAACAGACCCTCCCGAGGCTGTTCTTCCTTGTACTGCTCCTCATCAGCCCAAGAGGCAATCCACCACACCACACACTGGAGTAGGGTATTACACCACAATGGTGGCCCGAACCAGTATAAATCTCGTGTCTCTTGTGCTGTTCCGTTAGTAGTTTAGGTCCCAGCGATTCGGCGAGGTGCAAGATGATGGAGGATTGGATCTCCGCGCGCACCCCAATGTTTGAACCTCAAGGGTCTGCCGGAACCCGAAATCTGCCATTTGGCGCGCCATGTAGGGTTGCGCCGGAATCTGGCTTTCGTCGCCTCGTTTCTTCCTCGACCACCGCGAACCATGTTCGACGCTGTTGGCCTGCTGAAGCGCCGAGCCGCTTCGCCTCCCATGTTGCCCAGACAGCCCCGCCGGCGGGCGCCTCGCTCGCTCCTCGTCACCTGCCGTCAACGCCGCCACCGCCCGGCGGGAACGAGCAGCAAGCATCGCCCCAAGACCGCCCATGAGGCGGGACGGCCGCACCGCCATGCCTTCGCCACCCTCGCTGGTTTTCACCGCGCACGCTGCTGCCATGGAGGCCCGAGCTGCACTCATTGCGGCAAACAAGCTCTCGCGCTATCGCCCCATCGACGACGTTTATGAAGAATGGCTCGACCGAAGTCGCCGAAGCTCGTCTCGCGCTGCAGAGGCGCCCGACCGTCCGTCTCGCGCAGCACCGCACCCGCCCGCTGGGCGATGAAGCTCCCGGGCGCCAGCCGCCTCCTCCTCAAGAAGGCGCCGCCCCAAGGCGCGGGGCCTGGCGGAACCCGCTCCGCCAGCGCCCGCGCTGCAAGAGCAGAGCTGTCAAGAAGTTCTCGCCCACAAGAAGCTGCCCGAGCGCCCCGCTTCCAAAGACGTCAGACCTGCGCTGCCCCCACCGCGCATGTGGAGGCCCGCAAGAACAATTTCTCGTCGCCCGAGGCCTCCGCTGCCACGGCGGGCTGCCGCGCTTTCACCTCCGGAAGGCGCAGCGCCGCGTGGTCCGCCAAGTTCAAGCCGACCTGCCGCCTCGCCACGACGGCACAGCTGACCCTTACGGAGTTCCTCCATTTCACGAGCTGGGCATCGAGGCTGCTAACGGGATGAAAAGGTCATGGCAAACTGGTTTCCCATGGCGCCAAGGACGGAGCCCGCACTGCTCCTCGAACCGCCTGTGCACGCATCTCTTCCTTGGCCGAGATGCGCACCCGCTTCATCGCCAACTTCCGTGGTACTCGCGACCGCCACCGCCGTGAGCGACATGCGCCAAATTACAGCAGCCTGGGAAACCCCGCAAAAGTACATCCAACGCTCAACAACGCGCACCTCAAGATCCCTGTGGTAACGGAGGAGGCCATCATCTATGCTCTTCTCCGACGGGGCGGCGCGACGTCAAGATGAAGGAGGAGCTGGCGATGCATGAAGATCTGTGCACCTCCTTGAACTGTTCAACTTGAGACCAAGCGCGCCAGGCTGAGGAGGGCGCCTCCTCCTCGAGCTGCCCGCCGGATCCCAAGAAAAGAAGTCCAAGGCCAAGGACGTGAAGCGCAGGGGCTGCCGATCGCGGCCAACCATACACCAAGCGAGGCGAGATCAGCCCGAGTCCTCCAAGGGCCAAGATCGCGTGTACCACGACCTCCACACCCACAACACCAATGAATGCCAAGAGCTCCGGGCCGACGCTGAAGGAAGGGTCAGCAGACGCCTGAGCGCAGCGACCGGGCTACGGCCGAGGAGGAGGAAGGAATGCAGGATGCTGGAAGATCATGCCCGCGCCAAGGGTGGCGCGACCAACCTCGCGAGGACTGCTGGCAAAACCCGCCCATGAGGGAGGCTGGAGGATCAGCCTCATGAGGATCGCCTGCAGGGAACGCAGGCCTCCCTCCGCTGCCGCCGCTGCCAAGGAGAATTGAGGACCGCCATCGACGAGGGGCTGGGGCTTCCAGAACTGCGGCGATCGCTCAGATCCCGGGTGGAGCTCAAGCCCCAGCCTCCCAACAAGATCTTCAAGCAGTTCGCCTGCAAGTGAATGCAGTCCTCCCAAGCTCGAGGCCCCGCACCCTCTTAGGTGGTCGGCGTGCGCCATCACGTTCAGCTCAGCGGATCAGCTCAAGTGCGCGGCCACCGGCGGAGTTCTCCCGATGCTTTGTTCCCCAATCATTAGCAACGTGTTGGTCACCAAGACCCTCATCGACGGCGGGGCAGGACTCAACGTCCTGTCCGTGGAAACATTCAACAATCTTCAAGTGCCTTATACCAGCTTCACCAACCAAGCCTTTCTCCGAGTCACCGACGGCTCCACGGTCCCGATCGGGCAGGTCCGCCTTCCTGTCACCTTCGGGCTCGCGACAACTACCACACCGAGCTCATCGACTTCGACGCCGCCCACATTCGCCGTCAGACAACGCCATCCTCGGTACCCGGAGCTGGCCAAATTCATGGTCAGAACTCCACCACGGCTACAACATCCTCAAGATGCCAGAAGCGGCGGGTCATCACGGTGCCTCGTGAAGAGAGAGACGCAGTGTGTTCGTGGAGCGAGCCTTTCAGGCCGCATCGCTAGAAGACCCACACCACAGCAGCAGGAGGCCTCCCGAGGCCGCACCCAAGAAGAAGAAGACATCGACCAACTCGGCTTCTCAAGAGGCAGGCCCCTCAGGGCCCGCACCGGGCCAGGGGGAGCCTCCTTCCATAACATAGGAAAGCGCACCCGGCGCCCTCCTCAGGCCGGGCTCGGGGGCTCTCGCCTGGAGGGCCGCTGACCTCGCCAAGGTCACGAGGGAGGCGCTTGGGCACCACGTGGAGGCGTGCTTCGAAGCACGTTTCCCACAAGAAGGAGAAAGGCAAGGATGGCCGAACTCTCAGGAGTTCGTCAGCATGGCCATTCAGGAGCTACAGGAGTCAAGGGTCATGAGGGGCAGCCGCCGCCCGCTGTGTGCCCCCCTCCAGCGAGGATGGTGGCTGCGCTGCTGCAGATCGACATACCAGGCTCAACCGAGACGCGCCTCAAGAGCGCCTGCCCTCGCGAGTGGAACGCTGCGAGGGCCCGCCCACACCACGTGTGCATGCCTCACGGCTGCCAAACGCGGTTGTTGCGCACCAAAGATCTCATGAGGGCCATCCTCGAGGCTCGAGAGGTCCGGCACGCTGCAGCCCTGGCGGAGATGGAGATGGCCCCGAGGAGCCGCCAGCGCCTCCGGATCCTCCCGAGGCCCTCGGGCCTGGGGGCTCGTGAGGATCGGCTCCCGCAGTCCACTGAGTCTGCTACACCAACACCCCTTCGTCCCCAACATCACCAGGTGACATCTTTAAGTTTTGTTCCCGGCTGGGAGCGCCTTCAGGGCCGCATTATTCCCTGGCCGCGTGGGTCCGTCCCTGCGGCATGTATCCCTTTTATTCCATGTCATTAGCCTATCCTATTGGGGGCACCCCTCGGGCTGCATTTTCCCCAAGCCGCTCGGGCCTGTCCCAGCGGCATGTATCCTTCTTACGTTTTCCTTAGGATTATGCTCTCGCTCCACCATGCTTGTTATTTGGTGCCTTTCCTGGGTGACGGAATCTTGCACGCTAAAGGGGGTGCCCGAGCATCGCGACTCAGGGCTCCTACCGCCTCCGCCCTCACCTCTGGTCTTGTCCATGGCATCGCGACTGGCTTGCCAACGACGGCCGAGACCAGCCCGAGAGCCGGACCCGAGGACGAGAGTTTCATCATCTAACCCAGCTTGCACGCTAAAGGGGGGTGCCTCGAGCATCGCGACCAGTGGCTCCTACCGCTCTCCGCCCTCACCTCCTGGTCTTGTCCATGGCATCGCGACCTGGCTTGCCAGCCGACGGCCGAGACCAGCCCGAGAGCCGGACCCGAGGATGTAGAGTTGTCTGATCTAACCCAGCTTGCGCGCTAAAGGGGGTGCCCGAGCATCGCGACTCGTGGCTCCTACCGCCTCCGCCCTCACCCTCGGTCTTGTCCATGGCATCGCGACTGGCTTGCCAACGACGGCCGAGACCAGCCCGAGAGCCAGGACTCAAGACGAGAGCACCGCATCCGCCAAATTTGCTGGAACACACTCAAGATAAGGCTCAGAGCCAGCGAACCCGCTTGAGGTAGGGCCCCGTGAGCCCTCAAGGCTGGTTCACGGGTACCCCAACACACCTCGCGAGGCCTCTCGCGTCGCCTCCCAAGCAACTAATGGTAGAACTAACGATCGCCACGGCGAGCTCTTGTTCCTTTTGTGGTGAACCTGCAGGGTCCCTCCAAGGAGCACGAAACGACATCGCCACGCATCTCTCGCCGCCTAGGCACGGACCTAGCGCCGCACTGTGAAGCATTGTCTTGAACCTCGAGATAAGTCACCCCGGACACACTAGTTATCGCAACACCATCCTCACACTCAATGCAACCCCATGTTAGCAACGCCGCCTCCTTTTCACCAATGATGGCTGCTTGAGCGCCAGGGGACCCCCGAGCATCGCGACTCGGGGCTCTTATCGACCTCGGCCGCCACCTCCTAGCCTTGACCACGGCATCGCGACTGGCATACCAGCGACGGCCAAGCCGCTTTATGACCGGGACCTGCCGCGCAGAGCATCAGGCCCTTGTGAGGACCGGAAGGAGGAAACCGAGCTAGAACGGAATGAGCATCTCGACCGCTTCATAAAAGGATTATATTGGCGGATGGAGCTGCAAACATCTTACAAGCCCCGTGGGTATATTCTGACCTCGCAGAACAAAAGCGCGCGATCCTAAGGAACTTAACTACAGGGGCATCGCGCAGATGCCATCATCAACAGTGGGCCACCCGTCGGCGGCAACCCCATCCAGATCAGGGCGGCGACGACTGACGAGCCCGCCCTGCCCGGGAGCGGCGCAGGCTCGGAGGCTCAGAGGCCGCCGCCGCCTCCGCGCCGTGAAGAGCTCGGGCGGAGTTGCAGGATCCTCCGCGCCTCACACCGAGGAGCGGCCAAGGAGCGATCGGCCGGCCTCTGCCTCACCGCAGCAGGACCCCACCACCTCTCCTGTGGCAGCACTCCAGCCGATGACCTCCGTCAAGACCTTGAAGGACACCACCAAGCACCATCGCACTCCTGTGGATCGTGAGGGTGCCCTCGCCTCGCAGACCGGGCGACTCGCCCAGCCTCGAGTCATGAAGACCTCGCCTGGGCAACCACTGTGACCTCTCGCCTGTCGCGAGGGTGCCAGAGTCGGGCGTGTTGCAGCCAGAGTCCAGGGGTTCCTTCACGGACGACGGAGGCGAAGAAAGAAGGAAGACGAATCCAAGATTTAGGAGGCGTGGTGACGTGAAGCACGAACTCCCGATAGGAGCCCTCGGCGTGGACTCCAGGGGGGAAGACGCACACCATCGTGTCCCGCCGGCGTCATCGGCGGCGCCGCTCGTGGCGCCCGGCGTTGCCTCCTTCAGAGCCGCCAATGTGCGCGTACAAGGGAAGAGGGGACCCTGGTGGCGGCCGTTCACACCAGGACATGGGAGCCTCCTGGCGAGCACTCTTGCCCCGACACAGAGGGCAAGCCGCTTTTGGGGGAGCAGGTCAGATCCTCTTGAGGAGCCTTTTCCTTCTTCCGTGGAGAATCGGCGGATCGGAGCCATGGCAACCGATTTAAACGAGGAGGAGGAGAAGGTATGATATACCGAAGGGCGCGCCGCTCAGCACTTATAGCCGGGCGAAGGCCAACCATCGCATCCACGATCACCGTAATCATGATCGACTCGCATGCGGGACTTGACGAATCCGGGCGGTTACCGAGGCATCGTGGGAAAGCAAAGGCGACGCGTCAATCAACCGCCACGCTGGCGCCTAAGGCCGCAGGCTGTTAGGGCCCGTGATGCTTCGCGACTTGCCCTTTCGCCTCTCTCGCCGCCTGTTCGGGCGCGCCAGGCCTGGGGCTACTGTCGGCGCTTCGGGAACGGGGTCCCCAGACTTGCTCGCTCTGCTGCTGCGGGCGTGGCTCAAGGAGGCCCAAGACGCCCATCTTCATCAACGCAAGCTCAAGACCTCGCGAGGGGCCAAGCGCCATGGGGCGGACGACAAGGAGCTTCTCGTGCACGGCCTCGCCAGCTGGCCCATGAGGAGGCGGAGAGTTCAAGGCAGTGGTACTCGCGAGGTGCCCATGACGCAAGCCATGATTTACTAAGGGCGCCATCGGCGCTAGCCCAAGAAGTGTCCTCCTTTCCCTTTGGTGCAAAGGGAGCAAGCGCAGCGTAGAGTATCAAGCAAAGGCATCCATTTCGTGCAACAAGATCAAGACCAGCCCAACGGCTGGAAGGGAGTCATCGTGGAGCCCAAGCAAAGGCCATCACTAGAGCCTTTGGCAAAGCGAGGACCAACTTTAGTCAGATAAGTGTACCCGCTGTTCCCTTCAAATGGCCAATTGTTGGCGCCTTCCCGCCAATATTTGGGAAGAGGCCCAGGCCTTCGCCTATAAATAGGAGTAGCCATCCCTGTATGGAGATCCGAATCCTCATTAAGAAACCGGTAGCTAGAGCGACTGAACACCACCTAGAAGTTCATCACACCCGCCAAGAACAGACCCTCACGAGGTTGTTCTTCCTTGTACTGCTCCTCATCAGCCCAAGAGGCAATCCACCACACCACACACTGGAGTAGGGTATTACACCACAATGGTGGCCCGAACCAGTATAAATCTCGTGTCTCTTGTGCTGTTCCATTAGTAGTTTAGGTCCCAGCAATTCGGCGAGGTGCGAGACGGTGGAGGGTTGGATCTCCGCGCGCACCCCAGAGTTCGAACCTCAAGGGACTGCCGGAACCCGAAATCCGACAACCTCTTCGTCATACGGAGTGACAAATCCCAGTCTCGATCCGTGCCAACCAAACAGACACTTTCGGAGATACCTTTAGTGTACCTTTATAGCCACCCAGTTACGTTGTGACATTTGGTACACCCAAAGGACTCCTACGGTATCCGGGAGTTGCACGATCTCATGGTCTAAGGAAATGATACTTGACATTAGAAAAGCTCTAGCAAATGAACTACACGATCTTGTGCTATGCTTAGGATTGGGTCTTGTCCATCACATCATTCTCCCAATGATGTGATCCTGTTATCAATGACATTAAATGTCGATGGTCAGGAAACCGTAACCATCCATTGATCAACGAGCTAGTCAACTAGAGGCTCACTAGGGACATGTTGTGGTCTATGTATTCACACATGTATTACGATTTCCGGATAACACAATTATAGCATGAACAATAGATAATTATCATGAACAAGGAAATATAATAATAATCATTTTATTATTGCCTCTAGGGCATATTTCCAACACTTTAGTCATGGTAGAATAAGACCGGGCGCGTCATCAAGGGGTGGGAAACGGCAGTTCCTGAACTTGGCGACGCGCAGTGTGGGCGCGAGGCGGAGTGCAGACGTTGGCAGCGACCGCATATGGCCATCATCAGAAGTGAGCTGCTCGAGCTGATCTAGGGCGGGGGCAGAACCAATCGTCAAGCTTGGCTCGATCCTTGCCGTTGGAACAGAACTTTCCCATTCTAAGGCCTTTGGTTAGGCCAAGGTGACTGCCGAGGATCTTGGAGAATAGATCCAAGCTTTTGCGATAGCCATGGCAGAGCTCGTGGGTGTCGATGAGGTTGAGAGGGCTTGAGTTCCATAGGGGGCGCCACCGCCGGGAAAGGAGGGTTGTCCGCACCCCATATTTGATTGGGAGGAGGGAGATGATGACTCTCAACATATCATCGAGGAGGCTGCTGATTAAGTCCAGGCCTGCTGGAGTCGCTTGCGGTTCTAGCTCGCCCCGCCTCCGCTTGTTGGCAGCCCCGTTCTCCACCTTATAGAAGTGGGAGTACAAGGAATATTTAGTTAAAACAGGGCAATAGAAAAGTGTATTGGTAACTAGAAGTTATTCGGTAGGAATATAGTAAGAAAATGGAATAACAATTGGTTGCTTAAATACTACACAATTCATTTGACATTGCTGGGTAAGTCAACATATGCAGATAGTTGAAAAGAAAACTTACTTCGAAGAAAGTCTGGACGGATGATTTTGTCGTGAAGTTAGCATATTCTCATGATCAGGCCCTTCTATGTGCAGTGCAATTTTAGTGCCAGCTTTCAGTACATAAAACTTTGCAACTTCATTCCAAAAGCCAGTGCCAAAATAGGAGTCACCACGCTCATCAAGTCTTACAAGAGCAACGATTGTAAATCCATGGTTTGTGTGCAGTATGACATTCGTGGAGCCTTGATGTATGTAAAGGGAAAAATTGTGTACTACATAATCTGTTGCATAGCGAGGGATGTCCTGCAGAAAATGGTAGGATTGTTAAAGAAAATATGGTAACATGCAAATACGGGCCCAAATTGAAAGAACTGTACAACAGTTGAAATCGAAGGACAAAAGTCCATAATTAAACAAATATGGTAAACATGATGTCATGGAAATGTGAGAGTAATCGAAAGAACAATACATCACTAATTTGCCTAATATAGAAAGAAGAGGGGGAAAAATCCCCTTTGACGTATATGGTGCATGTGGCACCTTTTATGCAAATGTAGCAATATTTAGAATATGTTCAGGAAAGTAGGCCATGCCAACCGATTTAGGGTGAGATTGAACATACCACACGCATCCTCAAGAATCTCTGGCAGCGGTGGCCAAATCCTGAAGTGTCGGCGCACTGTACATTCTATGAATGAAAGAAAACCCTCAAATTAGCTCGAATAAAAATGAATTCATGGCGATTTTTGCCGGGTGATTAAAGGAGGCAGATGAATTGGGATAAGAGATGAGATAATATCTCGTTAAATTATTTACCTTGTCGTCCATGAGAAAGAACCCTCAGTACGGCAAATTCCCCAACCGAGCGGAGCTGGGTCGACCGCGAGCAGCGTCGAGAAAGTCAATGGCGATAGGCGGCGGCAAGCCGAAGTGGCAAAATGCGGTGGGCTTTACCGGCAGCCTGGCGGCGACAGGCGTCGAGCTAAGTGTTTACCGCCGCAATAGGCGGTGCCATGACATAGACGAGGAGGAGCTTGTGCAGGTGTGAATGGGGAATGTACCAGAGGGGCCGAGGGGCTGGCGGGCGGGGTGAGGGTTTTTGTGACGTGGGGATGGTGAGGCTTTTCTTTTTTCATTTTTGAATTGGATGGTGAGGGTTTTCTGTCCCACAAAGAATTTTGGGGGCGATGGTTTGCTAGAGCGAACCGTGTGTGATTGATGTAGCTGGAAAAATGAAAGTCATTGCACATGGTTCCAATTCTGGGAACCGTGTGTGATTGACATACTACCTCCGTCCTGGTTTATTGGTCCCCCGTTGTAATTTTTACCAAAATTTGGCGAAATATTTAACATACTCGACATAGATAATAAGCGCACACGCACATAAGCATAGTTCAACCGTCATTAAGCATACTCAAGCGCATATAGTTCGATCCATCCCACATCTCATCTCACATGCGGTCCGCACGATCCTCAAGCTTCGCAGTACTGGTGACGCTACTGCGGCGCCCCTCGCGAGAATACTTCGCTTGATGGAGCCAACGTAACACCCCGGATGTAACTTTCCATATTTGTAACTCCAACTCTTGCCATTTTCGCATTGTGATATGATATTCCTCCGTGGTTGGGTTTTGTCTTTCGCTTTTGCATTTTGTTTATGTCATGCGCCTCATATCATGTCATCATGTGCATCTCATTTGCATACGTGTTCGCCTCATGATTCCGAGCATTTTCCCGCTGTCCGCTTTTGCAATCCGCACTCCTATGTCCTCCGCGCCCCTTTACATTTTTCTCGTGAGCGGTACTAAACTATCTCGGAATGGACCGAGGTTTTTCAAGTGGCCTTGGTACACCACCGTAGACCACCTGTCAAGTTTCGGCCATTTGGAGCTCGCTTGGTACTCCAACGGTTAACCGCACTCAAAAGGCCTCTTTTGGGTTGCAGCCAAACACCCTTCAAAACATCCCAATAACCCATCTATGTCACTTCCATGTCCATCGCTGCTCGATCACGATCGTGGGCGAAAACCGCACCTCATTTGGAGCTTCCTAGCTCCTTCTACCAATAAAACACCTCCTCCTCCGAAATCCCGGATCAGATCCACCCTAACCCTAGCTCCCGCTTCCTCTCCTCACGCCCGGACACGTCCGACGGCGCTGACGCGCCACGCCGGCCGCTTCGCCAATCCATGGCTGCCACGTGGCCTCCTTGCGCCCGCGCCCGCTGCTCATGAGGCTCGTGCGGGGCCCCATCATGCTTGCTTGCCAGCTGCCCAGGCAAGGCCGCGCCGCCCTCCGAGCCGTCGCCTGTCGCTGCTCGCTGCCCGCCTGCCACTGCCCCGCTGCCCCGCTGCTCTCTGCGTCGCCTGCCATCACAGGCTGCCTGTTGCCGTCGTCCCCGCCAAGGCCGGCCGGCCCTGGCCCGCCCTCCCCGGCCTCCTCCTCCGGCGCCTGGCCCCGGCGGCTGTTGTTCTGGCCCGCGAACCTCGACCACAAGCAATCGGATCCGATCGGATCTGAGTAGGGTTGACTTTTCTCCCCGAATTTTCCTCTTAAGTCATTTTTTCACAAGATTTTGTTGCATTTGCATCATGCCATAACTTTGCACCCGTGGCTCCGTTTTGGGCGTGTAGCATACCGAAATGTCCGCCTCGATGAGTACATCATTTCATCTTATAGAATCATTTTCATTTGAGCTCATCTTGGTGCCCGAAATGCTGTTATAAGAGGGCTATGTGATGTTAGTTTCAGATTCTTATCAGAACATGCACTTTTGTCATTTTTGCCATGATTGATGTGTGCATCCTATGATCTTGAGTCCTACATGTGTTTTGTAATATGACATGCCATCTTTACAGGGGTGTATGCCATGTATTTTTGTGGTCTCTGTGGTGACAAGCACAAGCATGCAAACTAGGTTTCATGATGTTGCTGATTTCAGCCCCTGTTTTGCTGATATTTTTATGCCATGTAAACTTGATGCTACAGAGAGATCCATGCATATTTTGAGATACTTCAGTAAGGATGTTTTTAACATTTGGTTATGCTCTATCCATCCATGCTCTTGTTCGCAATTATGGAGTGCCATAGCTTGAGTCAATCGAGCTCTACTTTTGCTATAAAATGTTTCCTGGCAGATTGTTTACATGTTATTCAATTTTGCCAAGGTTGTTTTGTTTATCCTTGTATGCTATGATGTTGTTCTTGCCATGTATAGCTTCTATGCCATGTCTTCTTGATGGATGTATGCTTAGTTTATCATGAAATGCTCTGTAGTGAGTGCATCGAGCTCTTAAACATGCCTACTTGTTATCTGTTTTTGCCATGCCCTGTTGCTGAATCTGTTAACGAAACTTGCTATATTGACATGGGTGTTATTACATTTTCTGATCCCTTTTGGCTCATGGTCAGTAAGGGACTTTTGTTCTATGCTTTGAGTAGATTCATGCCGTGCCTTGTTTTGCTATTATAAGTTCCTGTAGCATGTGGTTTGCTTGCTCAACATTGCTTCTCGATGCTGTTTCGCCATGTTCAAGATTTTCACCAAGTCTGTGAAGCTGATATATTTTGCACTTTTTCCATGCTTGTTTGGACCTGTTATGGTGTGAATTAGCCGTAGCTCAGTGTTCATCATTTGTCAAGCATCTTGTGTAGATCACTGCCATATGCTTTGTTGGTACGTTTGGGTGCAGTAGCTTAATTTCTTGTTGCTTGCTATGTGGCATCATGCTGTTAATGGCAGATTTGTGCCATTCTTGTTTTGCTTGTCATTTGCAAACCATGCATCCGATTCCGGTGATCTTTATATCGATTTCAACTGAAATCATCTCACCTTTCCAGCGGCATACTTGGTTTGCCAAGTTGATGCATGGTTCATCATTTTCCTTCCGGAGCACGCATATGCATTGCATCTCACATCTCGCATATCATGCCATGTATTGCATCATGTTGTTTGTGCATCGCCCGTGATTTATTGTGGTTCCTTTGTTTGTGTTCTTGCTTGGGTAGAGCCGGGAGACGAGTATGTGAACGAGGAACCTGTTGAGAACGCTTACGAGGATCAAGCTTTCGACAACTCTGAGAACCTTGCAGGGAAGATGACCATACCCTCGAAATCACTTCTATCTTTGCTTGCTAGATGCTCGCTCTTTTGCTATGCCTATGCTACGATGCCTATCACTTGCTTATCATGCCTCCCATATTGCCATGTCAAGCCCCTAACCATCCTTTCCTAGCAAACCGTTGTTTGGCTATGTTACCGCTTTGCTCAGCCCCTCTTATAGCGTTGTTAGTTGCAGGAGAAGATGAAGTTTGTTCCTTGTTGGAACATGGAGATGTTATTCCTTGTTGGAACATGTTTACTTGTTGGGATATCACAATATCTATTGTTTAATTAATGAATCTATATACTTGGTAAAGGGTGGAAGGCTCGGCCTTATGCCTGGTGTTTTGTTCCACTCTTGCCGCCCTAGTTTCCGCCATACCGTGTTATGTTCCTTGATTTCGCTCTCCTACACGGTTGGGTGATTTATGGGACCCCTTGACAGTTCGCTTTGAATAAGACTCTCCAAAGAAGGCCCAACTTTGGTTTTACCATTTGCCACCTAAGCCTTTTTTCCCCGGTTTTCGCGAGCCCGAGGGTCATCTTTATTTACCCTTCGGGGCCGTTCTTCGAGTGTTGGTCCAAACTAGAGCACCGTATGGGACCATTCCTTGGCAACTTGGATTACGCGGTACTGTGACGCTTAGCTTATCCGGTGTGCCCTGAGAACGAGATATGTGCAGCTCCTATCGGGATTTGTCGGCACAACGGGTGGTCTTGTTGGTCTTGTTTTACCATTGTCGAAATGTCTTGTAGTCCAGGATTCCGAGACTGATCGGGTCTTCCCGGTAGAAGGAATATCCTTCGTTGACCGTGAGAGCTTATAATGGGCTTGTTGGGACACCCTGCAGGTATTATCTTTCAAAGCCGTGCTCGCGTTATGAGGCAGATGGGAATTTGTTAATGTCCGTTGGAGAAAACCCGAAGTTGACCTTCATTAAAATACATCAACCGCGTGTGTAACCGTGATGGTCTCTTCTCGGCGGAGCCCGGGAAGTGAACACGGTGTTGGAGTTATGTTTGACGTAAATAGTTCAGGATCACTTCTTGATCGCTACTAGCTTCGCGACCGTGCCATGCTTCTCTTCTCGCTCTCTTTTGCGAATGTAGCCACCATATATGCTAGTCGCTTGCTGCAGCTCCACCTCACAACTCTGTCCTTCCTATAAGCTTAAATAGTCTTGATCTCGGGTGTGAGATTGCCGAGTCCCGTGACTCACAGATTCTACCAAAACAGTTGCAGGTGCCGACGATGCAAGTCAGGTGACGAACCGAGCTCAAGTGGGAGTTCGACGAGGAACGGGCGCTATTATGTGTCTTTTCCCGATGATCAGAGTGGAGCCCAGTTGGGATGATCGGGATCTGTGTAGCTTTTGGGGTAGTCTTTTATTTTGGTTCCGTAGTCGGACCTTGAGTGTAATCTGATGATGGATGTTTATTTATGTATTGTGTGAAGTGGCGGCCGAAGCCAACTATGTATCTCTTTCCCTTATGTATTACATGGGTTGTGTGAAGATTACCTCACCTGCGACATTGCTTTCAATGCGGTAATGCCTCTAAGTCGTGCTTCGACACGTGGGAGATATAGCCGCATCGAGGGCGTTACACAACGGCCCGTCCTCTTGCATGCGCCAGAACACTTATATACGCGTCATGAATCTTGTTGTTGCAAAACGGGCATCCATAGCCGTCGTTCCATGTCCTAATACGCCTTTTATGCATTCCCCAATAAAGCTCCCTCGGGATTCGCCTCTTGTACCTCCTCTGGGCATCTTCATCCTCGCTGTCCACATCGTCAGACATCACCTATACAAATATTAAAAAAAAATTGGCATCAAATCACTGATTACATGCCGTGAAGTATGATTAGGAATTTATGGCTATTTATTTATACATATCCAGATATTATGGTTCAATTTTTAAGCACAGTCGTCTATGTACATACCAATCTTGAAGAAAATAATGGCACAAACATATGTAGGTCATTCAAAATCAATTGTCAAGTCCTGGCTAGGAATTATTAGCACGAGCACTAACCCTTGTCAGATTAGTAGCAGAAATCATTTGCACAGATGAAACAACTAATCACTTATCACCTGTACCATTCAAACAATCAATACACTACACGGATCTAACGAAACTTACTCAGATTTCATGGATTGGGAGAACATAACCACATGATTTCTATTCCAAAAATGGGGAGGCAGGAGTGACCAGAGAAACCCTATGATCTATTTGACACATAAATGGGTATAGATGACTAACCAATTGTCCATCGTCGTCGGAGTCGTCGGAGTCGTCGCCAGAGTGGTCGTCGGAGTCGTCGCCGGAGTGGTCGCTGGAGTTGGTGTGGAACTCCGCCTCCAGCTGTGAAAGCTCAACGCCGTCGAAGACGTCAGGGTGCAGCGATAACTCGCTGGCGGTGACGGAAAACTCTATCTCCATCTCCACGCCGTGCTCCGGTGCTTTAGCAGCCCCGGCGTCACCACTCCCTCTGATGGGGCGCTTCGACGGCATCCTGATACACTAACGGCTTTGAGGACTGAGAGTGGCGTCGAGGATGCAAGCGGAGAGAGAGGATTGTGTGTGCGTAGTGAGGATGGGGGGTGCGGCCGCTCGGGCGCACCATTAATATGGAGTAGTGAGAGTTGTGGGAGAGAGGCGGGTGGCGGTCAAACCGATGGCTTGCCTCCCGGTGAGCCTACGCACCGGACTGCTGGCATGCCTACCAAAGTTTCACACAGCTACTCGCACGCCTCCAGATGACACTGCGCAGCAAGCACGCCTCCATCAATTCACACACTGCACGCCGACGCCCCCGTCTGCTGCTCAAGGCATCGCTCGCTCGCATGCGCCCCGTCAACTCACGCCTGCTCGCACGCCACACGGGTCGCGTGGCGGCACGTATACTGTTTTTCTATTTAGATGATTAATGCTGCCGCTTTATTGCTTAACAGAAGCATGGCACGGTTCAAAAAAGTTTTGGATGTCCATATGATGACACGGTAAGTTTCATGAACTTGAAATAAGTTTTGGATGTACTAGAATTTAAAAATCAAGATTCTCAATGTTTGAAATTTGTTGCACAAGGAGTAAACATGCACCCAGTGAGACACATGTGTTTTTGCAATCCATTTAGGTGCACTGTCACGTGTGCATGTAGCTCAAATTTGATTTTTGCACATTACACCCATAGAAAATCAATCAATCAATGTACTAAAACATCTTAATGATCTCTGTGATTTTTTTGAAACTAAAACGTCCCTCCTTTGGTAACATGTATGTTCACCGAGGGATAATTATTTTAACATGCATCGTAGTTGGAGTGGATTCGCGGTGTGTGTGTTTGGGTGTGTGCGTCTGGGGGTGGCGGGTGGCTCGCAGTACACTACGAGTTGTGAGCCACCGTGTGGGTTGGCTGTTTTGTTAGGCACGCTGGTGCCACATCAGAGTCATGAAATCATTATTTAAAACATTACACAACCCTTTCATACATAAATGTTTCGGCCACATGCAGTCGATGGTTGTCATACACGACACAGGATACTCGCGTGTGACACTTTCTGTGGGCCCGCGAGGTCGTCGTCATCACTTTGACGAACAGCCGGCAGTGAGGTTAATTTGACCAGCAAGGTAGAATCTTTTTTGTTTGTGTTATGGTGGTATATAGTACGCGTCGAAGAGGTGGGAGGGGACTAGCATATATACTATACTTATGTGTCCATGAACAAGTACACCTCACTCAGTATTGGGACTTTTTGGTTAACGAGGCACGTGCCACATCGAAATTGTGAAATTGGTTATTCAAACATCACACAACACCTTTTTGGGCCACATGCATATATATCCTAGCTAGGACACTCACGTGTGACGCTTCCATCTGTGGGCCCACAAGGCCATCGTTGATGCATGCATGCATGCATCACTTTGACCTACATCGGGAGAGGTTAATTAATTTCACTATCGATGAGGATTATTTTGGGTTGTACATATATTACCGCCGGAGCATATAGTATGCTGTGAAGAGGGGGGAAGGGGACTATCATATGTAGTATTCTTGATATGAACCTTGTTGGGGAACGTAGTAATTTCAAAAAAAATCCTATGCACACGCAAGATCTTGGTGATGTATAGCAACGAGAGGGGAGAGTGTGTCCACGTACCCTCGTAGACCGAAAGCGGAAGCGTTAGCACAACGCGGTTGATGTAGTCGTACGTCTTCACGGCCTGACCGATCAAGCACCGAAACTACGGCACCTCCGAGTTCTAGCACACGTTCAGCTCGATGACGATCCCCGGACTCCGATCCAGCAAAATGTCGGGGAAGAGTTCCGTCAGCACGACGACGTGGTGACGATCTTGATATTCTACCGTCGCAGGGTTTCGCATAAGCACCGCTACAATATTATCGAGGACTATGGTGGAGGGGGGCACCGCACACGACTAAGAGATCTCAAGGATCAACTGTTGTGTCTATGGGGTGCCCCCCTGCCCCCGTATATAAAGGAGCAAGGGGAGGAGGCGGCCGGCCAAGGAGAGGCGCGCCAAGGGGGGAGTCCTACTCCCGGTGGGAGTAGGACTCCTCCTTTCCTAGTAGGAGTAGGAGAGAAGGAAGGGGAAGGGAGAAGGGAAGGAAGGAGGGGGTGCAGCCCCTTACCTTAGTCCAATTCAGACTAGGCCTTTGGGGGGCGCGCGGCCTGCCCTAGGCAGCCCGTCTCTCTTTCCCGTATGGCCCAATAAGGCCCATATACTCCCCGGCGAATTCCCTAACTCTCCAGTACTCCGAAAAATACCCGAATCACTCGGAACCTTTCCGAAGTCCGAATATAGTCGTCCAATATATCGATCTTTACGTATCGACCATTTCGAGACTCCTCTTCATGTCCCAGATCTCATCCGGGACTCCGAACTCCTTTGGTACATCAAAACTCATAAACTCATAATATAACTGTCATCGAAACCTTAAGCGTGCGGACCCTACGGGTTCGAGAACTATGTAGACATGAGCGAGACTCGTTTCCGCTCAATAACCAATAGCGGAACCTGGATGCTCATATTAGCTCCTACATATTCTATGAAGATATTTATTGGTCAAACCGTATAACAACGTACGTTGTTCCCTTTGTCATCGGTATGTTATTTGCCCGAGATTCGATCGTCGGTATCCCAATACCTAGTTCAATCTCGTTACCGGCAAGTCTCTTTACTCGTTATGTAATGCATCATTCCGTAACTAACTCAATAGCTACATTGCTTGCAAGTCTTATAGTGATGTGCATTACCGAGAGGGCCCAGAGATACCTCTCCGACAATCGGAGTGACAAATCCTAATCTCGAAATACGCCAACTCAACAAGTACCTTCGGAGACACCTGAGAGCTCCTTTATAATCACCCGATTACGTTGTGACGCTTGGTAGCACCCAAAGTGTTCCTCCGGTAAACGGGAGTTGCATAATCTCATAGTCATAGGAACATGTATAAGTCATGAAGAAAGCAATAGCAACATACTAAACGATCAAGTGCTAAGCTAACGGAATGGGTCAAGTCAATCACATCATTCTCCTAATGATGTGACCCCGTTAATGAAATGACAACTCATGTCAATGGCTAGGAAACTTAACCATCTTTGATTCACGAGCTAGTCAAGTAGAGGCATACTAGTGACACTATGTTTGTCTATGTATTCACACATGTATCAAGTTTCCGGTTAATACAATTCTAGCATGAATAATAAGCATTTATCATGAAATAAGGAAATAAATAATAACTTTATTATTGCCTCTAGGGCATATTTCCTTCAGTCTCCCACTTGCACTAGAGTCAATAATCTAGTTCACATCGTCATGTGATTTAACACCAATATTCATATCTGTATATGATTAACACCCATAGTTCACATCGTCATGTGACCAACACCCAAAGGGTTTACTAGAGTCAATAATCTAGTTCACATTGCAATGTGATTAACACCCAAAGAGTACTAAGGGGTGATCATGTTTTGCTCGTGAGAGAAGCTTAGTCAACGGGTCTGTCACATTCAGAGGCGTATGTATTTTGCAAATATTCTATGTCTACAATGCTCTGCACGGAGCTACTCTAGCTAATTGCTCCCACTTTCAATATGTATCCAGATTGAGACTTAGAGTCATCTGGATCCGTGTAAAAGCTTGCACCTATGTAACTCTTTACGACGGGCTCTTTTATCACCTCCATAATCGAGAAATATTTCCTTAGTCCTCACTAAGTATATTCTTGACCAATGTCCAGTGATCTACTCATAGATCACTATTGTACTCCCTTGCCAAATTCAGAGCAAGGTATACAATAGGTCTGGTCCATAGCATAGCATATGTCGGTGTAGGAACGACACCTATGGGATCACAAGAATCCCTACTACGGTTGCGGGGCGCGGGGTCGTGAGAAGAGCGGATCAAACAGATAGCACACGGTCTCTTTATCCAGGTTCAAGCCGCGAGGATGCGTAAAATCCTACTCCTGCTTTGGTGGTTGGTTTATCTGTGTTCTTGAACTAGCAATGGGGCGTGAGGAGCTCCAAAAAGCCGAATCCTCCTCCTGGTCGCCTTGGGCCTCCTTTTATAGGGAAAGGGGTTGCCACAGTGGCACACAGGAGGTGGAAAGGGTACAGTGATGCGAGTCTATCCCTCGCATTACATGACAAGGCGCCTTAAATGCGTCTTGCTTAGGTGTCCTTGCTTTATCGGGGACGGGGGAGAGCCCTGTCTCGTCCGTCGCCGCTCCCTCTCGTGTTGACACGCGCCCTGGCCAGCGGTGCCCGCGGTGCCATGTAGGCAGGCAGGCAGCTGAGGTGGCGCAATGGTGGGTCTCCACGAAGATCCGCTTGCCGCCACGCAGGTGCCTGCCCAACTGGTTGGGTCGGCACCTACATGCGAACGGCGGTGAAGGTTAGATTGGCATGGGCCTGATGGTGGCCCTACGGGTGTCCTTGGCAAGGGCCTCGCCGTAGCCCCGGCAAGGGTCTTGCCGGGGCCCGGCAAGGGTCTTGCCGTGGCGCCTGCTGTCATCCCCGGCAAGGGTCTTGCCGGGGGCCTTGTGGTCGTCCTTGGCTGGGATTCCGCCAAGGGTCGTCATCTTCTATAGTGTGTATCTAATCTTAAATGTCTTCACAAAGATCTGCATGCCACCACGGGGATGTCTCCCGAATCCTTGCCCCATGGGGGCAGTGGACTCAAGGGTGATTCGCTCCGTAGGTGTGGGATGAGCTGCCCCGGCAAGGGTCTTGCCGGGTTTGCCAAAACAGCTTCCCGGAAAGGATCTTGCCGGGGGAGTCCGCTTCGTCGCCTTTGCTCTTTGTGGTCTTGTTCTTGGCGCCGTTCTGTTCCTTTCGAGCTTCGGCCTTACCTTGGCTCACCTCCCTTGCCTTGCTCGGTCTTGGTGGTGCCCATGCTCGATCTGCCTGTGCACGATTATAGGGGTACAAAAGTGTACCCTCTTTTTGTCTACCGACAGAGCCCCGGCCTGGGCCACTCGTGAAGCGCAATCGCGTCGCTGGGCTAGGCCCAAAAGCGTCTTGCTGGCAGGCGGGGTGGTTTTTGCCGCGGTAAATCTCTTCGCGCCCTGCGCTTCCCATGCCTCCCGCGCGTGGCTCGGCGTGGGGAGGCATGCGTGGCGGGCGCGGCAGGCGTGGGGCTGACCTCTGCGGCGCATGCGCCACGTCAGAGTAAATGTGAAAGGAGGCGGCCCGTTTTTCCCCATAAGAAGGAATAACTGGGGCGCTGGTCGCTTTCTCTTCTTCTCGTATTTTTCCAATCTCGAGCCGCGCTTTCTTCTCTTCCTTCTTTCCTAAGCTTGTAAATGCCGCCGTTGCTTCTTCGCCACCCCTCTTCCTCAATCCTCTAGACTTCTCGGCCGCCATGGCGCCCAAATCCGCCAAGGGCAAGGGGGTGGCTAAGAGCTCTGGGACCGTGGAGCCGCCGGAGAGCGCGCTGTCGGGGGACCGGACGAAGTCCACCTTCTTCTTCCCCTTGTCGATTGGTGTTCATGAACTCCTGGCCTCCTTCAAGCCGTTATGGGAGTGAAGACGGGGGGAGAGAATTCGGGGCACCCGGCGACGCGCATCATTCCTGCCGCCTGCGCCGATCCTGCTCCAAATCGGTATCCCTTTTTTGTCGATTACCTTTCTTGCGGGTTATGCCCCCCTTTCTCCGATTTCTTCTGCGACATCATGCACACCTTCGGCTTTCGCCTCTTGGATTTCACTCCGAATGCAGTGGCGTGCTTGGCTCTCTTCGCGCATCTTTACGAAGGCTTTGCCGGAGTGCAGGCCAACACGGCACTCTTTCGCCATCATTTCTCCCCTTGAATCCAGCTCGGAGGCGCCGTCTCCGGATACATCGCCTGGATCTCAAGATCCAAGGGGGCGTACCCGGATGGTGCCATGAAGGAGAGGTGGGATGAATGGCGTGGCCGGTGGTGCTGGATTGAAGACGAAGACCCGCCGGAATTCTGCAAGGTCCGTCGAACGCCGCCGGTCCGCGGCAGCGGCCGGGTGATGTCGATGCTGCCGACGGAGGCTTATCGTCGCCACCACCAGGATCCTCCGGCTGACCCGGCTGGGCTCACCACGAGATGATCGGGCGGACTTCATTCGCTGCGGATCGCCCGTTACATAACAAGGAGGCCAGCTTGGCTTTTACGAACCCGGCTGACATTATGCGGCTCCCGCCAGCCTCGACCACAACTTCACGGTGATGGCGCATGCCCACTTCTGTCAGCGGCTTTTCCAACTCGATGTGGGTCGTGACGGCGAGATTGAACGGACCGGCAAGGCCGCGAGGGCTGCCGCAAAAGTCGGCAAGGCTGTCAAGGGGTCGTTCTTCAAGTTGACAGCAGGGGTAGTCCCGTTGTGCAATAACTCATGCCGGTCCGAGATCATTGCTATGATGCCGGACTGCAACGCGCACGGCCCTGTCCCGAGCTGGCAGGAGCCGACGGATGCAGATGTGCAGCAATTCTTCGACTCCTTGATCGAGGTAGACGTCAATGCTGACGTCGAGCGGTGGCTTGTCATGGACACCACCGAGGCGGAGCTGGACTACATCGCCACCAGGGCGAGGGAGGCACAGCTTGCCATGGAGGCCGGCAGCGCCGGGGGCGTGGAGGACAAGGCCGCGACGGCTGCAGAGGAGGAGCAGTTCACCCTGTGGGCAGCGGCCACCGGGGAGGTCAGCAGCGCCGACGCTGGGGCTCCGCTCGTCGAGGACGCGATCGACGAGTCGTCGTCGGAGGAGGACGTGGCGGCGGGCTCGACGCCAACCAGGGGAAGAGGGCGAGTCCTACGGCGAGCTGGCTCCAGCGAGCTGGCTCCGGCGAGCCGGTCCGGCCCGGCAGGGCTACGCGGCCTCGATTGACCCTGGAGGGGTCCGGGCGCCGCACGAGGGCCACAACAGCGAAGGGGCTGACGAAGGCCGCTGAGAAGAAGAAGGCGACGGCCCCTTCCTTATCCGGGCGGGCACAAACCCCGCGCCTTCTTCGCCTCCCCCGGCAGGCGTCGACTCAGATGATGATGTGGAGCTCCCTTTTGATCTCGGGCCTCTCAGCCCGGAGAGGAAAAGGAAACTGGTGGAAGAGGAGGAGACGGATGACGAGTAAGTACTCCGTTCCTTACTGTCATTTTCACTTCCTCGAATCGGGTCACTTGTCTTGATCCATTTTTTCTTTTGCAGGGAGACAGAGACGCTGGCCCAGAGGGCGAAGAGTGCGAGGACCTTGGTGAGCAATCAGTCCCCGGCTGGGGCTTCAGAGACACCATTGGTGGTGCCGAGCAGCCCGGACAGTAGCCCCCGACGCAGCCCCCAGCGTAAGTTCGTCACCATCTTCTTACTCGACATGTGGTAGGCGCTCGATGCTATGACACTGACCTTGCCGGGTTTGCAGGAGGGGAGCGGCACCAGGAGGAGCCACAGAGGGCTACTCCTAACACACCACCCCGCCGACCACGCCGCCACAGGGGCGCCCTGCAAGGGCATCGTATGGATCCCACACCCATGGAGGAAGAGGGGAACTTGGACGCCTGGTGACTCGCCACGGCGCCAAATCTTTGGCGGAGAGGGGACTTTTGCTTCACAGCCCGGCACTGGTGAGTCGCGTGTCCTTCGTCTCTGTTTTTCCCTTATTCTTTTCTTGGCTTCATTGCTCCCATTGCTGCCGAGGCCCTCCTTCAACAGACATGGAGGACGTGGACACTGTTGTTGGAGACATTGCTGAGGAGGCCGTGGCGGAGGCCAGCAGGATTGCCGCCGAGGAAGCCGCCAAAGATCTTGATGAGGCCGCGGTAGCCAAGCCGCCAAGGGTGCTGCCGAGATGCGCTGCTGGGGCCGCCAAGGCGACCGGGCGAGGCTTCGCCAAGGGCCCGGTGAGACCTGCCGGTGAGGCGGCAAGGCCTCCGCCGAGGAAGAGGTGGCGGTGACCAGCCTCCTCCTCCTCAACCTCGGGCCCGGCAGATATCGAAGGTGGGCGACGATCTTTTCGTCCACCTTCCAGGGGCGTCAAGCCGAGCGCCCGCCAAAGGGGAAGCTTTCGACGGCGAGGTGCTTGCTGCCATCGGGCTTGAGGTGGTTGATGAGACGGGCGTTGGCGGCGATGATTCTCCAGAAGAGCAGCTTTTCCACGCCATGGGGGCCGATTTCCGTAAGCTCCAAGCGCTCTACCGTGCCCGCGTGGACAAGGTCAAGTCTAGGTTGGCATCGGTGGACAACGCGGAGGCGGACTTCAAGGCGCGCGTCACTGAGACGCATACATGGTTCCACCAGACTCGCGAGGAACAGAGGGCCTTTCAGGAGGAATTGGCCAAGCACGATGTGGAGCTCACCATGAAAATGGCCGACGTCGAGAAGGCCCAGGAAGAGGCGGCGAACTTGGCCGCCGCGCCTGAAGCTGCCTGGAACCAGCATCAAGCCACCTTGGACTCCCAGGAAGAGGACCTCTCCGCGCGTGAAGCGAAGCTTAGCACAATGCTCCGCGGCAAGGATGAGGAGCTCGAGGCCCTTGTCGTGCGACGGACTTGCGAGCTGGAGCAGAGGCACAAGGAGGCACTTGATGCCCAAGCTCTGGCCCATGCCGGCAAGGTGAAGGAGCTGGAAGCAGAGCGGGACGAGTTGAAGGAGCAAGCCCTCAAGCTGTCCGGCGAGAAAAACACGCTCAACCGCGCCTTGGTAGAGGCGCAAGGAGCAGTCATCAGCAGGACTGGGGAGCTCTCCGACGCGCAGAACTCCATCAGAGACCTCAAGCTGAAGCTGGAGGGTCTCGAGAAGATGCTGTCGGAGAGCAGGGCTCGGGAGGAGACCTTGACCAGGAGCCTCGAGGAGGAGAAGCAGCTGCGAGCAAACGAGGCCACCTCCCACCAGGAATATGTGGTGGGTGAGAACAGGTGGATCAGCCATCTAGAGGTTGTTGCCGGCAGGGTCACCTCGCAATTGGCCACAATGGGGTTGCCAAACGTGAGGTATGCCCCCGAGCGCAGCGGGACCGTCAACGCCAAGCTGACCCAGTTCTTCGAGGGCATCCTCGGAGCCTTGGCCTATCTTCACTCCACCAGGACGGCCACGCTGGCCGAAGAGGCCCGGTGACTTTGCCGGAGGGTCGTGACCAAGGTCCTCACCAAGGTGGCGCACTGGAATCCCGACCTTGACTTCGCGGCCGCGATGAAGAGCTTGCCGGATGGTGTTGACCTCACGGTGCTCAAGGAGCGCATCAAGCCCATCACCGACTACATCGACGAAATCAAGAGGGTGGAAGGCCAGCGCTGGTGAGGGAGTCCCGGACTAGAGGGTGTCCGTATAGCCGGACTATCGTCACGGCCGGACTCCAAGACTATGAAGATACAAGATTGAAGACTTCGTCCCGTGTCTGGATGGGACTTTGCTTGGCGTGGAAGGCAAGCTTGGCGATACGGATATGTAGATCTCCTACCATTGTAACGGACTCTGTGTAACCCTAACCTATCCGGTGTCTATATAAACCGGAGGGTTTTAGTCCGTAGGACGAACAACAATCATACCATAGGCTAGCTTCTAGGGTTTAGCCTCCTTGATCTCGTGGTAGATCTACTCTTGTACTACCCATATCATCAATATTAATCAAGCAGGAGTAGGGTATTACCTCCATCGAGAGGGCCCGAACCTGGGTAAAAACATCGTGTCCCTTGTCTCCTGTTACCATCCGCCTAGACACACGATTCAGGACCCCTACCGAGATCCGCCGGTTTTGACACCGACATTGGTGCTTTCATTGAGAGTTCCTCTGTGTTGTCACCGATAGGCCCGATGGCTCCTTCGATCATCGACAACGACGCTGTCCAGGGTGAGACTTTTCTCCCCGGACAGATCTTCGTGTTCGTCGGCTTTGCACTCGGGCCAATTCGCTTGGCCATCTGGAGCAGATCGAAAGCGACGCCCCTGGCCATCAGGTCAGATTTGGAAGTTTGAACTACACGGCCGATATCCGCGGGGACTTGATCTTCGACGGATTCGAGCCTCAGCCAAGCATGCCGCACTGTCTCGATGGGCATGATCTAGCTCTGCAGCGAGCGGTGCCGGGAGGTCAGACCAAAGATCCGCTCCGACCCTTAATCTGGAGCCGGATTCCCCGATCGAGGACGAGTGGTTGGACATTGCCTCGGGGGCTACAATCTCTACAGGGATTGAGCCGAACTCCATCCCTGTCCTTTGCGAAGACCTCGACTCCAGGGTACCGGACTCCTTTCCGGACTCCGAACCCTCCGCGCCCCTGTCAATCGAATCCGATTGGGCGCCGGTCATGGAGTTCACGGCCGCGGACATCTTTCAACACTCGCCCTTTGGCGACATCCTGAATTCACTAAAGTCTCTCTCTTTATCCGGAGAGCCCTAGCCGGACTACGGTCAGGAAGGTTGGGATGCGGACGACGAAGAAATTCAACGCCCACCCACCACCCACTCCGTAGCCACTGTTGAAAGCTTACATGACGTGCTCGATTTCGACTCCGAAGACATCGACGGATGGACGACGATGTAGGAGACAACAACGAACCAGCACCTATAGGATGCTGGACAACCACCTCATCCCATGATGTATACATGGTGGATACACCTAAAGGAAATGAAGACGAGGAACAACGGGACGCTACAAAGGATAAATCCCTCGAAAAGCTGTCAAAACGGCAACGTAAACGCCGAACAAAGTCCCGCCTCAACAAAGACCCAGCCAGAGAGCAGGGCGAACCGGTGGACAACGAACACGCTGTCGAGCAATCGTCCGAACAAGACAACCTGGATAAACAATCTGTCCCCGGCGAAGACAACTGTCCGGACGATCTCACGTCGGACAAACTATTGGAGCAAATGACCTCCAGAAAGGCTAAATGCGCCACTGCGCAGAGTCGAAAAAGCGTAGCGGAAGCTCAAAACAGCGGAAGATGCACTTAGGATCAGATGGAGCAAAGTATTCAGCACCGCAGAACAATCTGGCGACGATCGCCGAACAAAGAGCTACCCAAAAGAAAGCTACTGCCTGATTGACGAGGAGGCCTTAGAGCCCCCACAATTAAAAAGTAAGAAGGCCACCCGGTCGGATGGACGACCCCACGGCAAAAAGAGAGCGTGAATGGCGCCAAGACACAAGCCAATATGCGATCCGCATAAGGATTCACATCAAAAGGATGGCCCATTAGGTCCATCTATGGGCCAAGAAAGCAGGCTCACAAAGCAATGCAACACGCCAAAATTTCAAGATCACGGCACACCCAATATAGGGGCGCCACACACCCCTATGTTTCACCGATGAGGTCTTTGGATCATGAATTTCAGCAGGATTCAAACCCGTAAACATAGAGGCATACGACGGAACAACAGACCACTCGAGTGCGGATTGAGGATTACATCCTCCACATACACATGGCTAGAGGAGATGATCTCCACGCCATAAAATACTTACCCCTTAAACTCAAAGGGCCAGCTCGGCATTGGCTTAAAAGCCTCCCCGAAAATACCATTGGAAGCTGGGAAGAGCTCGAGGATGCATTTCGGGCAAATCTTCAGGGGACTTATATCCGCCCTCCGGATGCAGACGATCTAAGTCACATAACTCAACAGCCCGGAGAGTCAGCCCGGAAATTCTGGAACAGGTTCCTTACTAAAAAGAACCAAATAGTCGACTGTCCGGACGCCGAAGCTTTAGCAGCTTTCAAACACAACATCCGAGATGAATGGCTCGGCCAAGAAAAGCCAAGAACAATGGCCGCATTAACAAGCCTCATGACCCGCTTTTGCGCGGGAGAGGATAGCTGGCTAGCAAGATGCAGCACCAGCGACCCAAGTACATCCGAAATCAGGGATGGAAATGGGAAACCACAGCGCAACAAGGACCAACGCCGGATTAAAAGGAACAGTCCAAAGAGCACGGCAGTCAACGCCGGATTCAAAAGCTCACGGCAGAACAACAAAAAACTGCCCCTTAAGGACAATAGCGATGAGCTATCCAACTTCAACAAAATCTTGGACAAGATATGTCAAATCCACAGTACTCCTGGGAGGCCTGCAAACCATACCCACAGAAATTGTTGGGTCTTCAAACAGTCCGGCAGACTCAACGCCGAACACAAGGGGCTCGACACACCAAGTGAAGATGATGACGAGCACCACAAGCAGAGCCCCGGAAAACAAAAGAATTTCCCACAAGAGGTCAAAACAGTAAACTCACTTCATGTGATCAAAGGGAAAAACAGAGCGGCGCCCACTAAAATGCGCACCGCACACTGGTTGTCAAAGCCAATCACATTCGACCATCAGGACTACTCCGAAAATATCCGGAACGCAGGATGGACTGCCTTGATATTGGATCCTATAATTGACGGATTCCAATTTACACAAGTCCTCATGGATGGCAGCAGTGACATAAACCTGATATATCAGGACACAATCCGCATGATGGGGATAGACCCAACCAAAATTCGCCGTAGCAACACCTCCTTTAAAGGAGTAATGCCAGGCCCATATGCCCATTGTACGGGCTCCATACTGCTAGAAGTTGTGTTTGGTTCATCCGACAACTTCCGTCGCGAAAGGTTAATCTTCCATGTCGCCCCGTTTAAAAGTAGCCATCAAGCACTATTGGGACGCGAAGCCTTCGCCCGCTTTAACGCAATACCGCATTACGCATCTCTAACACTTAAAATGCCCGGTCCACGCGGCATCATCTCATTAGAAGGAAGTATTAAGTGTTACTCGAGCATGGAAGAACGGGAGACTGCCTTGACAGCCCCACACCTATCCGGCTCCGCTAGGCAAAGAACCTGAATTGGTCATTCAAACCCCGGACACGGTTAGACGAGTCCGGCGCCTACTAGCGGCATACCCCATACAAGGGGCTGCACGCATATATCATAAGAGACACTAAAGCTCAATTTTATTCACTCCTTCGATTCGTACTCTGTTTATTTAATGTACAGTACATCTTTTGCACTATCCTTTTTCTTTTAAAACTAAGTTCCTCTCTTTTACAGACGAACGACGTGCTACACCCGTCCAGGATACGGCACAACAGAGACACAGGCGCAGACGTGCAGTAGGGACCCGTTGCAAGGATTCTTTTCAGACTAAGACACTGCGTAAACCTTTTTTACTGTCTCTTGTTGATATACATCCCCCGATTCCTTACTATAACCAAGGAGGATGCTGGCGTTTTGGCATTGGCCGCACCAGAATTTTTGCGCGTACCTGGACACTAGGGGCTTAGGGCATTATTCTGCCCATTTTCATAAAGACCGAATACCTTAGGGAGTATTCGGCGTCTCGAGTTAGGCCTTATATGCATCAGCTCCGAATCATGTCTTTGGTAAAATGTTGGGTTGCCCGGCTCCTGTGTTTTGTTGCCTTACGTTCCGTTTTCACGACTAACGCGGCACTAGGAGAACTACTGCGATTGTGCCCCGGTTCGGCCGGGCGAGCACCTTAGTAGAGAAAGCCGAAAACTGACTGTCATGATATAGCGAGAGACTGGTCAACCACTCGATGACTCACTGGAATGTTTAGGATTCCTCCGCATTAACGAAGGACCAGTTTTGGTCAGCACATACGCACCCGGATTCGGAGAGTGCGGTGCCCCGAGGGCTATATAGTAGCCCCACCTCGAACTCCTATGGCTAAGTGAAAGTGATAAAGCATTATAGTCCGGTTGCTGGTTTGCTACGCTATCACCTCCTTAACAGGACCAAGACGTTGGATTAAGTGTGAAAAAGCGCTTTCTTTGCAAACACCCCGCACTATGTGCGTGGGGCTGAAGCCAAGGACTGCCATCTTTCGTGTTATATATACATATACATAAACGGCCGCACAGGGAGTAGTCTACTACTTGAACGCACAAGTATAAAAAGCTCTTATATTACATTGAAACATTGTTTTCACAGATCATACATGTCATTTAAACATAATATCCTTCGAGCACTGCATCTCTATTAAACGAGCGCCCGACAGGACTTCTTCAAAGTAGTGCTCGGCAGGTACTCGGCTTCTGTCCGAATCTTGGGATGCAACGTCGGTGGCCTTCATCTCTGCCCAGTATGTCTTGACACGGGCCAGAGCCATCCGCGCTCCCTCAATACACGCCGATCGCTTCATTGCGTCGATACGCGGTACCGCACCAAGGAACTGCTGCACTAAACCAAAATAGCTCTTCGGCTGGGGTCTGCCCGGCCACAAATGAGTCAGGACATGCTTCATGGCAAATCCGGACAATCGATTCAGCTCGGCCCATTCGGCCAACCGATCGGTCAGCGGCAGAGGACGCTCCGGACTATGGAATTGCGACCAATATAGCTCTTCCCTTCTGTGCCCCTTCTGGTCCCGGAAATGCTCAACCGCGTCCGCAGCGCTCGCCGCCAAGTTCAGATAAGCATCCTCCGAACTCCACAACTTATCCAACTGAGCATACTTTGGATCCGTATATTTTCTCCGCAGCAGAAACGGTTTTCCAGCCGCAATTGCCCCGGCCTGACTCAGCTCCTCCTTGGCAGCTCGCAAAGCCGACTGGGCATTCTTGGATTCGGCGGCGGCCTTTTTCAGGCCCTCTTGCTCCGCTTGACGCTCTTTTTCAAGCACCTCGCAGCGATCGGTAGTATCCTTCAACTTTCTGGCCATGTCAGCCATTTCTTCCTTGCTTCGGCAGTGAGCAGCCTGTTCAGCTTTTAGCTCTTCGGCCACCCTTAAAGCGGCCGCATTACTAATTCTGGCTTGCTCTTTCGCTCGGGCGAGTTCCGCCCGCAGCTCTTCCACGGCAGTGGCACCATCTGCATTAAGCATACGAATAGTAAGACACGTGCGTCAAGCTCCCTTACCAGGTGTCTGCATAGAAGTCGCATACCTTGTGACTCGTCAAACCGTTTATTTACCAGCGTGATGTCCGCATCCGCCTCGTCAAGTTGCCGCTTTAGTTCTGCATATTCATCAGTCCGGCTGGCCTCCGGATGCCCCGCCACCTGTTTAGGAGCGGCGATATGTTATAACTGAGAATTTGATCCTCGCACGTTGTCAATTTTGACAACATACCGAGTCTCGAGGCTACTATCTATACAGGCGATTTATATGCATAACTGTCAAAAGGTACATTATTTTTGCGTACCTCAAACCCCGTCGAGAAGCTTCGACGGCCTTGTAATCCGCTCTCCGCGGATGCAATTCTTTCAATCACCGTACCCATTAGAGCACGGTGATCTTTCGAGATAGCCGCTTCGCCGAGCAGATCCTTCAGCTCCTCCGACCGCACACCACTTGGCGCTGGACCTTCCGGCCCCGCCGGACTTGGGGGAACCCTCTGCGACGACACCTCCGGTCGTCCGCTTCACATGAGGGTGCGATAGGTGGAGGCGTTTCGCTCTCCATCATCTCCGGAAGAAGATCCCCAAGACGAGCTCACTGAGAAGGGCTGAGGTCCGAACTACAAGGTACAATTTGGTTATCTTCATAAATAAATATAGGATGTTCCTCATTTACAAGACCCTTCTTTTTACTTACGGCCCTCTTTGGAGGGCTGATCCCTTGGGGAAATAGTGCGGCTGGGTTACTTTCCGGCACGGATTCTCCGACGAAGATTCCCTTCCCCTCTTTGAGGCATTAACCTCCGGATCTTCCGAAGCAGTCCTCTTCTCTCCTCGAAAGACGGGACTTTTAATCCCTCCCTCCTTGATAGCCTCCTCCGTAGAGGCAGTTGCTTCCCCGCTCCCCCCTTCGCCTTCTTCAAAAGGCGCGACCTTCAACATCTTGGTCAGCATGGGATCCGGCGTGGTCTCCGGGAGGGGAGCCGGACACCTTATTAACTTTGCCTTGGCTATCCACTCATGTTCAAGAGACGGTTCCTTTAAAGGACATATATATATGATAAATAAATGAACAACTTGTCCGGTTACAGGACTACTTACTTGAGTATCTGGGCGATTGCAGCTTAGTCCTGCATCCTCAGTCAGGTCCGGACACTTCTCTTGTGATCCGAAGAACAGTTTATACATCTCCCCGGGCGCCGTGCCCATAAAATTTTGGAGAGTTCGTGGTCCCTCCGGATTAAATTCCCACAGGCGGAGGGGGCGACGCTTGTAGGGCAGAAGACGCCGGATCACCATAACCTGCGCCACTGCAACCAGATTGATCTCTCTTTCCTGGAGGTCTCGAATACGGCCCTGCAGCAAGGGAACGTCCTTGGACGGCCCCCAGTCGAGCCCCTTGTTGACCCATGACGCCAGCCGCTGTGGTGGACCTGAGCGGAAGGCAGGAAGCGCCACCCATTTGGTGCCCCTGGGAGCGGTGATATAAAACCACTCCCGTTGCCACAAACCAAGCTCCTCTTGAAAAGAGCCCTCGGGCCACGGAGCATCAGCACATTTGCTTATGACCGCCCCTCCGCACTCTGCTTGTTGCCCCTCGATCATCTTTGGCTCCACCTTGAAGGTCTTGAGCCACAATCCAAAGTGGGGGGTAATATGGAGGAAGGCCTCACATACGACAATGAATGACGAGATATGGAGGATGGACTTCGGATTCAAGTCATGGAAATCAAGCCCATAATAAAACATGAGCCCCCGCACAAAGGGATCTGTCGGGAAGCCTAAACCTCGAAGGAAGTGGGACACGAACGCCACGTTCTCGCCGGGCTTAGGAGTGGGAATGACCTGCCCTGGAGCAGGTAGCCTATGCGAAATCTCGCCGGTCAGATACCTGGCGTCTCGCAGCTTTAGCACATCTTCTTCTGTGACGGAGGAAGACATCCATCGGCCGTGCTGGTCGGAGCGGACATCGCCGAAAGTCCGAGCGCTGAATCTGAAGCTTTGGGTGTTGGAACTCGAAGCATGAGGCGAACTCGATGGAGGGTGTAAAAAGAAGAGGGCCTTGGTCTCATTATAAAGAGGTTGAATACCAAGAGCCCACCCCGTGGTCGATTAGGACTCGCCTTTGATAGAAGAGGCGTGCCAACGGGCACGGTTGGGTTACCCACGTCCGTATTGATGAGAATCCCGAAATAAGGGGGGCAAGATCTATGCTTTGATAAGGCGTGCCAGGGAAACCGCCTCGCTAAACGCACTAAGGTGAAAAGGTAAAAAAAGATTCATTTAAAGGCCTAGCCGTGGTGTGATGTCACGCCGCGGAATACGTCAGCAGATCTGTGCAAAAGTTATTTTCTCTACGGTGTTATGTGGAACTTGTTTTGCAGAACCGGACACTATCCTTGTGTTCAAAACCTTCTATGAAGTATTCGGAGGAGGAACCTGCCTTGCAATGCCGAAGACAATATGCGCGCCGGACTCGTCGTCATTGAAGCCTGGTTCAGGGGCTGCTGAGGGAGTCCCGGACTAGGGGGTGTCCGGATAGCTGGACTATTGTCACGGCCGGACTCCAAGACTATGAAGATACAAGATTGAAGACTTTGTCCCGTGTCCGGATGGGACTTTCCTTGGCGTGGAAGGCAAGCTTGGCGATACGGATATCTAGATCTCCTACCATTGTAACCAACTCTGTGTAACCCTCACCTATCCGGTGTCTATATAAACCGGAGGGTTTTAGTCCGTAGGACGAACAACAATCATACCATAGGCTAGCTTCTAGGGTTTAGCCTCCTTGATCTCGTGGTAGATCTACTCTTGTACTACCCATATCATCAATATTAATCAAGCAGGAGTAGGGTATTACCTCCATCGAGCGGGCCCGAACCTGGGTAAAAACATAGTGTCCCTTGTCTCCTGTTACCATCCGCCTAGACGCACAGTTCGGGACCCCCTACCCGAGATCCGCCGGTTTTGACACCGACAGCCGGGATTAGGCATCCCGTTCTTCTTCGCCGCTGCGGGTTCCCGACCAAGACAAATTTTGTATTTAGTTAGAACCGCAGCTATGACGTGATGTAATATAACTTTGAAGTAGTCTTAATTTTCATGCATGTTATTTCCCCGTTCAACTCCTCTTTGTATGTGTGCCCCTCGTCGATTGGGTAGGCTTGCCGGTGCGGAAGCCCCTAGCAGCGTTTTGGGGACGGATCCCCAGGGCCTGCCGGGTACGCGTGCCGCCGGACGAGCCACCTTTCCATTCCAAACGCGGCCACTCGAACTGTCAAGCTTGACTCGAGTTAGAATCGAGGGCGTTGTCGATCGCGGAAGGTCACTCTGCCATTCTCGACGCAGCCGCTTGAGCTGTTGAGCGGACTCGAAATAGGGCAAGGGCGTTGCCGATCGTGGGAGAGCCCCCTGGCGTTCAGGTTTCTCATACAAAGGTGTGTCATCTCCGGGGGGGGGGGGATAACCTCAAATAAGAAGGGTAGCATAAATAATGGTTCAGTGCAACTTAGCTTCTGTTTGCGATCGCTCGAGTGTCGATCTTCTGGCCTCCTTTCTTATTCAAGGGTTGCAAAGATGAAGGAGCGCCGGGTTAACTGCTAAAGCCGATTCTCACAACTGCGCCCCCTACCTGGCGTGCCAAAGATGTCGGCGTAGGAACGACACCTATGGGATCACAAGAATCCCTACTATAGTTGCGGGGCACGGGGTCGTGAGAAGAGCGGATCAAACAGATAGCACACGGTCTCTTTATCCAGGTTCGGGCCGCGAGGATGCGTAAAACCCTACTCCTGCTTTGGTGGTTGGTTTATCTGTGTTCTTGAACTAGCAATGGGGCGTGAGGAGCTCCAAAAATCCAAATCCTCCTCCTGGTTGCCTTGGGCCTCCTTTTATAGGGAAAGGGGTTGCCACTGTGGCACACAGGAGGTGGAAAGGGTACAATGATGCGAGTCTATCCCTCGCATTACATGACAAGGCGCCTTAAATGCGTCTTGCTTAGGTGTCCTTGCTTTATCGGGGACGGGGGAGAGCCCTGTCTCGTCCGTCGCCTCTCCCTCTCGTGTTGACACGCGCCCTGGCCAGCGGTGCCCGCGGTGCCATGTAGGTAGGCAGACAGCTGAGGTGGCGCAATGGTGGGTCTCCACGAAGATCTGCTTGCCGCCACGCAGGTGCCTGCCCAACTGGTTGGGTCGGCAGCTACATGCGAACGGCGGTGAAGGTTTGATTGGCGTGGGCCTGATGGTGGCCCTACGGGTGTCCTTGGCAAGGGCCTCGTCGTAGCCCCGGCAAGGGTCTTGCCGGGGCCCCGGCAAGGGTCTTGCCGTGGCGCTTGCAGTCATCCCCGGCAAGGCTCTTGCCGGGGGCCTTGTGGTCCTCCTTGGCTGGGATTCCGCCAAGGGTCGTCATCTTCTATAGTGTGTATCTAATCTTGAATGTCTTCACAAAGATCTGCATGCCACCACGGGGATGTCTCCCGAATCCTTGCCCCATGGGGGCAGTGGACTCAAGGGTGATTCGCTCCGTAGGTGTGGGACGAGCTGCCCCGGCAAGGGTCTTGCCGGGTTTGCCAAAACCGCTTCCCGACAAGGATCTTGTCGGGGGAGTCCACTTCGTCCCCTTTGCTCTTTGTGGTCTTGGTCTTGGCGCCGTTCTGTTCCTGTCGAGCTTCGGCCTTACCTTGGCTCACCTCCCTTGCCTTGCTCAGTGCGGTGGTGCCCGTGGCTATGACTGCCCGTGCACAGTTATAGGGGTACAAAAAGTGTACCCCTCTTTTTGTACGCCGACAGCATACTTTACAGAACCTATAACTGAGGCATAGGGAATGACTTTCATTCTCTTTTCTATTTTCTGCCGTGGTCGGGATTTGAGTCTTACTCAATTTCACACCTTTGCAACACAGGCAAGAACTCTTTCTTTGACTGTTCCATCTTGAACTATTTCAAAATCTTGACAAGGTATGTACTTTTGAAAAACTTATCAAGCATCTTGATCTTCTCAATAGATCTTGATGCTCAATATGTAAGTATCTTTAATGAGGTCTTTCTTTGAAAGAACTCCTTTTCAAATACTCCTTTATTCTTTCCAGAAAAATTCTACATCATTTCCGATCAACAATATGTTACTCACATATATTTATTAGAAAGGCGGTAGTGCTCCCACTCACTTTATTGTAAATACAGGCTACACCGCAAGTCTGTATAAAACTATATGCTTTGATCAACTTATCAAAGCGTATATTTCAACTTTGAGATGCTTGCACCAGTCCATAGATGGATCGCTGGAGCTTGCACATTTTGTTAGCACCTTTAGGATTGACAAAACCTTCTGGTTGCATCATATACAACTCTTCTTTAAGAAAACCATTAAGGAATGCAGTTTTGACATCCATTTGCCAGATTTCATAAAATGTGGCAATTGCTAACATGATTCGGACAGACTTAAGCATCGCTACAGTTGAGAAAATCTCATTGTAGTCAACACCTTGAACTTGTCAAAACCTTTTGTGACAAGTTGAGCTTTGTAGATAGTAACACTACTATCAGCGTCATCTTCCTCTTGAAGATCCATTTATACAATATGGCTTGCCGATCATTAGGCAACTCCACCAAAGTCCACACTTTGTTCTCATACATGGATCCCATCTCAGATTTCATGGCCTTAAGCCATTCGCATGAATCTGGGCTCATCATCGCTTCCTCATAGTTCGTAGGTTCATCATGGTCTAGTAACATGACTTCCAGAACAGGATTACCGTACCACTCTGGTGCAGACTGTACTTTGGAAGACCTATGAGGTTTTGTAGTAACTTAATCTGAAGTTTCATGATCATCATCATTAGCTTCCTCACTAATTGGTGTAGGAATCACTGGAATTGATTTCTGTGATGAACTACTTTCCAATTCGGGAGAAGGTACAAATTACCTTATCAAGCTCTACTTTCCTCCCACTCAATTCTTTCGAGAGAAACTCCTTCTCTAGAAAGGATCCATTCTTAGCAACGAATGTTTTGCCTTCGGATCTGTGATAGAAGGTGTACCCAACAGTTCCTTTCGGTATTCTATGAAGACGCACTTATCCGATTTGGGTTCGAGCTTATCAGGTTGAAAACCTTTTTCACATAAGTATCGCAACTCCAAACTTTAAGAAACGACAGCTTAGGTTTACTGCTAAACCATAGTTCATACGGTGTCGTCTCAACGGATTTGGATGGTGCCCTATTAAAGTGAATACAACTATCTCTAATGCATAACCCCAAAACGATAGTGGTAAATCGGTAAGATACATCATAGATCGCACCATATCCAATAAAGTGCGATTATGAAGTTTGGACACACCATTATGTTGTGGTGTTCCATGTGGCGTGAGCTGTGAAACTATTCCACATTGTTTAAAAATGAAGGCCAAACTCATAACTCAAATATTCTTTTCTACGATCAGATTGTAGGAACTTTATTTTCTTGTTACGATGATTCTCCACTTCACTCTGAAATTCTTAAACTTTTCAAATGTTTCAGACTTGTGCTTCATTAAGTAGATATACGCATATCTGCTCAAATCATTTGTGAAGGTCAGAAAATAACGATACCCACCACGAGCATCAACACTCATTGGACCGCATACATCGGTATGTATTATTTCCAACAATTTAGTAGCAAGTTCCATTGTTCCCGAGAACGGAGTTTTAGTCATCTTGCCCAAAAGGAATGGTTCACAAGCATCAAATGATTCATAACCAAGTGATTCCGAAAATCCATCTTTATGGAGTTTCTTCATGCGCTTTACATCGATATGACCCAAACGGCAGTGCCACAAATAAATTGCACTAGCATTATTAACTTTGCATCTTTTGGCATCAACATTATGAATACTAGTCGTCAACCCATGTGTTTGCACGGGCTAGTTTCATAACACACCAAATATATAAGTATTGCAACTATATCCTACGTTAAACATATGCTTTGTAGAATTGTACTAAAAATTTCAAATAGTGTTCATGTTCACCGGTAGGACAAAATAGGTTAAGGTCCTCCGTCCTAAAACACATTGTTGTTTTAATTTTGGATACAGATGTAGTGTTGAAGGTGCAGCTTGAGCCACTACTTTTTATGTATATATTAGTAATAGTTTATAAACTAAATGTAGTTCGAATACAGACTTTAGGATGTTATTTGATTGGAGCTAAGCGGTATAAGGTTTGATGTATTTTTTTTCTAATGATCCATATGCGAACAGACGCAGCTAAAGATATATACATTAGTATGAATTTTTCTGCCACGTATATGTCTACAATACTATTTTATATCAAAGAATAGCTTTTTTATTATAATTTAATTCCACAAAAATGAAATGAGCAGACGGATTTTGAAGAAGCTTTGAAGTCGCAGTACTCAATATCAAGTAAAAATGGGCATCCCTGGTCAAATCAATAGTAGTACATCTCAAAATGTATCACCCGTTAATTATAAGCACTACAAAGTCACAGTATTCCCAATCATGTGTAAGTTGCAGCCCTTGACAATTTCTTCCGACCAAGTAACTTGATCTGTTCTGGCTTTGGTTCTCGGCAGCAAGTAGATTTTTTCCTTGCGACGAATGAACTGTTTTGGAAAAGAAAATAGAACTCCGTTATTGAATATTGGCTTAATGTCGAAGAATATAAATTCTGGTATTTTAATTGGAATCACCCTACTAATGTGGTAGCACATAAATTACCAATCACATGTACTTCAACATCACGTGAACTGTTTTGTTCCACATAGGAAATCGAAACATACTCTCTCTGTTTCTAAATATAATCCTTTTTAGAGATTTCAATACGGAGTCTATACAGGTGTATATAGACGTATTTTAGAGTGTAGGTTCACTTATTTTGCTCCATATGTAATTCATATTGGAATCTCTAAAAAGGCTTATAGTTAGGAACAAAGGGAGTATAATATTAGATGAAAGGCAGAAAGCATGCTCCTCTTTCTCAAACAAACTTCTCGTTTGTGTAATAACATTAGCATGGAGTTGGAACTGCTACTGCATGGTTAGAAGGTGTTGTACTAAGCTAGATATAAATGCAGTATACCACATGCTAAGCTTGTGGATAGTTGATCCATCGGTTTGCTGTACGAAAAGCAGGGAAGGAAAATTAACGCAAGAACATTTGCACATGCTAACCATGCTTTCTACTAAGCTAGATATTTATGTAGTATACCACATGCTAAGCTTGTAGTTATTTAATGGCTTGAACATTTTCACGTTTAGGAACTACCCCATAAATATTTGAAATGGTGGCGTAGGAATGAGCCATTGAGGTCCTCTTGGTCATTTAAATCTATATCAAATATCATAATTGCTTGAGCCATCCAGACACCATGGCTTTCCTTGTTCAGAAATATGTACTAATGGTTACCTACTTGAAACAAAATAGGATGGATGTTCCAATAATGTTCTCGTCATAGCTTAACATCTATACTTAAAATCTGAAGTTTTTGGATTATCATGGAAAGTGTGGGTATCCATGTTCTTAAGTACCAAGTAATCATATGAATCAATGTCACATACATCTAAAAGAAAATGAACAAATTGTATATTGGCTTATAATCCCTAGGCATTCTGATTGCAAGAACACATAGAGAGCTCCAGCTCAAAGTTCACCTCCCCGTTCGTCTCTGGACTCAAATGCTAGAAAAAGGTACACATAATTGTAAGCATAAATAGATTTTCTCATCTCTATCCAATGTCAATAAAATGCTTCAGAAAGTTTGCATGAACTGCATGCTACTAAAAACACAAAATAGGGCATATTCATCCATTGGAGGGAACCAAATCGATTACCTCCAGATAATTTGTTGAGGCAGATGTCGTGACCATTAAGAAGTGGAATCCTAGGGAGAGGTCATTGGCCTGATGCCGTTCAGTCCTCATATGCCACAAAAACAAATATTTAGCAACAACAGTAAGGAAAGGGAAGCACCGTTCTGCTACAGCGCTGCTTAGATGCATCTGAACAAATATCAATATTGGAAAATTGATATAAACATACAACATGCATGTCTGTACACATATAAACTGTCTGCAAGCATTTTTTGCATCATCTTGCAGATTTACCCATACACACAGTTAGAAAAAATCAAGTAATAGGATAGGCAACACAAAGTAATGTAGATGCACTTTGAATCCTCACTGAAGCACTTCTTAGAAGCGTGTGAACAAATGTCAATGTTGCAAAATAGATATAAACATACACATGCATGTCTGTACACATACACACAGACTATTTGCAAGCAATTTTTTTGCATCATCTTGCAGATTTACCCATACACACAGTTAGGAAAAATAATAATCAAGTAATAGAATTGTAGGCAATACCACGTCATCTAGATGTACTTTGACTCATCAGTGAAGTTTTCAGGTTTGGCCAACTCAAGCCATATAACTGGAGCAACAGAGGACTTTGCTAACTGTTAGGCCTCTCAGATTCAATCTGAATAGAGGAAAAGCTTTACTAATTAATCATAATACTAACATTAATTTTAGAGGTGTGGCATAGCACAAACATTGTGGACCTAGAGTCGAGGAGGAGGAGAGGCGGAGTTAGCAGCAAGGTCATTGGTATAATAATCTTAATATATAACTGGGTTGGGGTAGTTTGAATCTATATTATTTTGTACTTGTCTCTATGCATTTTCTTTTTAGATTATAACATAGTTTTATTCTTGATAATGTATACAAAAATAAGCTAACTAAAATTTCACATATAATCTAGGGTAATGTAACCTTTTTGCGGCAAGAGCAAATACTTCTACATTGATTATGCCTATGTGTCTATTAAAGCCCTAAAGTCTACTAGAAATCAGGTCCTTCTCTGCAACTAATTGGGGTTCAGAAATTAGTTCCATCAGACTGACTTGGTACATCGTGATAAACCTAGAAACTGTAATATAGTAATATAAGTATATACAATGTATGGATTTGTAGCAGGTTGATATATATGCTTTCAGAGAGGTTGGAAATGGCATGTGTAAAGAATATAGTGAACTGTCTAAAAAATAGCTGAACAACACATATTACATGCATGCATAGCCAACATAATAGGATTGTACCTTTTTTGCCTTATATTTTATATTCAGGCAGATGCATATATCGATCTGATTTCGATCCCCGGAATTCTAGAACTTGATGTGATGATGGATTACTTTTAGTCACCCTCCACCACCTATGAATACACACTGCACTGCATCTCGAACACATTCAGGCATGTATGTAAACTACTTTCTACAGCAAGGATCAGACTATATTAAAATCATCAAGAACTTTGTACCAAGTACTGAGTGTTGCCGAGAATCATGCCTAGATTTCTACCCAGCTTGCAGCCTTTATGTCCCCTGCTTGGGTCTCTAGGCAGACACAAAATAGTTCAACTTGGAATTCAGCGAGATGCATTGCGCCCATGAACCAATGAACATCCGTTGCCATCCCATCTACATACTGGAAACGACAACCGATCCACCTTCTTCCTGAAAATCAAAACAGAGAGGAACAGAGTGGAGATATAACAGGAGATACACATGAAGGCTGGCCTATCTTCTTGGAGGTTCACGACGATGGCCGGAGGAACTCAGTGTGGTTAAGATTTGGCAACAGAGGATGCTGTCCATTGTGACTTGCAGTCGAGGTGTCGATTGTAGGAGTCGAAGTCAAGGCGCCGGCCGGTGGGAGAGGAGAGCCCCGTGACACCTTGATCTCCATCGTAGCATCGTTGTCGTCTTGCCAATCTTATGCTTCTATGACTATCGCTACCGCTTATTGATAAAGTAAAGTATTACAGGGCGATTGCATTGCATACAATAAAGCGACAACCATATGGCTCCTGCCAGTTGCCGATAACTCGGTTACAAAACATGATCATCTCATACAATAAAATATAGCATCACGTCTTGACCATATCACATCACAACATGCCCTGCAAAAACAAGTTAGACGTCCTCTACTTTGTTGTTGCAAGTTTTACGTGGCTGCTACGGGCTTAGCAAGAACCATTCTTACCTACGCATCAAAACCACAACGATAGTTTGTCAAGTTGGTGCTATTTTAACCTTCGCAAGGACCAGGCGAGCCACACTCGGTTCAACTAAAGCTGGAGAAACTGACACCCGCTAGCCACCTCTGTGCAAAGAACGTCGGGAGAACCGGTCTCGCGAAAGCGTACGCATAATGTTGGTCCGGGCCGCTTCATCCAACAATACCGCCGAACCAAAGTATGACATGCTAGTAAGCAGTATGACTTGTATCGCCCACAACTCACTTGTGTTCTACTCGTGCATATAACATCTACGCATAAAACCAGGCTCGGATGCCTTTGTTGGGGAGCGTAGTAATTTCAAAAATTTCCACGCACACGCAAGATCATGGTGATGCATAGCAACGAGAGGGGAGTGTGTCCACGTACCCTCGAGACCGAAAGCGGAAGCGTTAACTGTAGCGGTTGATGTAGTCGTCGTCTTCACGGCCCAACCGATCAAGCACGAAACTACGGCACCTCCAAGTTCTAGCACACGTTCAGCTCGATGGCGATCCCGGACTCGATCCAGCAGAATGTCGGGAAGAGTTCGTCAAGATGACGGGCGCAGGACGATCTTGATGTTCTACCATCGCAGGGCTTCGCCTAAGCACCGCTACAATATTATCGAGGACTATGGTGGAGGGGGGCAGCGCAGACGGCTAAGAGATCTCAAGGATCAATTCTTGTCTCTATGGGGTGCCCCCTGCCCCCGTATATAAAGAAGCAAGGGGAGAAGGCGGCCGGCCAAGGAGAGGCGCGCCATGGGGGGAGTCCTACTCCCACCGGAGTAGGACTCCTCCTTTCCTAGTAGGAGTAGGAGAGAAGGAAGGGAAGGGAAGGGAAGGAAGGAGGGGCAGCCTCCCCTAGTCCAGTCGGACTAGGCCTTGGGGGCGCGGCCTGCCCTAGGCAGCCCTCTCTCTTTCCCCGTATGGCCCAATAAGGCCCATATACTCCCCGCGAATTCCGTAACTTTTGGTACTCGAAAAATACCGAATCACTCGGAACCTTTCGAAGTCCTAATATAGTCGCCCAATATATCGATCTTTACGTCTCGACCATTTAGAGACTCCTCGTCATGTCCCGATCTCCATCCGGGACTCGAACTCCTTGGTACATCAAAACTCATAAACTCATAATATAACTATCATCGAAACCTTAAGTGTGCGGACCCTACGGGTTCGAGAACTATGTAGACATGACCGAGACTCGTTTCTGGTCAATAACCAATAGCGGAACCTGGATGCTCATATTGGCTCCTACATATTCTACGAAGATCTTTATCGGTCAAACCGCATAACAGCATACGTTGTTCCCTTTGTCATCGGTATGTTACTTGCCCGAGATTCGATCGTCGGTATCCCAATACCTAGTTCAATCTCGTTATTGGCAAGTCTCTTTACTCGTTATGTAATGCATCATTCCCTAACTAACTCATTAGCTAAATTGCTTGCAAGGCTTATAGTGATGTGCATTACCGAGAGGGCCCAGAGATACCTCTCTCGGCGTTACGGGAGCGGGGTACCAGACTTGCTCGCTGCGGCTCGCTGGCGTGGCTCAAGGGCTGGCCCAGCACGGCCCATCTTCATCAGCACAATCTCAAGACCCTCGCGAGGGGCCAAGCCTCGCGGGGCGGACGTCTGGAAGCTTCCTCAGGCACGGCCTCGTCAGGCTGGCTCGCGAGGAGGCGGAGAGATCAAGGCGGGGTACCTCACGAGGTGCCCATGTCGCAAGCCATGACGACCAAGGGCGCCAGGCGGGCGCCAGCCCGTGCAGTGTCCTTGTTTCCTCTTTGGTGCAAAGGGGGCAAGCGCAGGAGAGAGCATCAAGCAAAGGCACCCATTTTGGTGCAACAAGACCAAGACCGTCGCAACGGCAGGAAGGAAGTCATTTTGGAGCCCAAGCCGGCGTCACCACCAGAGCCTTTGACAGGCAAGGACCAACTTTAGTCAGGATAAGTGTACTAGATGTTCCCCTTCAAAATGGCCAATTGTTGGCGCCCTTCCCGCTCAATATTTGGGAAGAGGCCCAGGGCCTCTGTCTATAAATAGGACTAGCCACCCACAAGGTAGAGGATCATCATCCAAGCAGAGAGAGAGAGAGAGACCGAACTCCCCCTAGCAGTTCGTCGCACCAGCCAAGAACAGACCCTCGTGAGGCTGTTCTTCCTTGTACTGTTCATCATCAGCCCAAGAGGCAATCCACCACACCACACACTGGAGTAGGGTGTTACACCACAATGGTGGCCCGAACCAGTATAAACCTTGAGTGTCTTGTGTTGTTCTTTTGGTAGTTTAGTTCCCAGCGAGGCGACGAGGTGCAGGTAGGTAGGAGGCGAGATCTGCGTGCGCACCCCAGAGTTCGAACCTAGAGGGTCTGCCGGAACCCGAAATCCGACATTTGGCGCGCTGGGTAGGGGTGCGCCGGAATTCGTCTTCCTCCGCCATGTTCTTCGCCGACCATCACATCCATGTCAGACGCTCGTCGAGCCCGCGCCAAGCGCCGAGCCGCTCTTGCTACCCGCGTCGCCCAGACGGCTCCCGTCGGCGGCCGCCCCTGCCGTTCCCCGTCGCCTGCCGTCAACACCGCGACCGGACCGTCGGGGAGCGAGCAGCAAGCATCGTCCCAGCATCCGTCCGTGAGGTGAGACGGCCGTACCGCTACTCCTTCACTCGCCCCAGCTGGTTCTTCATCTCGCGCGCTCTGCGCGCCCATGGAGGCTCGAGCTGCGCTCATCGCGGCAAACGAGCTCCTGCGCTACCGCCCTGTCGACGACGTCTACGAAGAGTGGCTCGACCGCGTCGCCGAGCTTCGTCCGCGCCGCAGGCTCCCAGCGCCGTCCTTCTCGCTGCATCGCGCCCGCCCTTGGCGATGAAGCTCCAGGAGCGCCTCAGCCGCCTCCCCCTCAAGAAGGCGCCTTGGCCCCAAGGCGCGTGGCACCTGGGTGGAAACCACTCCGTCCGGCGCCAGCGCAGCAAGAGCAGAGCTGTCAAGAGGTCCCTCGCCCCCAAGATGCTGCCCGAGTGCTCCCTGCACCGGCTCGTCACGATCGCGCTCCTGCTCCAGCATGCCAAGACCCCGCGCTGCTCCCAGCGGCAGCGCATGGGGACCCGCAAGACCAGGCTCTTCATCACCAAAGGCCTCCCGTGGCCAAAACAGGCTGCCGCGCCTTCACCACCGAGCTACGCAGCGTCGCGTGGCCTGGCAAGTTCAAGCCAGACCTGCCTCCTCGCTACGACGGCACGGCCGACCCTGCAGAGTTCCTTCAGCTCTACGAGCTGGGCACCGAAGCCGCCAACGGGGACGAGAAGGTCATGGCGAACTGGTTTCCCATGGCACTCAAGGACGGGGCCCGCACCTGGCTCCTGAACACGGCTCTGCACGATCTCCTCCTGGGGACGAGATGCGCACCCACTTCATCGCCAACTTCCAAGGTACTCGCATGATCGCCGGCCTCTGCAGTGGCGACATGCGCCGCATCAAGCAGCAGCCGGGGAGACCTGCGAAGTACATCGGCGCTTCAACAACGCACGCCTCAAGATTCCTAAGGTGACCAAGGAGGCCATCATCTCAGCCTTCTCCGACGGTGTGCATGACGTCAAGATGAAGGAGGAGCTGGCAATGCATGAAGATCTGTGCACATCCTTGGAGCTGTTTGACTTGGCGACCAAGTGCGCCAGGGCTGAGGAAGGACGCCTTTCCCTCCTCGAGCTGCCAGCCGCAGACCCAGAAGAGAAGAAGCCCAAGGCCAAGGACGTGAAGCGCAAAGGGGTTGCCGTGCTCGCGTCAGAACCAGATACCAAGCGAGGCAGAGATCAGCCCGAGTCTTCCAAGGGCAGCTGGTACTGTGTGTACCATGACCTCCACACCCACAACACCAACGAATGTCAAGAGCTCCGAGCCGTGCGAGAAGGAGAATCGGTCAACGCCCCGACTGCAACGATTGAGGCTACGCCGAGGAGGAGGAAGAAACATAGGACGCTGGGAAGACTGTGGCCCTCGCCAAGGGTGGCGTGACCGACCTCGCGAGGATCGCTGGCAGGATCAGCCTCGCGAGGGAGGCTGGAGGGATAAGCCTCGCGAGGATCGCCCGCAAGGAAACGCAGGCCTCCCTCGACTGTCGCCGCAGCCAAGGAGAAATGAGGACTATCATCAGGACGAGGGGGCTGGGGGCTTCCAGGAGCCATGCGCGATCGCTTGCATCCTGGGCGGAGCTCAAGCCCTAGCCTCTCAACGCATCTTCAAGCAGTTCGCCCGTGAAGTGAATGTAGTCCTCCCCAAGCTCGAGGCCACGCGCCCTCTCAGGTGGTCAGCGTGCACCATCACGTTCAGCTCAGCGGATCAGCTCAAGTGCGCGGCCACAGTCGGAGTCCTCCCGATGCTTTGTTCCCCAATCATCAGCAATGTGCAAGTCACCAGGACCCACATCGATGGCGGAGCAGGGCTCAATGTCCTGTCCGTAGAGACATTCAACAATCTCCAAGTGTCTTACAATCAGCTTCAGCCAACCAAGCCTTTCTCTGGAGTCACCGATGGCTCCACAGTTCTGATTGGGCAGGTCCGCCTCCCTGTCACCTTCGGGGCGCGCGACAACTACCGCACCGAGCTCATCGACTTTGATGTCGCCCACATTCGCCTGCCATACAATGCCATCCTCGGGTACCCAGCTCTGGCCAAGTTCATGGCCGTGACTCATCACGGCTACAACGTCCTCAAGATGCCAGGAAGCTCCGGAGTCATCATGATGCCTTGTGAAGAAAGAGACGCAGTGTGCTCCCTGGAGTGAGCTTTTCAAGCCGCATCACTTGAAGACCCAGATCGCAGGAGCGGGAGGCTCCCCGGGACCGCTCCCAAGATGAAGAAGACATCGCCAGGCCCGAGCCCTCAGGAGGCAGGCCCCTCAGGGTCCGCGCCTGTTCAGGGGCACCTCCTTCTGTCGCATAGGAAGGCGCGCCCGGTGTCCTCCTCAAGCAAGGCTCGAGGGCTCTCTCCTTGAGGGCCACTGACCTTGCTAAGGTCATGAGGGAGGCGCTTGGGCACCACTTGGAGGCGTGTTTCAAAGCACGTTTCCCTCAGGAAGGAGCGAGGCAAGGAGGGCCAAACCCTCAGGAGTTCGTCAGCCAGATCATTCAGGAGCTGCAGGAGTCAAGAGTCATGAGTGGCAGCCGCCGCTTACCCGCCGTAGCTACCCATCCAGGCGAGGATGGTGGGCTGCGCGTCTGCATCGACATACCAGGGCTCAACCGAGCCGCCTCTCAGGAGCGCTTTTGGCCCTCCCGCGTGGAGCGCTGCGAAGTCCCACCCCACAGCTACGTTCGCATGCCCTACGACGTGCCGAACGCGGCCGCCACGCGCCAGCACATCATGGGGAGCATCCTGGAGGCTCAAGAGGCCAGGCGTTCCGCAGTCCTGGTGGAGATGGAGATGGTCGCGAGGAGCCACGGCGCCTCCGAGCCTCCCGAGGCTCTGGGCACGGGGCTCGTGAAGATCGGCTTCCGCAGCCCATGACGTCGCTACTTCGCATCCCTTCGTCTTCAACGTTATCAGTGACATCCTTTAAGTTTCATTTCCGGTGGAGCGCCCTGTGGCTGCATCATTCCTGTGGCCGCGTGGGTCCGTCCTGCGGCGTGTATCCCTTTACTTTATGTTCCTAGCTTACTTTGTTGGGGCGCCCTCGGCTGCATCATCCCCAAGTCGCCGGGCACTCCAGCGGCATGTACCCCTCTTATGCTTATTTCGGGTCATGTGTTCGACCCATCATGATTGTTATTTGATGCCTGTCCGCGGCACCCCTTCTTCCTTCATGTCGGCCACTTGCACGTTAAGGGGGGGGGGGGTACCTGAGCATCGCGACTCATGGGATCCTACTGGCTCTCCAGCCCTTTCCCTCTGGCCTTGTCCATGGCATCGCGACCTGGCATACCAGCGACGGCTGAGACCCGCTCGAGGGCCGAGACCCGAGGACGTAGAGCGTCGGCATCTAACCAAATTTGCAGGAACACATCACAAGTTAAGGCCCAGTGCCAGGCGCAACCCGCCTTGAGGTAGGGCCCCGTGAGTCCCGCGCTGGCTCACGGGTGCCCACATACACCTCGTCAGGCCCTACCGTGCCAGCCACGTGTCAGGGCGGGGCTGTACACGTCCCGAGGGCTCCTCCCGGAGGGGAGCCCCCTCCCACGTACCAGTGGAAGCACCATGCTCCGCGCTGGCTGACGACACTACCGAGGAGCGGCTATGCCCGTACACATATGGAAGCGCTATGCTCCGCGCTGGTGATAAACAACTGAGGGTGGCCCCCAGCCGCATCAACCTCAGGGAGCCCAGAGCTCAATGTCTGGCCTCATTGCAACGCCTCCCCTTGGGAGTGCCGCGCGAGGGGGCTGGGCACGGGGGCTACGCCTGGGTCACGCCCAGACGCACGCCACCCAGCCAGGCCCCTCGGGCCTAGCTCGTCGCACGTCCCTCCCCGAGTGGAGCCAAGGTACGAAGGCCGTTTGAGCATCAAGGGGGACTCCTGAGCATCGCGACTCAGGAGCCTAACTGGTCACGTAGCCCCTCACTCCTTAGTTCCGAAAGGCTAACGACGGTTGAGGTATGCGCGGGGCCGGGCTCTGCAGACGTAGAATGGTAAATTCACCCATACATCTCACCTCCCTACTTGCTGTTAAATGCGCTAAGGGGACTCACGAGCATCGCGACTCAGGAGCCTAACTTGTCACGTAGCCCCTCACTCCTTGGTCCCGTCCTGGTTTTCGGTCGGGGCTAATGGCAGCTGAGGTATGCGCGGGGCCGGGCTCTGCCGGCGTAGAACATAAGCAAGCAGGAAGGAAAAGCGCAAATCTCAAGGAATTTAAAAGCAAATATTGCAGTCCATAACTGTTGTCACAACACCAAACGCAAGTTTAAACACCTCCCCGAGGCATGATGCATGTTGCAGGAGCTGAAAGCAGAACAGGAGCCACAAAGGAGTCACTCGTTGACGGCGGAGCTGCGCTGGGCGGGTTCGCCTCGTGAAGCCTCAGGACTGGCAGCGCCTCGCTTCGTCTTGGTGCTGAAGGCCCGGAACTTCGCGAGCAGAGCCTCCACTCGACCCTTCACGGCCTCAGCAGCGGCAGCGGCAAGCTCGCTGATCACGGGCTCCAGCAGGCTGTCGAGGTCGACGTCAGGGTCGCGAAGGTAGACGTGGTTAAGGACGAGCGTCAGTACTGCAGAAGACAGGACACGCGCCTCGGCCTCATCCGTGGGGCCAAGGCCAAGGGTGACATCTTCAAGGGCACGGATCAGGAAGGGAAGCAGCTTGGCAGGGCCGTCCTTGGCGCCGGCCAGCGGGCTTTCCAGGCCGTTGTCATAAAGCGACCTCAGCAAGGTGCAAGCCTTCACGTCCATCTCCGCGAAGGCCACGCGGTCCTCGGAGAGGACCCGCGCCTTGCCGTCCAGCTCGACCCTCTTCGCCTCCAACTCCTGCTCCAACGCACCCAGGCGGTCACGGCGCTTGTCAAGATTGGCACTCCGGTCCTTGACGGCCGCCTCACGAGCCTTCATGTCTTCCTCCTTCTCTTGACGGACGCGGGCCTCCTTGGTGAGCTGGTCGCGCAGGCCCTGCAGATCGCTCTCCAGCGCCTCACAGCGACCTCGGACATCGGCTACCTCCCACAAGGTGGCGTCGCGAGCAGCCTTCGCCCCAAGGACGGCCTGCTTCTCCTCGTAGCAAGCCGTCGCGGCCTGAACCTGCGCCGCTCGAATCGAAGCGTCGGAGCGAACCCAGCCGGAGATCAGCTCCAAGCGCCCAGCCACTAAGCGAGGGTCGGCGCCCAGAAGATCCTGTCGTAGCCGGTCCAGTTCAGCGGCAGCACGATCCAGGACAGTGGGAGGAGTCGAAGAGACAGCAGTTGGTGGAGTAGGAGGAGAGGACGGCGGCGTAACCACAGCATCCTGAGGCGGGACCTTCTGCACCCCAATAGCTGCGGCGGTGGCATCAGGCAAGGATACCTCAGGAGTCGCTTGGGCCATGGGGGCTGAGCTCGCCCCAGCTAGCTCCGCCAGTCCTCGCGAGGATGACCGGGCAGAGAGGCCTGTGTCTTGCCGTCACCTTCTTTCGCAGGTGGAGGCACTGCCCCAGACAAAGCCTCGGGAGCTCCCTTCAGCTTCTTCGCCGCAGGCGCCAGCCTAGCCAAGGAATACAAATATCAAGCCTCAATGACAAAGCAAGGAATAAAACAAGAATCAAGCACTCACTGGTCATCGCTCGCGGGCTCGAGCAACCTCCGGCCATACTTGAAGCCCGATAGCCGGCTGCAGGGATCAGCCTCAAGAGGCCCGGGAGCAGGAGGCACGTCTGCGGATGGCCTCGGAGCCGAGGCAGACCCACGGGGGACCAGCCCCGTCATGTCCTTCTTCGGGATCGGGGGCAAGCTCTCGCCGCCCCGCTCATCGCCATCCTCGTCGTCGCTCGGCAAGAGGCGGAGAGCGCGGGACCTACACCGGGGAAGGGGCGCTCTCGACTCCCCGTCGGTCGCCTCGGAGTCAGGCCCCTCTTCCCGCTCCTCTTCTTCCTCCTCTCCGCTGGAGTCACCGGAGGACACGTTCACCGTCGCCAGGGCCGCCGGGTCCTCGGGAACCTCCGCGGGCACGGGCCCGTCCCCATTGAAGACGGGCATGGAGTCCACCGCCTGCTCCCAATCATCTCGAAGGAACAGGGGTACAGGAGCGCCCTCCAGCCTCGCCACGTCTCCCCCGACCAAAGATTGGAGGACCGCGGCCAGATCTTCGTTGGCCAAGACTGCGGGGCTCGGACGGGGCCTCCACAATGGAAGTGAGTACTGACAAAGTGGGGCCACCTGGTGCTCCGGGAACTCCCTCAGGAGCGACGCCCCGGTCAGCTTCGTCGTCGCCATGTTTTCCGGCCACAGGTCCGCGTTCATCTTCTCCAGCACCGGCTTCGCGCGGGGATCCACGAGTTCCGCGCGAGACCAATCGTCGGAGGTCGTGGGCTGCTCCGTGGGCAGAATCAGCCGAGGATGGATGTGCCCAGCGTCTACCATGACCCACTTGCTCCTGAAACCATCAATCCTCTTCCCGGGCTTCGAGATGGCGTTGGAGCTGCCATACGCGACAAAGCTCGCGCACGCGGAGATGGGCCCGCGAGAGGTCCGGAGGTAGAAGTAGTGGCACAGCAAGGTCACTGAGGGCTGCACCCCGACATGAGCCTCACAATAGTAGATGAAGATCGCCAGAAGAAGAACATAGTTGGGGTGGAGGTGCAGAGCTTGCAGTTTGTAATGGCGGAGGACAGAAAAGAAGAACTCAGAAAAGGGAGGCACCAGACCGGCAATAATGGCGCTCACGAAGAGCGGATAGAAGGTGCTTCCTTGGCCCTCGGGAAGGGTGGAGCCAGCCCTGAGCACCGCTGCCCTGTCGTTGCCTTGCGCCACCACCATCCGGCGCGCCCGGGCAAGGCCCTTCTCCAACACGTTCGGCGAGTCCAAGGCGGGTGAGTACCAAGCTCCGGCTGGGGTTTGGCGATGTGCCATGTCTTGCTAGGGCATGCGGTCGAAGTAGATCTGGAGATTTCAGAGGCAGGAAGGAAAGGCGCAAGAAAGGGGATCTGGGCAATGACCGGAGGAGACAAGGGAAGCAAAGCCTCGACAGATGCCGCTCTTTTGTCAATTCGCACAGTTGCTAAGGCGCCCACGTCCAATCAACCGCCATGTGGCGCCCAAGGCCGCAGGCTGTTAGGGCCCGCGGCGCTTCGCACTTGCCCCTTCGCTTCTCCGCTCGACCAAGTCCAGGCGCGCCTTGGGACCGGGGGCTACGATCGGCGCTCGGGAACGGGGTACCAGACTTGCACGCTGCTGACTGCGGCGTGGCTCAAGGGCTGGCCCAGCACGGCCCATCTTCATCAGCACAAGCTCAAGACCCTTGCGAGGGGCCAAGCCTTGCGGGGCGGACGACGGGAAGCTTCCTCAGGCACGGCCTCGTCAGGCTGGCTCGCGAGGAGGCGGAGAGATCAAGGCGGGGTACCTCACGAGGTGCCCATGACGCAAGCCATGACAACCAAGGGCACCAGGCAGGCGCCAACCCTCGCAGTGTCCTCGTTTCCTCTTTGGTGCAAAGGGGGCAAGCGCAGGAGAGAGCATCAAGCAAAGGCACCCATTTTGGTGCAACAAGACCAAGACCGTTGCAACGGCAGGAAGGAAGTCATCGTGGAGCCCAAGCCGGCGTCACCACCAGAGCCTTTGACAGGCGAGGACCAACTTTAGTCAGGATAAGTGTACTAGATGTTCCCCTTCAAAATGGCCAATTGTTGGTGCCCTTACCGCTCAATATTTGGGAAGAGGCCCAGGGCCTCTGCCTATAAATAGGACTAGCCACCCACAAGGTAGAGGATCATCATCCAAGCAGAGAGAGAGAGAGAGACCGAACTCCCCCTAGCAGTTCATCGCACCAGCCAAGAACAGACCCTCGCGAGGCTGTTCTTCCTTGTACTGCTCATCATCAGCCCAAGAGGCAATCCACCACACCACACACTGGAGTAGGGTGTTACACCACAATGGTGGCCCGAACCTGTATAAACCTTGTGTCTCTTGTGTTGTTCTTTTGGTAGTTTAGATCCCAGCGAGGCGACGAGGTGCAGGTAGGTAGGAGGCGAGATCTCCGTGCGCACCCCAGAGTTTGAACCTAGAGGATCTACCGGAACCTGAAATCCGACACTCTGACAATCGGAGTGACAAATCCTAATCTCGAAATACGCCAACTCAAAAGAACCTTCGGAGACACCTGTGGAGCTCCTTTATAATCACCCAGTTACGTTGTGACATTTGGTAGCACCCAAAGTGTTCCTCCGGTAAACGGGAGTTGCATAATCTCATAGTCATAGGAACATGTATAAGTCATGAAGAAAGCAATAGCAACATACTAAATGATCAAGTGATAAGCTAACGGAATTGGTCAAGTCAATCACATCATTCTCCTAATGATGTGACCCCGTTAATCAAATGACAACTCATGTCCATGGCTAGGAAACTTAACCATCTTTGATTCATGAGCTAGTCAAGTAGAGGCATACTAGTGACACTATGTTTGTCTATGTATTCACACATGTATCAAGTTTCTGGTTAATACAATTCTAGCATGAATAATAAACATTTATCATGAAATAAGGAAATAAATAATAACTTTTTATAGCCTCTAGGGCATATTTCCTTCAAACCTCGCTCTGTGTGGGTGCATGGTTTCCGGTTTTTGAGGCACGTGGCACATCAAAGTTGTGCATTTTGGGTATTTGACATATATATGTTTAGCCCACAGGCAAAGCGGTGGTGGTTGTCCTCTCGCACCCACTTAAGCGGTTATCAGCGATATATATGCTTTCATCTGTGGGCCCGCTTGGTCCATCACTTCTTTTTGCCTAACAACAAGAGACGTTAATTTGACTTAGGAGGGGATTATTATTTTTGCTCTGGGTTAACATGCATGATACACTTTGCGCACACACATATGCATGTGTACACATGAATCCCTCCCATCGAGTCGAAGTGGCTAGTACAACGACACCATCATGAACCGATCTCGCTCTGTGTGGGGAGCTAGTGTATGATTTTTGACACACGCGCCAGATCAATGTTGTGTATTCAAACATGCATGCACGCATCACCTCCAAACATATGCATGTAGTGGTTGCCTTTGAACGATACACTCCCTCGCGTGGTTATCGGCGAATAGCCTATATATTCATGGGCCCGCGTGGACATCCATGATCACCTTGACCACCAACAAGATAGGATACCATGGCGGATTCTTCATTTGGTTCGTGTTATATATAGGTCATGGTGAGATTCAGACCTAATTAAGTTTGATCGCATATACTATGCATGCATGCATGCATATATGAATCCCCGTTGTTGGCTTGAAGTGTGGTGTAACATACATATGCAACATCAACCTAACCCTCACTCAGTGTGGGAATTTCTAGTTCAAAATCACGGTGCCACATCAAAATTGTTATGAGAAGCTCTAGTTTGTGAGAAGCTTATACCCAAACCTGCCCTGAATGGGACAAAAATTTCACCACGGCATGTTGTTGCCGCTCCATGATAGCATGCCAAGTTTCATGAATTTCAGACGAGTTCTGGATTTACTAGAATTTAAAAAACCAGGTATCTCAACGTTTTGTTGGCAATCAACAGTGCCCTGGTGTTTGAAATTCATTCCCATCTCTTGCATGGGACCTAGAAATTCACCCAAGGACACAGATGTGATTTTTCAACCAACTTCAGTGCATTGGAGAATGTGCTTGAATTATGCACATAAAATGCCTAGAAAACCCAGTTAACGTATAAAAAAGGCCAAACGGACCCCGAAAAATTCATTCCCATTTCTTCCATGGGACCTAAGCATGCACTGAAGGACACATATTTGGTTTTTCAACCAATTTGTATGCACCGGAGCATGTGCATGTAGTTTAATTTTGAATTGTGCACCTGAAATGGCTAGAAAACTAGTTTAATGTATGAAATGTCCAAACGAACCCTGAATAATTCCAATTATTTTACGACACACATACAGTTGCATGTTCACTGCAAATAAAAGGTCTAGCAATTCAAACACCGTCCATTGCCGTTGTGACCCCATTTTGTAATTCAAATCAAGTAGATCCGTCACAGTTTATTCTTACCAACCGTGTGAGATGCAGTACAAAATATCTTGGAGCACCGTCAGTGTATAGTATGCATATGGCTTACGCAAGAAGGTGCGTCGGCTACAGTCCACAGCCGACGTGTCAAGCACACTAGCTCGCTCCCCCAAAACTCCCGCCTCTGCATCCCTCTCTGCTTCAGTCCCTTGATTGAAATTTTTAGTAGCTCGGGCATTTTACTCCCGCCTCTGCATCTCTCGCAACCTCAAAAATTTCTGCTCGCCCTTGATCCAAATTTTCAGTAGCCCCGCCTTGTTACTCCCGCCTAGTAAAATTTTCAGTTGCCATAGTATTTCCTCAAACACAACCTCCGCTCTCACACACACACACAACCATCGAAACAATTGGTAGGTCGCCGCCATCTTCGGCGCCTCCATCCTCAACCTCTGCTTGTGTGCTAGGGAGCTCGAGTAGCAATGGCCAAAAATAGGTTTATCGCGGCCTTTTCGCCCGACGCCGGCGAGGTGAACGCCGAGGTGTCCCCGTCGTCCTCCGCAGTCCCGATCCGCCGTCGCCGGTCCCCCGATCCGCCCGCCGCCGTGCCCCTATGCTGGTTCGAGGCCTTCCCCGTCCTCCCCCGGACCCGGCAGCCGACGAAGTCCTACCTCGGAGTCCGGCAGCGGCGGTGGGGGACGTGGGTCGCCTAGATTACAGATCAAGAGACCCACACCTGCCGGTGGATCGATAGCTTCCACACGGCCGAGCTCGCGGCCATGGAGTACGACCGCTGGCAGGTCCGCTACCACGGCGCGGCGGCTAGGCTCAGTTTCCCCTTCGGCACACATCCAGTCCACCTCGTTCCGCCGGAGCCAGGGGTGATGAGCTCGGCTATGGCGCGGGAGGACCGTGAGGCATGGGAGCATCTCGAGGACGAGGCCACCGATGAGGCCTACATGCAAGAGCTCCAACGGCAGCACCCGAAGCTCGTGGAGGCGGAGTGGGCAATCTTTGCTGGTGTGGAGGGCGGCGACGTTATCGCGCTCTCCTCTGATGATGAGGTCGAAGGCGGCAAGGACGGCGGCGCGGAGGGCGGCGAGGTTATCGTGCTCTCCTCTGATGACGAGGTCGAAGGCGGTGGCGACGGTGGTGCGGAGGGTGTCAAGGTGGGCCCCGAGGACGAGGAGATCGATGTCGACGAGTGGAGGAGTGCCTTCGCCTATGACCCCGACGACGGTACTGGCCCAGACCCGGCTCGCGGCACACCGTACATGACGAGGAACGATTGGCTCGACCTCTACTTCCACCGAAAGTAGTTTAGCTTAGTTTAAATTTATGTTTTATGTTCTGTTATGCAAAACTATCTATGTTTATGTTTGAATGCAAGCTACTTTTGGTTGAACATGCTTTGAAATTGATCAAATTGAAGTTTACAACCTTAAGTTTAGGGGATCGACTAGAAGGCCAAAAATTGATGGAGTATATATATATCCACTAAGGGTTTTAGTCCTTTAACTTTTTAAGGATCGCCTAGAGATGTCCTTATGACTTGTTTATTTCAGTTCTTCACAATGTGATGCTCTATATGTGCAACTATTTGTTGTGCAGTTCAGTTTCAACAATACCACTATGAATTACGATACTTGGTTGTTGTTAAGGATATTGCAGTTAACATGCCTTTTCATTTTTCAATTGTTGTTTAGCAACATGCATTGTACTGAATGACTAAATATGCAATCCCAGGCTACATAGCAACAAGGAAGAGTGTTACCTTAATGTTCTGATGATGTCTAGATATACATGTAATAAAATCTTATATAATGGGATGGATGGAGTGTTGTACTATATCATTTTGCAATTGTTGTTTAGCTTCTAATAATTACTTGGTGCTTTCAGGTACATATATCATTGACAAGGATCCACACTTCAACCCTTTCTGCGTATGGGGCAATGAGATATTCATGATGTTGGGGAACGTAGTAATTTCAAAAAATTTCCTACGCACACGCAAGATCATGGTGATGCATAGCAACGAGAGGGGAGAGTGTTGTCTACATACCCTCGTAGACCGAAAGCGGAAGCGTTATAACAACGCGGTTGATATAGTCGTACGTCTTCACAATTCGACCGATCCAAGCACCGAACATACGGCACCTCCGAGTTCTGCACACGTTCAGCTCGATGACGATCCCCGGACTCCGATCCAGCAAAGTGTCGGGGATGAGTTCCGTCGGCACGACGGCGTGGGAGCGATGATGATGCTCCACCGACGAGGGCTTCGCCTAAGCTCATGACGATATGACTTCTCCGGCGCAGGGCTTCGCCTAAGCTCCATGACGATATGACCGAAGTGGAATCTGGTGGAGGGGGGGGCACCGCACACGGCTAAGGAGCGATCCGTAGATCAACTTTTGTGTCCATGGGGTGCCCCTGCCCCGTATATAAAGGAGTGGAGGAGGAGGGCGGCCCTCTCTATGGCGCGCCCTAGGGGAGTCCTACTCCCACCGGAGTAGGATTCCCCTTCCTAGTCCAACTAGGAACCCTTCCATGTAGTAGGAGTAGGAGAGAAGGAAAGGAAGAGAAAGGAGAAGGAAGGAAGGGCGCCCCTTCCCTAGTCCAATTCGGACCAGACCAAGGGAAGGGGTGCGGCCACCCTTGAGGCCCTTTTCCTTCTTTCCCGTATGGCCCAATAAGGCCCAATACGTATTCCCGTAACTCTCTGGTACTCCGAAAAATACCCGAATCACTCGGAACCTTTCCGATGTCCGAATATAGTCGTCCAATATATCGATCTTTACGTCTCGACCATTTCGAGACTCCTCGTCATGTCCCTGATCTCATCCGGGACTCCGAACTCCTTGGTACATCAAAACTCATAAACTCATAATATAAGCATCATCGAAACCTTAAGCGTGCGGACCCTACGGGTTCGAGAACTATGTAGACATGACCTAGAACTATTCTTGGTCAATAACCAATAGCGGGACCTGGATGCCCATATTGGCTCCTACATATTCTACGAAGATCTTTATCGGTCAAACCGCATAACGACATCGTTGTTCCCTTTGTCATCGGTATGTTACTTGCCCGAGATTCGATCGTCGGTATCCAATACCTAGTTCAATCTCGTCACCGGCAAGTCTCTTTACTCGTTCGTAATGCATCATCCGTAACCAACTCATTGGTCACATTGCTTGCAAGGCTTATAATGATGTGCATTACCGAGAGGGCCAGAGATACCTCTCCGACAATCGGAGTGACAAAACCTAATCTCGAAATCGCCAACCCAACATGTACCTTTGGAGACACCTGTAGTACTCCTTTATAATCACCCGATTACGTTGTGACGTTTGGTAGCACCAAAGTGTTCCTCCGTAAACGGAGTTGCATAATCTCATAGTTACAGGAACATGTATAAGTCATGAAGAAAGCAATAGCAACATACTAAGCGATCAAGTGCTAGGCTAACGGAATGGGTCAAGTCAATCAGATCATTCTCCTAATGATGTGATCCCGTTAATCAAATGACAACTCATGTCTATGGTTAGGAAACATAACCATCTTCGATTAACGAGCTAGTCAAGTAGAGGCATACTAGTGACACTCTGTTTGTCTATGTATTCACACATGTATTATGTTTCCGGTTAATACAATTTCTAGCATGAATAATAAACATTTATCATGATATAAGGAAATAAATAATAACTTTATTATTGCCTCTAGGGCATATTTCCTTCAGTATCCCACTTGCACTAGAGTCAATAATCTAGTTCACATCGCCATGTGATTTAACATCGATAGTTCACATCTATATGTGGTTAACACCCATAGTTCACATCAACATGTGATCAACACCCAAAGGGTTTACTAGAGTCAGTAATCTAGTTCACATCGCTATGTGATTAACACCCAAAGAGTACTAAGGTGTGATCATGTTTTGCTTGTGAGATAATTTTAGTCAATGGGTCTGTCACATTCAGAGCCGTAAGTATTTTGCAAATTTCTATGTCTACAATGCTCTGCACGGAGCTACTCTATCTAATTGCTCCCACTTTCAATATGTATCCAGATTGAGACTCAGAGTCATCTCGATTAGTGTTAAAACTTGCATCGACGTAACCCTTTACGACGAACCATTTTTCACTTCCATAATCGAGAAACATATCCTTATTCTACTAAGGATAATTTTGACCGCTGTCCATTGATCTACTCCTAGATCACTATTGCACTCCTTGCCAAGCTTAGTGGTAGGGTATGCAATAGATCCGTACACAACATGACATACTTTATAGAACCTATGGCTGATGCATAGGGAATGACTTTCATTCTCTTTCTATCTTCTGCCGTGGTCGGGTTTTGAGTCTTACTCAATCTCACACCTTGTAACACAGGCAAGAACTCTTTCTTTGACTGTTCCATTTTGAACTACTTCAAAATCTTGTCAAGGTATGTATTCATTGAAAAACTTATCAAGCGTCTTGATCTATCTCTATAGATCTTGATGCTCAATATGTAAGCAGCTTCACCGAGGTCCTTCTTTGAAAAACTCCTTTCAAATACTCCTTTATGCTTTGCAGAATAATTCTACATCATTTCCGATCAACAATATGTCATTCACATATACTTATCAGAAATGTTGTAGTGCTCCCACTCACTTTCTTGTAAATACAGGCTTCACCGCAAGTCTGTATAAAACTATATGCTTTGATCAACTTATCAAAGTGTGTATTCCAACTCTGAGATGCTTGCACCAGTCCATAGATGGATCGCTGGAGCTTACACATTTTGTTAGCTCCTTTAGGATTGACAAAACCTTCTGGTTGCATCATATACAACTCTTCTTTAAGAAAACCATTAAGGAATGCAGTTTTGACATTCATTTGCCAGATTTCATAAAATGTGGCAATTGCTAACATGATTCGGACAGACTTAAGCATCGCTACAGTTGAGAAAATCTCATTGTAGTCAACACCTTGAACTTGTCAAAAACCTTTTTTTGCGACAAGTCGAGCTTTGTAGATAGTAACACTACTATCAACATCTGTCTTCCTCTTGAAGATCCATTTATATAATATGGCTTGCCGATCATCGGGCAACTCCATCAAAGTCCACACTTTGTTCTCATACATGGATCCCATCTCAGATTTCATGGTCTCAAACCATTTCGCGGAATATGGGCTCATCATCGCTTCCTCATAGTTCATAGGTTTATCATGGTCTAGTAACATGATTTCCATAATAGGATTACCGTACCACTCTCGTGCGGACTGTACTTTGGAAGACCTACGAGGTTTTGTAGTAACTTGATCTGAAGTTTCATGATCATCATCATTAGCTTCCTCACTAATTGGTGTAGGAATCACTGGAACTGATTTCTGTGATGAACTACTTTCCAATTCGGGAGAAGGTACAAATTACCTTATCAAGCTCTTACTTTCCTCCCACTCACTTCTTTCGAGAGAAACTTCTTCTCTAGAAAGGATTCATCTTAGCAACAAATATCTTGCTTTCGGATCTGTGATAGAAGGTGTACCCAATAGTTACCTTTGGGTATTCTATGAAGACGCATTTCTCCGATTTGGGTTCGAGCTTATCAGGTGAAAACTTTTTCACATAAGCATCACAACTCCAAACTTTAAGAAACGACAGACTTAGGTTTATTGCTAAACCATAGTTCATACGGTGTCATCTCAACAGATTTAGATGGTGCCCTATTAAGCGTGAATGCAGCTGTCTCTAATGCATAACCCCAAAACGATAGTGGTAAATCGGTAAGATACATCATAGATCGCACCATATCAAAATAAAGTACGGTTACGACGTTCGGACACACCATAACGCTGTGGTGTTCCGGGTGGCGTGAGTTGCGAAACTATTCCGCATTGTTTCAAATGTAGACCAAACTCGTAACTCAAATATTCGCCTCCACGATCAGATCGTAGAAACTTTATTTTCTTATTACGATGATTTTCAACTTCACTCTGAAATTCTTTGAACTTTTCAAATGTTTCAGACTTATGTTTCATTAAGAAGATATACGCATATCTGCTCAAATCATCTGTGAAGGTCAGAAAATAATGATACTTGCCACGAGCATCAACACTCATTTGATCGCATACATCGGTATGTATTATTTCCAACAAGTCAGTAGCTCGTTCTATTGTTCCGGAGAACGGAGTTTTAGTCATCTTGCCCAAAAGGCACGGTTCGCAAGCATCAAATGATTCATAATCAAGTGATTCCAAAAGCCCATCAGTATGGAGTTTCATCATGCGCTTTACACCAATATGACCTAAACTGCATTGCACTATCATTATTAACTTTACATCTTTTGGTTTCAATATTATGAATATGTGTATCACACGATCGAGATCCAACAAACCATTTTCATTGGGTGTATGACCATAGAAGGTTTTATTCATGTAAACAGAACAATAATTATTCTCTAACTTACATGAATAACCGTATTGCAATAAACATGATCAAATCATATTCATGCTCAAGCATACGCCAAATAACATTTATTTAGGTTCAACACTAATCCCGATAGTATAGGGGTGTGTGATGATGATCATATCAATCTTGGAACTACTTCCAACACTCATCGTCACTTCCCTTCAACTAGTTTCTGTTCATTACGCAACTCCGTTTGAGTTACTACTCTTAGCAACTGAACCAGTATCAAATACCGAGGGGTTGCTACGAACACTAGTAAAATATACATCAATAATCTGTATATCAAATATACCTTTGTTCACTTTGCCATCCTTCTTATCCGCCAAATACTTGGGGTAGTTCCGCTTCCAGTGACCAGTTCCATTGCAGCAAAAGCACTTAGTCTCAAGCCTAGGTCCAGACTTGGGCTTCTTCACTTGAGCAACAACTTGCTTGCCGTTCTTCTTGAAGTTCCCCTTCTTCCCTTTGCCCTTTTCCTTGAGACTAGTGGTCTTGTCAACCATCAACACTTGATGTTTTTCTTGATTTCTACCTTCGCCGATTTTAGCATTGCGAAGAGCTTGGGAATTGTTTTCGTCATCCCTTGCATACTATAGTTCATCACGAAGTCCTAGTAACTTTAGTGATGGTGACTAGAGAATTCTGTCAATCACTATCTTATCTGGAAGATTAACTCCCACTTGATTCAAGCAATTGTAGTACCCAGACTATCTGAGCACATGCTCACTAGTTGAGCGATTCTCCTCCATCTTTTAGCTATAGAACTTGTTAGAGACTTCATATCTCTCAACTCGGGTATTTGCTTGAAATATTAACTTCAATTCCTGGAACATCTCATATGGTCCATGACGTTCAAAACGTCTTTGAAGTCCCGATTCTAAGCCGTTAAGTATGGTGCACTAAACTATCAAGTAGTCATCATATTGAGCTAGCCAAACGTTCATAACATTTGCATTTGCTCCTGCAATAGGTCTGTCACCTAGCGGTGCATTAAGGACATAATTCTTCTGTGCAGCAATGAGGATAAACCTCAGATCACGGATCCAATCCGCATCATTGCTACTAACATTTTTCAATACAATTTTCTCTAGGAACACATATAAAAACATAGGGAAGCAACAACGCGAGCTATTGATCTACAACATAATTTGCAAAATACTACCAGGACTAAGTTCATGATAAATTTAAGTTCAATTAATCATATTACTTAAGAACTCCCACTTAGACAGACATCTCTCTAGTCATCTAAGTGATCACGTGATCCAAATCAACTAAACCATTACCGATCATCACGTGAGATGGAGTAGTTTTCAATGGTGAACATCTTATGTTGATCATATCTACTATATGATTCACGCTCGACCTTTCGGTCTCCGTGTTCCGAGGCCATATCTGCATATGCTAGGCTCGTCAAGTATAACCTGAGTATTCTGCGTGTGCAAAACTGGCTTGCACCCGTTGTAGATGGACGAGAGCTTATCACACCGATCATCACGTGGTGTCTCGGCAGGGCGAACTTTGGCAGCGGTGCATACTCGTGGAGAACACTACTTGATAATTTTAGTGAGAGATCATCTTAAAATGCTACCGTCAATCAAAGCAAAATAAGATGCATAAAGGATAAACATCACATGCAATCAATATAAGTGATATGATATGGCCATCATCATCTTGTGCTTGTGATCTCCATCTCCAAGCACCGTCGTGATCACCATCGTCACCGGCGCGACACCTTGATCTCCATCGTAGCATCGTTGTCGTTTCGCCATTTATTGCTTCTCGACTATCGCTACCGCTTAGTGATAAAGTAAAGCAATTACAGGGCGCTTGCATTTCATACAATAAAGCGACAACCATATGGCTCCAGCCAGTTGCCGATAACCGGTTACAAAACATGATCATCTCATACAATAAAATATAGCATCACGTCTTGACCATATCACATCACAACATGCCCTGCAAAAACAAGTTAGGCGTCCTCTACTTTGTTGTTGCAAATTTTACGTGGCTGCTACGGGCTTAAGCAAGAACCAATCTCACCTACGCATCAAGACCACAACGATACTTCGTCAAATAGACTCCGTTTAACCTTCTCAAGGACCGGGCGTAGCCACACTCAGTTCAACTAAAGTGAGAGACAGACACCGCCAGCCACCTTTAAGCACGAGTGCTCGTAGAACGGTGAAACCAGTCTCGCGTAAGCGTCACGCGTAATGTCGGTCGGGCCGCTTCATCTCACAATACCGCTGAACCAAAGTATGACATGCGGGTAGGCAGTATGACTTGTATCGCCCACAACTCACTTGTGTTCTACTCGTGCAAAACATCAAACCATAAAACCTAGGCTCGGATGCCACTGTTGGGGAACGTAGTAATTTCAAAAATTTCCTACGCACACGCAAGATCATGGTGATGCATAGCAACGAGAGGGAGAGTGTTGTCTCGTACCTCGTGAGACCGAAAGCGAAGCGTTATAACAACGCTGTTGATGTAGTCGACGTCTTCACAATTCGACCGATCCAAGCACCGAGCGTCACGGCACCTCCGAGTTCTCGCACACGTTCAGCTCGATGGCGATCCCGGACTCCGATCCAGCAAAGTGTGGGGATGAGTTCCGTCAAGACGGCGTGGCAGGCGATGATGATGCTCCACCGACGCAGGGCTTCGCCTAAGCTCCGCGACGATATGACTTCTCCGGCGCATGGCTTCGCCTAAGCTCCGCGACGATATGACCGAAGTGGAATATGGTGGAGGGGGGGCACCGCACACGGCTAAGGAACGATCCGTAGATCAACTTCTGTGTCCATGGGGTGCCCCCTGCCCCCGTATATAAAGGAGTGGAGGAGGGGAGGGCCGGCCCTCTCTATGGCGCGCCCTAGGGGAGTCCTACTCCCACCAGGAGTAGGATTCCCCCTTTCCTAGTCCAACTAGGAACCCTTCCATGTAGTAGGAGTAGGAGAGAAGGAAAGGAAGAGAAAAGGAGAAGGAAGGAAGGGGCGCCCCTTCCCTAGTCAATTCGGACCAGACCAAGGGAAGGGTGCGCCACCCTTGAGGCCCTTTTCCTTCTTTCCCGTATGGCCCAATAAGGCCCAATACGTATTCCCGTAACTCTCGGTACTCGAAAAATACCGAATCACTCGGAACCTTTCCGATGTCGAATATAGTCGTCCAATATATCGATCTTTACGTCTCTACCATTTCGAGACTCCTCGTCATGTCCCTGATCTCATCCGGGACTCCGAACTCCTTCGGTACATCAAAACTCATAAACTCATAATATAACATCGTCATCGAAACCTTAAGCGTGCGGACCCTACGGGTTCGAGAACTATGTAGACATAACCTAGAACTATTCTTGGTCAATAACCAATAGCGGGACCTGGATGCCCATATTGGCTCCTACATATTCTCTGAAGATCTTTATCGGTCAAACCGCATAACGACATCGTTGTTCCCTTTGTCATCGGTATGTTACTTGCCCGAGATTCGATCGTCGGTATCCAATACCTAGTTCAATCTCGTCACCGGCAAGTCTCTTTACTCGCTCGTAATGCATCATCCGTAACCAACTCATTGGTCACATTGCTTGCAAGGCTTATAATGATGTGCATTACCGAGAGGGCCCAGAGATACCTCTCCGACAATCGGAGTGACAAAACCTAATCTCAAATCGCCAACCCAACATGTACCTTTGGAGACACCTGTAGTACTCCTTTATAATCACCTAGTTACGTTGTGACGTTTGGTAGCACCCAAGTGTTCCTCCGTAAGCGGAGTTGCATAATCTCATAGTTACAGGAACATGTATAAGTCATTAAGAAAGCAATAGCAACATACTAAACGATCAAGTGCTAGGCTAACGGAATGGGTCAAGTCAATCAGATCATTCTCCTAATGATGTGATCCCGTTAATCAAATGACAACTCATGTCTATGGTTAGGAAACATAACCATCTTCGATTAACGAGCTAGTCAAGTAGAGGCATACTAGTGACACTCTGTTTGTCTATGTATTCACACATGTATTATGTTTCCGGTTAATACAATTTCTAGCATGAATAATAAACATTTATCATGATATAAGGAAATAAATAATAACTTTATTATTGCCTCTAGGGCATATTTCCTTCACATGAACCAGCATCAAGTGAGGAAACTGATAAAGATTGTTACTAAAATGGGTCAAAAGATGTCAATCGAACTATTTGTTTACACTTTATGCAAGACAATAGTGAATTGTGGGATGGTAAGTAAGAACCCTGCAGCCATCTTTTTACTGCCCATAATGAGTTGTGATAGATGACAACATCTGAATCTTTTTTCTTTTCCAATGGATCCTGAAGCAGTTTACTCAAGATTACCTCTCAAACTACATGATTGGCGGCCGGCCATCACAAGGGGTTGGACTAGAGTCCTGCATGCCTTATGCATCCAGGAGAACACAATAGGGCCATTCTGCTTCACCTTCTTCAGCAACTGGAATGTCTGTCGCCTCTTTTTTACCATCTGTAATAGTACAAGTATAGAACCCTGGTACATCATTCTTTATTTGGTGATTATGTAATTCTTAAACATATGTACCTATGAATCGAATAATGCATTGGTTGTTTGAACCTGATGGATATGAATAAAGCTATAGCCTACTTTCAAGTTTAAATTAGGTAGAATTTTAAATAGCAGCAATTAAATTAGGGCGAAATTACGTTGTGCAAGTCATTACGGCACACAGGTTGGTAAAACACAAACGTTTGTGATATACACCATAATCCGAGACGGTTCACAGAGAGGAAACGTGTGCAAGCATGCACACAGTTGCCGCTCGCAAAGCGTGTGTGATGTCAGCCACTATCACATATGGTGCGGGAAACTAAATGTGTGTGATTATCTACCTATCGTACACGGTTTATAATCATGAACTATTTGTGATGTGCCAGGATTCGTAAATCTCCCGTGCCTGGAATCTGCCTAGAATCTGCCTGGAAAGCTCCCGTGCCTAGAATCTGCCTGGTTTTAGGCAGAACCACAAAACTCCGACTGTGATGGCAACTCGAGCACAAACGAGTAGCAAGGATGAAGCGTTTGGGATATTCGAGATATCGGAAACGGTTATATAGGGACAACTGTATGCATCAAGGCTACCTATCCCCGACAGTTTCTGGGTCATGTGGGAAGGACCCCCCTATCTCCCGCACTCACTTGGCAATGGTTCCAAATGCCGTCGCGGAAAGGGGTTTTAAACCGTTTGTTTAGGACCGACGTGCACCAGTGTTTCCACTTATTTTGCTTTACTAGCGTGCTTAAACCTGCACACTGAAGCTATCTTTTGGAGATTATTTTGTCTGCCATGTGTAATTTTGCTTGATGTTTAGCCTGTTGTGCTTAACATGCTTCTTGATGTACCTACACAGGACAATTTTGGGAACGACTGTTGTTTTCCATAGAGGTTAGTTTCATCCCATGGCTTATATCGGCTCACTGTTGAGGATATCGGTAGTTGGTACCATATAGGCCGGCGGCTGACAAGGGACTAATCGGTGAATCGGGCTTTTAACTGAATATATCTGCAACCAATTTTTCCTTAGGTTTACTAGGGCCATATGTAATATATCTGAGGCTACATAGCAACATGCACTGTACTTAATGTCTAAATATACAATCCTAGTCTACATCACAACAAGGAAGAGTGTTACATTATGTTCTAATGATGTCTAGATATACGTAGAAGAGCAGCAGCAACAACACATCCCTGTTTGGATACTCAACTTAGCTAGAGGTTAGAGTTAGTTTCCAGCTCATTACTAACCCTGAACTAACTCCATCCAAAGAGTTGTTTGGATGGCAGGGTTAGATTGACAATAAATGCACTAGGAGAACTAGCTCCAATTAGCACCTCTTGGGTTGGATACTAGTTTTTTTGGGTGGGTTATAGATGCAACTAGCTCAAACTAGCCCTCATGTTTAGATATACCTTAGGGCTAGTTGAGCCCGAACTAGCTCAAACTAACTGTAACCCGTGGATACATCAGCAGATAATTTGTAAGAATAAACTAAACTCCTTCCGGACCATAATATAAGATGTTAATTCATTAATATGTGAGTATATTGGATGTTATAAGATACTCCCTCCGTTCCTAAATATTTATCTTTTTAGAGATTTCAAATGGACTACCACATACGGATGTATATAGACATATTATAAAAGAGTGTCGTACTACATCATTGTGCAATTTCTGTTTAGCTTCTCATAATAACTTGGTGCTTTTAGGTACATATGTCATTGGTAAAGATCCGCGTTTCGACCCTTTTTGCATATGGGGCAATGAGATATCGATGAACCAGCATCAAGTGAGGAAGATGATAAAGATTGTTAGTAAAATGGGTCCAAAGATGCCAATTAAACTATTTGTTTACACTTTATCCAAGACAACAGCGAACTGCAGGATGGTAAGTAAGAACTCCGCAGCCTTCTTTTTAGTGTCCATAATGAGTTGTGTTAGATGACAATGTCTGAATCTTTTTCCTGTGCAGTGGTTGCCAAAGCAGTTTACTCAAGATTACCTCTCAAACTATATGATTGGTGGGCATGCAAAGGTTAAAGTATTTCTACCAGAACACAATGATTATCTAGATGTTTTCATGAAGACCATGAAGGATGGGCGGTCGGCCATCACAAGGGGTTGGACTAGAGTCGTGCGTGCCTTCTGCATGGAGGAGGGCACAATATGGCCATTCCACTTCACCTTGTTCAGCAACCAGAATATATTTCTCCTCTTTCTTTACCGTCTTTAATTGTACAAGTATACAACTGTGGTTCATCATTCTTTATTTGGTTCTTATGTAATTCTTGAACATATGTACCTATGAATCGAATAATGCATTTGTTGTTTGAACCAGATGGATATGAATAAAGCTATAGCATACATTCAAATTCAAATCCAAATCCCGTACAATTTGTTAAAACAGTAATTAAATTATGGTGAAATTACGCTCTCCAGGTTGTTATGGCACACACGGTTGGTAAAACACAAACGTTTGCGATATGCACCATGATCGTAGACGGTTCACAGAGAGGAAACGTGTGCAAGCATGAACACAGTTGCTGTTTGTAAAGTGTGTGCGATGTCAGACAATATCACAAATGGTGCAGGCAAACTAAACATTTGTGTTAGTTGCCTTGTCGTACACGATTCACAACCATGAATTGTTTCTGATGAAGTATGCATCATTGCACCACAGAATAGCGTGTGCGATAGTTGGCGTGTACGATGATGTTACGATGGTCCAACGTTTCGTAATCCTGCCCGACACTCGTACGACAATTAGCTAATCTTCTTAACGGTGAACCGTTTGTGATGGGCAGCGCATCATACACGTTCTATAATAGTGAACCGTTTGTGATGGGCCGCGCATCGTAAGCGTAGCACCACAGAATACCGACTGCGATGGCAATGCGAGCAAAAACGAGTAGGAGTACGATTGGGGCCCTATCCTCGATGGTTTATGGGTCGTGTGGGAAGGACCCCCTATCACCCGCACTCACTTGGCAACGGTTCCAAATGCCATCGCGGAAAGGGGTAAAAACCGTTTGTTTAGGACCGACGCGCACCAGTGATGGATATCAGAGAGGTTCAAACTAATATCACCGCTTCTAAGTCTGGCTTCGAAACCTCACAATTTTTGCAAAGGGGTCAGGCACTGAGAAGTCATGTATGGGGTTGACCCGATGACATCCGATTACTCTGTCATCTAAAGTTCCAAAATGAAATTCAACATTTTTGGAGCCTACTCCATTTTGCCGCAGGCGCCGGCGCTGATCAACAGAACATTCACTTTTGCGAAATAAATGTAGGGCAAAACCTCATTTTCTTCAGCAACCTTTCTCTGAGAACAAAGAACCTCGTGAATATAATCTCCGGTAAGGTCCCTCTGTAGGAGTTCAAAGTAATTTCTGAGAGATGCATATCTAGGCATTCGACGTGATTGTTATATTGTATCACATTATCCACCACTGGGCCTAATCTTATCTGCAAAATAAGAAAACGTGTTAGTGCCTACATGCAGTTTTGAACATTACTACAGGCCTAGCTATTTGGTTTGCGGGATTTGTAAAATGCACTAACATGCCATCTTCGATCTGACATGATTAACATGGGGATTTGATTACATTCTAGAAAAATGTAGCCTTCTTCACAAGAGGTTGGAGTGGATGAAAAGTTCCCTAAGAAAACTAGTACAGATGAATCCAAAGGAGAAATGCTTATTGATTGTAACCATATGGATCAAGCAACCAATATGGGGGGCATGTATGTACTGAAATCCTCCAAAAGAACCTTCAAAAATCATAGTACATTGTCATTGTAAACTTGCAAAAAGGTGTCACAAGTTGAACTCCCTTATGGTTAAAATTTAAGAAGAAAGGAACATCACCTTGATATATAGCTTCTCCAGGCACGGAAAACATCTCAGGAAACTAACAACTTGCTCCAGGTCGGGCCCGATAGATTCTAGTGCCAAGACCTTCACTGTGCGGAGTTTCGGGGTCAAGCTTGTCGGAATCATTTTCTGAATGACAGACGAACAAACATCTTCAAAATTAGAAATTATGTTAATTTGTAGAAGGAGAGGTAGAAGGCGGTTGTTGTACCTGAACGAGTTCGGAGTATTTGTGAGACGAGTAGCCCACCACTGTCAAGTTTTGCGCAGAAATGACATTGATTCTTGTTGGACCTTGTTGATCAACTACAAGTAATCTCTCAAGTGCAGGTGTGTCCTGGATGACCATACCGTGGTCCACCTTTTCTGATGTCTTCCTGCCGCACCAGCAACACACATAAATAGTCCAGACAGTCATGGAGGTGATGTGGAAGGTACTCAAACCATTGATCGCCTGAAGACGAAGGTACTCGAGTGCAGTACAGCCATGGAGCAGGCGCTCCATGTCACCCTTTGAGAGGCAGATGGCGACGAGCTCGAGGTGCTTCAGTCGTGGTAGAATAAGAGCGGGCGCATCATTAAGGGGCGGGAAATGGCTGTTCCTGAACTTGGCGACGTGTAGCGTGGGCGCGAGGTGGAGTGCGGATGTTGGTAGGGACAGCATATGCCCAGCAGCAAATGTGAGCTCCTCGAGCTGATCTAGGGCGGTGGATTGGAACTAGTCGTCAAGCTTGGCTCGGTCCTTGTTGTTTGTCGTGGATTTGTCACAGCAGATGTCCTTAGGGAGAGGACTTAGTCGTGAGGCCAACGCATCTATGTGGTAGCTTGAGAGGGGTTGAGGGGAATCGAGAAACGCAACACAAGACAGGGATTTAGACAGCTTCAGGCCCCGGGAAACATCATCCGGTAATAGCCCTACCTGTTGTTTGAGGCTAGGTCTCATTATGCTCATGTGGGAGTCGCTGCATCAGCCGGCTCTCCCTTTGTGTCTAGCCCTAGATATTGTTTCTTCTTGCTTGTAGCTTCTCCCTCTTTGGGGAGCCCTGCACCTCCTTATATATGTTGAAGGGGCAGATTACATGACTAGTCCTAGTTGGATTAGGATTACTCTATTACAAGTGGAGTCCTAGTATTGCTTCCTTTGTAGGAGAATAGTCCTTACGCTTTCCTCATAAACCGGCCCACCATTAAACGTGAACCGGCCTTCTGGGCCTTGGGCCTTGTCATCCGTCTGTCCCGTATGCCGGATCACCAGTGAGTCATAATGACCAGGTGGGTTGCTTGTAAACCGCCAGGTCAGGGCGGGTCGCCAGTGAATCGCCAAGTGTCAGCCGGGTCTCAAGTAAACCGCCAGGTCCGGCCGGGTTATACTTCCGGCCGGTTTACGCCGCGGGGTATATCCCCGACATTAGCCCCCAGTTTAATTTGGATTTGTCGATGTTAAACTGATCTGCAACATAAACACAAGAACAAATTTGGCAGATTGTTCTCCGGGTTAAGAATTCTTGTAGACCGACACCTGATCATCCTTAAATCCTTGTCATTTCCTCCTTCTAGAAAATCCGAGTCAATAGACCAGCTTCATAATCAATTTGCTTGCAGAAAAAATATTGTAAATAAAGAATCCATTTGAATTGGCCTTCAATGCTCTGACTTGACAAAAATATTAGTCTCGAAATATTCAAGCGATATCCAGCGGCTTGAAGATGTAAAACTTGCGGTTTATGATTACCACCATTGTCGGGTTATAAAAACTGATAATTCTGAGTCATGATTATTGCCAACGCCGGTTCATGATTATTGATGACGCCGGGTTGCAGACACATGATCGTAATGATTGGTGACGCCGGGTCAATCCGGTTTGCTCAAAACAGAGAATTTGAAAATAGTTCTTCAATAATAATATAATACATGTAGCCCCCAAGTCTTGAGCAGAACAAAGTGATGGCTTAAGACTTGCTTCAATATAAATACTGCCACTTAAGAAGAAATCCATGTTGTTCATCCCAGTCAGTTAGTAAAAACTGAATACTCCATATTATCTATCCCCCAAGTGCCGGGTTGTCATGCTTGCAGCAACCTGGGACTTGTAATTGTCTTATATTCATAAAAACTTCAACCAGTGCAGCCCCCAAGGGCCGGGTCATTATGCAATAATGAGCAGGGACTTTGTAAATATAATCGTGTAGATTTGAGCAGTGATGTGTAGCCCCCAAGGGCCGGCTCAGTAAGATAATATTGAGCTGGAACTTGATATATACTTCAATGAAAATAACATCATATGATGTAACCCCCATCATGGGGCTTGAACCCATGTCCACAAGGTTAAGAGCTTTGTGCTTTACCAACTGAGCAATAAACCTTCAATATAATGGATTAAGACTTGTGTACCTTGAATTGTTGATAGGAGCAATTGGTAGCCCCCAAGGGTCGGCTCATTACACTGTGATGAGTTGGGTCTTCAATAAGGTCAGAAAAAAAAATGACTTTGCATTAGCCCCCAAGTGTCATGGTGCGTGCTTGCAACGACATGAGACTTGCATATTTGATATAATCTCAACTTGAATAATGTAGCCCCCAAGTGCCGGGTCGTAAGCCTGCAGCGACTCGGGGCTATTCCTTTCATTGTAGAATAAATCATATCCATTGATAATATAATAGTCATTGCGCTAAAGCGACTTTGAAAATCTTAATCATAATACTGGTTATTAATGACCATAAAAAATCCAGCCATGTTGGCTATTCAAGATAATATAATCCGGTATGAAAACCTTATTCATTCAATATCATAATGAAAATTCAGCCAAGTTTGGCTATTTGAATAATATATCTCAATGATTTATAAGCACATGATTCCAATGGCGCAATCCAAATAAGTACTGGCGACTCATAGTCCAAAGCCAGGCCGGGTTAACAACCACCGGATAATTTCTCATCATATACTGGCGACTTATCATCTTAAAGCCAGGCCAGTTTAATAAACACCGGATAATTTATCATTATGCTTTATTCAACCTATTTCTGCATACAACAAGTTTAAAGTGTCCTGGCGGTTTACCGCCGGACGGGTCATAATGCCCAACATATAACCCAGGTTTATAACCAAGGCTGCACTTAAGAATAATCAAATATGAAATATATCATACCTGTGACATTGAATCACATCATTGGTTTACCAACTTTTTGTAGTAAGGGTGATAACCCCAATCTTGAGTAATGATAACTCCTTTCATACTGTGCCGGTTTATGATAAAACCGTACCGGGTTTGTGATAAACACCGCATTAACCATATAGAATACTGGTGACTTGTAGTCAAACCAAGTGTGAACCGGAGGCCGATTTAGACCACTGGTCTTGGTATGCCTTCGTGCATATTTATCTTCAAGTGATGCCTGTTTGAATCATATGTTTCCAAACTGTTTTCTGCAGTTAAGAAGCTTAAAAGGCCCTGCCACCGTCAGGCATGATGTTGGCTGGCCAATCTTGAAGCGGGGTTGAAATCCTAAACTTTGGAGAAAACGGCTCCTGTTAATATAAGGCCAGTTTACAATGTAAACCGCTCCAGGTTATAATAAACACCGGTTTACTCCATAATAGCATGGCAACAGAAAATCAGACGGGGCAGATAGTCTCCGGATTAAGATTTGACCGTGTTCCGTCAATTTGTAATTGACAGTTGAACCGGATTAACAATGTCGGTTTGAAAACACAACAAAGAAATGTTTATCAAAAGAAAAATAGAATTCAAGCAAAGGCAAGGATGAAACCATTGCAAATGAGGCTTTGAGCCGATCAAGAGGCATTACCATGGTCGGACAAGACCATGCCCCCAAAAAGGCGTAGCTATGGTTCAAGTCAGACAGGTCCCCAAATGATGCTTTGGCATTACGTCGATCAAGAGGTGTAGCTATGGTTCGGGATCGACCAATCCCCCAAGTGATGCTATGGCACTAGGCCGATCAAGAGGCGTGACTAGTTCAGACGTGACCAAGTCCCCAAGTGATGCTGTGGCTTTCGCCTATCAAAAGGTGTTGCTATGGTTCGGACACGACCAAAGCCCCCAAATGACATCGTGGCATTACGCCGATCAAGAGGCGTGGCTATGGTTCGGATACGACCAAGCCCCCAAGTGATGATGTGGCTTTGAGCCGATCAAGAGGTGTGACTATGCTTCAGACAAGACCAAGCCCCCAAGTGATCAATAATATGATAAGCCAATAAGGCATGATACCCATGTTTGAACCGCACATCATGGCAGCAGGTCCTTTTTGGCACCCTTTAACTTTTCGCAAGAGATAAATCCTTCTTGAACCGGGATTTTGAACCGGATATCGAGAGCTTCAAAGCTTTGTGGGAGACATCTTTCCCTTGAACCGGATTTTAAACCAGAATCTTCATTTTCAGCCGGAAATTTTCTGACGGCCTTTAAACTCGAACTTGCGAGAAGTTAATTCCTTTTTGAACCGGACATTTTTTAAACCGGATTTGAGAGCTTCAGAGCTTTGCAGGAGAATAGATTTCCTTTGAACCGGATTGTAACCCGGATATTTGAGAGCTTCAGTGAGACTGACTTCCCTTGAGCCGGATTTTAAACCGGAATCCTTCATGATGACCTGGGACTTCTTCATTGAGCCCGGATTTTATAACTGTCATATACTTTCTAAGCCAGAAATTTTCTGACGGCCTTTAAGTTTTCATCAATATAACAGGAGCCTCCGGGACCGGGTTATCTTTCCCTCCATCGTCCTAGGGTTCTTAATTTTGCTGAAACTGGCAAGATTTGCTGAGTCATGTCATCGCAGCCCCCGAGTCTCAAAGGTGACTCGAGGAGTTGGCTTGAGACTCTCCATATGTGGCCGTGATGTAAACCGGCATAAGCTGTATATCATCGGTGTTGATAGTCCGATGTGAATCCACAGAAGATTGAGGTGACTGCGGTGGGTTATAAATGATCCCGTATGAGCCGTGTCAGCAACTCGGCCAATGGTTCCTTCCAACTGGTGATTTGAAGTTAACCAACCTGTAGTGGCGGCGACTTGTGCGCCTGCCCATTGAGCCATCCAGTGCGGGCGGCGGTTGATAGTATATGATAATTTGCCTCCATTTTGTTGACAGAAAAACCGGGCTACCCAAGCTGTGACTTGCTCATACTCAATAAATAGCTCATGCGGACAGGTGCGGCCCGGTGTGTTGATGTAGAACGGATTGCGAGAGATGGATGGTAAAGATGTCCGCCGTATCAGAGGCGGCACAGACAGATGAGTCGGCCGCGGCGTTGTAAACCGGCGTGGACCGACGAATTAGCCACGTCATATTGATGTAAACCGGTCTGCAGAATAGCGGTTTGCATATATATTCATCGAGCTTGATGGCATGGTAAGATACTGGCGCATTCATAATGGTGGCGCGAGTTTATACATCCATGACACAGCCATAGCTTTTACAATGAACAATTGTCCTGCATAAACAATTTTGCAGACCAAGGCAAAGGTAAACTATTCTTTGACAAAAATAATATGTGTTAATAAAATATTTTTTAGATGGATGTCACCTGATGTGCTAGGCCGGAAATTATCTACCATGGAGTTGATGATCACCACAGTGATGCTAAAATTAATCACGGCCGAGTTAACTGTAGGAGAAGACAGATGAGTCGGCCCGGCGTTGTAAGCCGGTGCGGCTGAGCAATTTGTCCTCAACGTTGTAAACCGGCACGTGAACCGGCCGCGGGGGCGGATGGGCGAGTCGTCCGTGGCGTTGTAAGGTGGTGCGGACGGGCGAGTCAACCGGTACGGTGATGCATACCGGACCGCGACACCCTGTCCGTGAAGCCGCGCGATACAGCCGAACGTGCATCCGTGGTATAACACCTCCCCTTTTTTTCTTTTAATAGTTTCCCTGCGTAAAAATAATATAGGCCAAAGTAATTGTTGTCGGATGAATTAACATGTATGGTAAAATACATAGAAAGGATAGCACCTGGTATATTTTTTGAGGTATTGACAGTGGGAGAGAACTCCCACTGTATTTTCATAAATCTATATAAATGGGGTGTTTACATAGACATATACAGACAAATCATCCCCACAACTCCTGGTTGGTACACCAGAGGGGTGGGGCAGCTACTCCATACAAGTTGGTAAGCGGTATGCTAACTGTATATTACCAAGATAAAGAGGAAAAACTATAGGAGACTCAACCAAGCGTGTCACAGTACGAGAGCGGGGACGTTCGATGTGCCACTTTAACTCTATGTTGCAGAAGCCGTAGATCCTTTTTGAAGCGTGCAGACCAGGAGCCAACGCTCGGGACAACGCCTCTGAAGTGCTTGTCGTTTCTTTCCTTCCATATGCTCCATGCAGCTGTGTAAAAGACTTCAACAAAGAACGTGTTTGGCCAACCTGTTTGTTCGTTGTGGAGCGCAGTCAACCTATCGTGGAAATCACCCCAAACAATGTGTATTTTGTCCCAGCACATCTTGCTAAAGGGGCACGTGAAGATCATATGATCGAGAGTCTCATCTTCTTGCCCGCAGAGAAGACAGGCATAGTCATCTCCAATGTTATAGTGTCGTCTTCGGAGCATATCACGCGTGTTGAGCCTATCTTGCAGAAGCAGCCACCCGAACACTTTTATTTTCATTGTGTAGTTGGATTTCTAAAGCTTTTGGAATGCAGGATGGGCTGTTGCAGTGGCAAAGTAGTTGTTGTAGTAATCTTTTGGCCTGTAATCTGCTTTGCTCCAAATGTAATGCCAGATGTCAGTCATTGCTGTTGGAGGGTTTAGCTCGAAAGAAGCCCGTTGGACATCTAGCGCCTCAGCATGAGCCTGAGGAGATAGCGGAAGCTGGAAGGTTTCATGCAGATCCGTGGTGGCCCAGAAGTCAGCCACCGTCATGTCTTCCTGCAGAGTATAAGAGAAGGCTCGAGGATGTGACACCTGGAGCACATCGGTGGACCACAAATCTTTCCAGAGCAACGTAGTCGAGCCATCCACCACTTGCACATGCGAGATTCCTCGATAAACTGGCGTCAGTTTCAGGACATCTTTCCACCAGAAGGATCCCACCGAATCCACAGCGTGAGGCACTTGGCCAACATATTGATTTGCCCAAGTCATGGTGACCCAGGGAATGTCAAGCTTGTTATAGAACTTGTGTAAAAATTTCAACAAGAGGGCATCATTATGGACTTTAATATCGATCACCCCCAATCCACCTTTGCACTTTGGTTTGCAGACCATCCCCCAGGCAGCCAAAGAGTTACACTTGTCACCTTGATCTGTTTTCTTTGTCCATAAGCATCTCCTCCTAATCTTGTCAAGGATATCAATCAGCTTGGGAGGAAATTTTAGGGTGCACATGGCAAAAACCAGAAGTGAGGTAACCGACGCATTGAGCCAGGACATGCGCCCTCCATATGACATCATGGCAATTGTGGCCGTGAGGCGACGCTCCATTTTGCAAACTAAGGGCATGAGTTCTTGAATGGTAGGCTTGGTGGTGCCAAGTGGAAGCCCAAGGTATGTGAAAGGCATGGCGCCTACATTGCACTCAAAAATGTTGGCAATAATCGACGTGGTTGTTGCATCAGTGTTGATAGGGATGAGAGTGGACTTGTGAAAATTAATCTTGAGGCCGATAGATGACGCGTAGTCAGACAGAATTTGTCTAACACGCAGTGCTTGTTGAGGGCAGGCCGGCAGGACCAGCAGGGTGTCATCCGCGTATTGAATCACCGGGAAGTCACTTTGACCGTTGCAAGGAAATGGCAAAGAGAGATCGCCACGTTGGAAAGCATCATTAATTGCGGCTTGCAAAAGTTCAGCAGCAAGTACAAAAATTAAGGGGGACAGTGGGTCACCTTGTCTCACCCCACAACGGCAAAGGAATTGTCGGCCGGGGACCCCATTAAGTAGAACGGACGAGCGGCCCGAGGAGAAAAGACACATGATCCAAGAGATCCACTTATCATTAAATCCCATCTGCTGCATAATGCGAATCATCGGTTCATGGGCAATCGTGTCGAAAGCCTTGGCAAAGTCCAGTTTGAGTAGAACGATTGGTCGGCCCGAGCTTTGGCAGTGGTACAGGTATTGATATGCCCATGCAAGACAGTCTTGTATAGTGCGTCCCTTTATAAATCCATATTGGTTACGGTGGACAAGCGAAAGGATGACACGTTGGAGTCTGTCCGCCAACAACTTGGTAAGTAACTTGAGGCAGCAGTTTAGCAGCGTTATAGGCCTGTAATCATTAACCATTTCGGGGGCATTGATCTTAGGTATGAGAGTGATGAGACCATCGTTAATACTTGTCACATCCAGCGTTCCCTCATAGAATTGCTCACAGAGAGCATAGAAGTCATGTCGAATGATTGGCCAACATGCTTTAAGAAAAGCTCTACTAAAGCCATCCGGTCCAGGCGCCCGATCAGTTGGCATTTCCTTGACAACATTGTCAACTTCGTCATGAGTGAAAGGAGAAGTGAGCTGATCAAGATTGCTGGCGCGAGGAATGATGGAAGGAAGGTTGAATTTCATGTCCGAAGGGGATACTGTCCCAAGACGAGCCTTGTAGGTTTGAAATAAGAGAGCTTCTTTGGCAGGGTGATCATCAATCAGTGTGCCATCATCCAACTTGAAGGAAGAAATAATGTTTTTACGGTATCTTTCCGTGTCCACTGCTTGGAAAAATTTGGAGTTTTCATCCCCGAATTTGATCCAGCGAATAGTGCATCACTTTTTCCAATAAAGTTTTTGGTATTTTAGCAAAGTCAGCAGATGTGTCTTCAGGATGGATCGGAAGTTCATTTCAGGAGTAGTCAAATTTCGCTTGTTCTCAAGATCATCTAAATCAGCCAGGACAGCATTGCAGTTTGTGATAGCTACAGACAGACGGGAGATAGACTTGCTCCAAATTTTTAAAGAATGTCGGAGAGCTTTGAAGTTTTGGCACAGGACTGCTGCAGCATTTTCACCCCTAACTGGACGACTCCATACATCATTAACCGTGTCCATGAACCCAGGGTGAAGGATCCAATAGGATTCGAATCGGAATAGCTTAGATCGGGGTATTTTGGTCTCAATGGAGACCACACAGGGAGTGTGATCCGAGACAGGTTTGCCAAGGGGTTTAACTAGTGTCTTGGGATACACATTAGTCCAATGAAGAGAAGTGAAGAACCAGTCAATCTGTTCAAGCAGTGGATCAATTTGCATGTTACTCCACGTATAAGCCATCCCTTTTACTGGAAGTTCAATTAGTTCCTGCTTGCGGATGATGTCATTGAAAGTAATCATGTCGTTAATGTTCCCCCCTGGCTTATTACGATTCTCCGGGGCTCTCATATAGTTAAAATCACCAAGAAGTAACCAGTCTTGGCCATTTGGGCACTTGGTATATTTTGCCAGATGCTAGCGCTGGATAATGCATAGTGATGCTTTTGTTTTTGACAAAAGAGTTGATTGATTCTGTGTCTTCTAGTGCCTGAGCTCTCCATATAACCCGACCGGTACTTTTTGAGCCGGAATTTCTGGAACCAGAACTTCTTGATAATCCGGCCGGAACTTTTGATAATCCAGAATTTTTGAACCGGAACCTCTTGATCATACGGCCGGAACTTTTGATAATCCGGAACGTTTGAACCGGAACCTCTTGATAATCCGGAACCTTTGAATCGGAACCTCTTGATAATCCGGAACCTTTGAATCGGAACCTCTTGATAATCCGGAACCTTTGAATCGGAACCTCTTGATAATCCGGCCGTAATTTTTGATAATCCGGAACCTTTGAACCGAAAACCCTTGATAATCCGGCCGGAACTTTTTGCTAATCCGGAAATATTTGATAATCCGGAACTTTTCTTTACCCTAAATCGGAACTCTTTGACGACTCGGACAGAACCTTTCGGCGATGCAGTTGGAACCCTTCGGTGATTCGGACTGAACTTTTCGTCGAGGCGATCGGAACTCTTTGATGATTCAGACAGAACCTTTCGTCGAGATGGTCGGAACTTTTCAATGATCCGGCCAGAACTTTCCGACGAACCGGCGGAACCTTTTGATGAGCCTGACGGAACTTTTTCGACAAGCCGGCTGGAACTCTCCGATGAACCGGCCGGAACTTTTTCATTGAGCCGGACGGAGCTTCTCGATCCCTAGGATAGCGCCCTCCAAGAACTCAACACCACCGTGTGCAGGCCCCACGGTGGGCGCCAACTGTCGTGGATTTGTCATGGCAGATGTCCTTAGGGTGAGGACTTAGTCGTGAGGCCAACGCATCTATGTGGTAGCTTGAGAGGGGTTGAGCGGAATCGAGAAACGCAACACAAGACAGGGATTTAGACAGCTTCGGGCCCCGGGAAACATCATCCGGTAATAGCCCTACATGTTGTTTGAGGCTAGGTCTCATTATGCTCATGTGGGAGTCGCCGCATCAGCCGGCTCCCCCTTTGTGTCTAGCCCTAGATATTGTTTCTTCTTGCTTGTAGCTTCTCCCTCTTTGGGGAGCCCTGCCCCTCCTTATATATGTTGAAGGGGCAGATTACATGACTAGTCCTAGTTGGATTAGGATTACTCTATTACAAGTGGAGTCCTAGTCTTGCTTCCTTTGTAGGAGAATAGTCCTTACGTTTTCCTCATAAACCGGCCCACCATTAAACGTGAACCGGCCTTCTGGGCCTTGGGCCTTGTCATCCGTCTGTCCCGTATGCCGGATCACCAGTGAGTCATAATGACCAGGTGGGTTGCTTGTACACTGCCAGGTCAGGGCGGGTCGCCAGTGAATCGCCAAGTGTCAGCCGGGTCTCAAGTAAACCGCCAAGTCCGGCTGGTTTACGCCGCGGGGTATACCCCCGACATTAGCCCCCAGTTTAATTTGGATTTGTCCATGTTAAACTGATCTGCGACATAAACACAAGAACAAATTTGGCGGGTTGTGCTCCGGGTTAAGAATTCTTGTACACCGACACCTGATCATCCTTAAATCCTTGTCATTTCCTCCTTCTAGAAAATCCGAGTCAATAGACCAGCTTCATTATAAATTTGTTTGCAGAAAAAATATTGTAAATAAAGAATCCATTTGAATTGGCCTTCAATGCTCTGGCTTGACAAAAATATTAGTCTCTGAAATATTCAACTGATATCCAGCCGGCTTGAAGATGTAAAACTTGCCGGTTTATGATTACCACCATTGTCGGGTTATAAAAACTGATAATTCCGAGTCATGATTATTGCCAACGCCGGTTCATGATTATTGATGACTCCAGGTTGCAAACACAGGATCGTAATGATTGGTGACGCCGGGTCAATCCGGTTTGCTCAAAACAGAGAATTTGAAAATAGTTCTTCAATAATAATATAATACATGTAGCCCCCAAGTCTTGAACAAAACAAAGTGATGGCTTAAGACTTGCTTCAATATAAATAATGCCACTTAAGAAGAAATCCATGTTATTCATCCCAGTCACGATTCGCAACGATGAACTTTTTCTGATGAAGTATGCATCATTGCACCACAGAATAGCGTGTGCGATAGTTGGCGTGTACGATGATGTTACGATGGTCCAACGTTTCGTAATCCTGCCCGACACTCGTACGACAATTAGCTAACCTTCTTAACGGTGAACCGTTTGTGATGGGCCGCGCATCATACACGTTCTATAATAGTGAACCATTTGTGATGGGCCGCGCATCGTAAGCGTAGCAACACGGAATACCGACTGCGATGGCAATGCGAGCAAAAACGAGTAGGAGTACTATAGGGGCCGTATCCTCGACGGTTTATGGGTCGTGTGGGAAGGACCGACGCACACCAGTGATGGATATCAGAGAGGTTCAAACTAATATCACCGCTTCTAAGTCTGGCTTCGAAACCTCACAATTTTTGCAAAGGGGTCAAGCACTGAGAAGTCATGTATGGGGTTGACCCAATGACTTCCGATTACTCTGTCATATGCTGTTCCAAAATGAAATTCAGCATTTTTGGAGCCTACTCCATTCTGCCGCAGGCGCCGGCGCTGATCAACAGAACATTCACTTTTGCGAAATAAATGTAGGGCAAACCTCATTTCCTTCAGAACCCTTGCTCTGAGAACAAAGAACCTGGCGAATATAATCTCCGGTAAGGTCCCTCTGTAGGAGTTCAAAGTAATTTCTGAGAGATGCATATCTAGGCATTCGACGTGATTGTTATATTGTATCACATTATCCACCACTGGGCCTAATCTTATCTGCAAAATAAGAAAACGTGTTAGTGCCTACATGCAGTTTTGAACATTACTATAGGCCTAGCTATTTGGTTTGCGGGATTTGTAAAATGCACTAACATGACATCTTTGATCTGACATGATTAACATGGGGATTTGATTACATTCTAGAAAAATGTAGCCTTCTTCACAAGAGGTTGGAGTGGATGAAAAGTTCCCTAAGAAAACTAGTACAGATGAATCCAAAGGAGAAATGCTTATTGATTGTAACCATATGGATCAAGCAACCAATATGGGGGGCATGTATGTACTGAAATCCTCCAAAAGGACCTTCAAAAATCGTAGTACATTGTCATTGTAAACTTGCAAAAAGGTGTCACAAGTTGAACTCCCTTATGGTTAACATTTAACAAGAAAGGAACATCACCTCGATATATAGCTTCTCCAGGCATGGAAAACATCTCAGGAAACTGACAACTTGCTCCAGGTCGAGCCCGATAGATTCTAGTGCCAAGACCTTCACTGTGCGCAGTTTCGGGGTCAAGCTTGTCGGAATCATTTTCTGAATGACAGACGAACAAACATCTTCAAAATTAGAAATTATGTTAATTTGTAGAAGGAGAGGTAGAAGGCGGCTGTTGTACCTGAACGAGTGTGGATCCAATAACAAGTTCGGAGTATTTGTCAGACGAGTAGCCCACCACTGTCAATTTTTGCGCAGAAATGACATTGATTCTTGTTGGACCTTGTTGATCAACTACAAGTAATCTCTCAAGTGCAGGTGTGTCCTGGATGACCATACCGTGGTCCACCTTTTGTGATGTCTTCCTGCCGCACCAGCAACACACATAAATAGTCCAGACAGTCATGGAGGTGATGTGGAAGGTACTCAAACCATTGATCTCCTGAAGACGAAGGTACAAGAGTGCAGTAGAGCCACGGAGCAGGCGCTCCATGTCACCCTTTGAGAGGCAGATGGCGACGAGCTCGAGGTGCTTCGGTCGTGGTAGAATAAGAGCGGGCGCGTCATTAAGGGGCGAGAAATAGCTGTTCCTGAACTTGGCGACGCGTAGCGTGGGCGCGAGGTGGAGTGCGGATGTTGGTAGGGACAACATATGCCCATCAGCAAAAGTGAGCTCCTCGAGCTGATCTAGGGCAGTGGATCGGAACCAGTCGTCAAGCTTGGCTCGGTCCTTGCCGTTGGAACGGAACTTGCCCATTCTAAGGCCTTTGGTTGGGCCAAGGTGACTGCCGAGGATCTTGGAGAACGCATCCAAGCTTTTGCGATAGCCATGGAAGACCTCGTGGGTGTCGATGAGGTCGATAGGGCTGGAGTTCCATAGGGGGCGCCACCGCCGTGAAAGGAGGGTTGTCCGCACCCCATATTTGATTGGGAGGAGGGAGATGATGACTCTCAACATATCATCGGGGAGGCTGTTGATTAAGTCTAGGACTGCTGGAGTTGCTTGCGGTTCTAGCTCGCCCCGCCTCCGCTTATTGGCAACCCCATTCTCCACCTCCGGAGTCTCCTTGTTAGCGGTGCTTTCTGATAGAAATGGGAGCACAGGGAATATTTAGTTAAAACAAGGCAATAGAAAAGTGTATTGGTAACTAGAAGTTATTAGGTAGGAATATAGTAAGAAAAGGGAATAACAATTGGTTGCTTAATGTAACACCCCAAAATTTTAACCTTGTTTTGTTAATTAAAATTTTGCCAGGAAATTAAAACTTTTATTTTTTGGGCTCCCTTTTGATGTTTTTGAGTCTTTCCTTCCTTTTGTCATGGAGTTATTTCCTTCAGTAAAAACTTTTCAAATATGTTGTTGGACTTGTTTATCCCCTCAAGAAAATCTTTTCTTTTCATTAGAGGAATTAATTTCTCATAATCTTTATTTTCTTGAAAAGTGGTTTCCCTTGATTTTATGGTCCTATTTGTACTGCAACCCTTTCTTAAATTCATTCAAAAATCCCACCAAAATTTGGAGTTGTCTTGTGAAGCTTTTAAATCACTTTTATGCAGATTTATCCATTATTCATGAAATATTTTGAGCTCTACACCAGTTTTTCAAATCTGGTCCAGTGGACAAATTTGCACTACAGCCTATTTAAATATTTCTTTAGAGCCTTCACCAAAATTATGGGAGATCAGTGGTAGCATGCAATTCAGCATTATGCAAAAACCTGGTGTTGTTCTTTGGAGAAATTGAGTGAATCAACCTCTTTTCTATTCTGGTCCAACTTGAGGATTTGTACAGCAACCACATTTTTAGTTGCTCCTTTATCCTTGATTTCTTTTCCTACTTGTGGTCCCCCCTGTTAAAACTCTAAGTCCAGGAGCATGCACCTATTGGATCATTTTTGGTTCATGAAGAAATGCCATTTATCTCCTGTACAGAATTGAAGTTTTGCAAAACTTGCACTAGCAAGTTTGTGCTTTGGACAAACTAACTTCACCACCCTCTCTTTCATCTAAAGAGACCCCAGTCTGGAAGATTTCGCCACTCCAAGAAATGCCTAGATGCCTGTGGCATTTTGTCAAACACCTTGAGAGCATGGACAGATTTGGCATGAGTTTTTGTTTACTTTGTGAACTTGGTCTCCTGACTAAACCACCTTGTCCCTTGATCTCCCCTCTATCACTAATCTAGTCCTGTTGCTTGCTAACCTCAACCGAGACCTCTAGCCTGCCCCAGCATTTCGTCGAGCATGTTCCGTGCATGCTCTGGGCGCGAGCAGAGCACGCGTTTTGCACGTGCCGCGCCCGAGCCGACGCGTCGCGCCCCTGGTTTTTCCCTCACTGCAGAGCCGCGCCACACACTCCCCTACTCACCGCAACACGCCAAGCAGCCCCTCGCCACGTCTCCGGCAGGCCAGGAGCTAGCCGCCACGGCCGCCTGACAGCCCCTGCTCAGGTCGGCGCCGCCCGAGCCTCTCCCGCTCGCCACCTGCCTCCTGGAGCAGTGCGAGCTCATCCACAAGCGCGTCCACCAGCGCTCATCGCCGCCACGACGCCCTAGCTACAGAATGGCGATCGCCGGCGACCTTATCTGCGGCCACCATCGGAACCGACCCCGATCGCCTATTTAAGAAGCCCCGAGCTCGTCCCCGCACGCAGGCAGTCTCAAGCTATCTCCCTAGGACCCCCCTTGGCCAGCAATCGAATCGGGGAGGCCGGCTTCCCCGACTCCGGCCAGTTCGGCCACCGCCGCCTCCCGGCTTCGTTCGGCGCAACCATGGCCTCCCCCTCTCAACTCTCTTCACCAGGAGCCCCCTCTCGCTCTCGTGAGTCCATCTCCTTGCTCGATTTTGGTCAGGGACCGCCGGAGCCAAAAACTCACTTTGCCCCCGAAGCCACCGGCCGCCGCGAAGCTCACCGACGGCGATTCCCTCCACCTCCAACGACCCTACAACCACCGAGAGGATCGCCCTAGATCCACGGATCCATCCCCGCCCTCAGCTCCCCGCAAGGAACCGCCGTTCGCCGGCGAAAATCGCCGGAGTTTCGCCCCCCTCTCGGGCAGAGGAAGAGGAGGGAAGGTGGACTAGTCAAACCTGACTAGTGGGCCACCTGGACCCACTGTGAGTGACCCACGCACAATCCACGCTGGATAAGTGGAGGCGCATTTCCAGAATACGCCTTCGACGTGTACGTATATATTCGAACCGTTTTCTTTTTTGTTTTATTTTAAATAACAGATTTTGATCAAAACTTTGACTGTCTATATCTTTTTAGTTATAACTCCAAATGAGTTGATTCTTTTTCCTACCTCTCTCAAATATTGTCTAGTTTATTTTGAGATTTATTTGAAAAATTTCATATAACTTTTTTGTGTTGTTTTTAAAGTATGTGTTGTTTGAATTCTTTTTTGAAAATAGGATTTTTGGAGGAGAGGAGAAAACTTTTAAAAGTTTTGGAGAGCACCTCACCCCTCCACAACTTGAAGGCAAGCATTCTGAACCTCGGCATAATATTTTTGGTGTGTTAGATGACACGTTTATAACACCACCTTATTTCGGAGGACTTGTTATTTCATGTGATATGATCAATTGCATGGATGCATAATGGTGATTTCCTTGCTGTTGGAAATGAATATACTTGTGATAGTAATCATCCTCATGTGTCTGGCATGCATGCTGGAAAGGAATCCGGGAAAACCTCTGCCTTGGGTAGGCATGAGTTTGTCGCCGGTCTCCGTCGGGACGGTTATGACCGGTATGGCATGGTAAGGTATAATGAGTGTTGATTTTTGTTGTTTGAAATATATTCGTTATGCTAATCATGCAGGGAATACTTGAACATCCTGAGTCGACTGTAGATAGAGTCTTGTTCCAGTAACCCCCTTTCTTGCCTTGTACGACCACTTGCCCCTACCGCAGGTAAGGTACGGTTCAGTAAGTCGTCAACCCCTTTCAAGCACACACCGTACAGAGAGGCCACGGTGGAAGATACCGGTTGTAACTGGTAGGCATGCCATCTGGTCCGGGGGCATGGGTGTTTCCGGTTGAGACCGAGAGGGGAGGCCACCCCTTAGAGCGCGCGATATAAATTGATCCCATGCTACGCGAGGTTGTAGCCTCCCCACTTAGATTTTTGCTTAAAAAGTGTCGTGGGTGATTCCAGACACCGGTAAGTTAAGCTGGTGTGTGCAAGTTAGGTGTGTTTTCAACTAAAAGGCCGTAGACGGAATTAGTCCCGATGGACTAAAGGAATCCGTTGCTCCTAGGTAAAGAGTACACCCTCTACAGAGATTAAACCTATTCGAATAGCCGTGTCCATGGTAAAGGATTACAGTCTGGGATGGATCAGGTGTCGGTCTTAGTGTCGGTTTACGGAGGAGAAACTGTTAAACCAGAACTGGGATCGCAACTTGAGACTTGAAATGATTATGATTATTATTTTGTTATGGACTAACCCGTTATATTATTTGAATTATCAAATATCCCTAGGATGGTTTTACTTCCTGGATATTCACTGTGATTATTTATAAGCCCTTTATGTGGTGTCACTGAGACGCCCGACTGTGGCATTGCCTGTTATTTATTTCCCTTATAAGCCCTTTATGTGGTGTCATTTGAGGCCTGATCGTGGCATTGCCTGTTATTTATTTCCTTATAAGCCCTTTATGTGGTGTCATTTGAGACGCCTGATCGTGGCATTGCCTATTATTTATTTTCCCTTATAAGCCCTTTATGTGGTGTCGCCGAGAGGCCTGATTGTGGCATTGCTCGTTATTTATTTTCCCTTATAAGCCCTTTATGTGGTGTCGCTGAGACGCCTGACTGTGGCATTGCCTGTTATTTATTTCCCTTATAAGCCCTTTATGTGGTGTCGCTGAGACGCCCGACTGCGGCATTTTTTTTACCACTCCAATGTTACATATTCATATAGATAACCTGCTTGCATGCATAAAGGATTTTATTCATGACTGACGATGTGATCATAGAATATTTTAAGTACATGTTCGTCATTTATATTATTCCTGTGTTCATAATGTTTTGAGTACATTCAAAGTACTCACCGGCTTGTCCTCGCTATTGTCTTGGCCAGATTTCTTGCTTGGAGAGGAGCGTTGCGATGACAGCCCCGGAAACTAAGCAACGGTGATAGCAGCCTCGCGAAGATAGGAGTTAACCTGGTCAGTTGTTCCTGTGGATATTGGAGCCCCATAGACGCTGATGATCCACAAACCGATTCCGCCATCAACCTATAGAAACCATTTGTTATACTCACAGACCATAAGGGTCTTGTACCACGTATTTTGTATTTTTGCTTGGTATTTCTGTATCAAGTTGGTGCCTCATCAGCTAACAGTAATCCTGGGGCTCGTGAGTACGACGGCCATTTTCTGGAAATTTATTACCCGGAAAACCGGTCGCCACAGACTTGGTATCAGAGCCAGGCTGACCATTGGCTCATCCTATCTTAGCCAGGTCAATAAGCTTAGGCAAACCAACCCACTAGACCATAACCGAACCCCAGCCAAGCTTCTCGTGCAAGATAGCCACACAGTGACCCGACACCTTTTGGCAGTCGGTGCCAAACCTATCAACCTAGCCTTTCTATCGCACTCCAGTGACCAGCACCCAAGGTGTCTCATTCGCAAGCGTGCGAAGGAAGACTCCGTCCCCTTTTACTATAAAAAGGGCACGTTATCCCCAACCCAACCCAGCACAGCCTCTACCCCCAAACCGAGCCACAATGCCTGGCCCCGTCGTGCACAATGAGACCACAGCAACCAACCTTGGAGGCTTTGTGACCATACTCGCAAACCTCACCCGTCGTGCCTATGCGTTAGAAGAGCCACCAGAATATGTTGTGTACCAAGAACCCATGAGCGGTGAGAGCCGTCAATTCTAGGCCACTGTACACATCTACGGTAGGGGTATAGCGCCCGAGCGCCCCTACAGGTTCACCGGGAGAACAACTTCCTTTGAGCCACAAGCCATCCAACTAGCTGCTCGAGAAGCTATAGTTCATCTCCGCACTGTCGCCTGAGTTAAGCGTCGCCGCTCCACTACTACCCTGCACGTGAAGGGTATGGCAGACCACCCCAAGTTGCCAACGGAGATCACGAGACGGATCCTGCATTGTTGCACCTAGTGCGCTATGTAGGTGCACTAGAGGAACTGTTCGATCAAATCACCATTGATCTGATCGCAGCTCGTGGAGAGCTGGTTCGTCAAGCCCTGGCAAGAGAAGAGAACGAGCCCAACGCCGACAACCGAGTCATGCTGTTCGGACACCCAATCGAGACCTTGAGGTCCGCCCCGGCCATCAACCAAGGCACTTTGATGACCCCGGAAGTGCTTCGTCACCTGAGGGAGTTCCGGACTAGGGGGTGTTCGGATAGCCGAACTATCATCATCGGCCAGACTCCAAGACTATGAAGATACAAGATTGAAGACTTCGTCCCGTGTCCGGATGGGACTTTCCTTGGTGTGGAAGGCAAGCTTGGCAATACGGATATGTAGATCTCCTACCATTGTAACCGACTCTGTGTAACCCTAACCCTATTCGGTGTCTATATAAACCGGAGGGTTTTAGTCCGTAGGACGAACAACAATCATACCATAGGCTAGCTTCTAGGGTTTAGCCTCTTTGATCTCGTGGTAGATCCACTCTTGTAACACACATCATCAATATTAATCTAGCAGGACGTAGGGTTTTGCCTCCATCAAGAGGGCCCGAACCTGGGTAAAACATCGTGTCCCTTGTCTCCTGTTACCATCCACCTAGACGCACAGTTCGGGACCCCCTACCCGAGATCCGCCGGTTTTGATACCGACATTGGTGCTTTCATTGAGAGTTCCTCTGTGTCGTCGCCATCAGGTAGGATGCCTCATCTCGTCTTTAAAGACGATGCTATCACCAAAGGAGCCTTGGCCGCTGGCCAGACTCTTCGGCTAGGTGGTTTTCTTATGACCGCCAGCCCGGTCACCGCGCCGACGATGACCTCTCGAGTCATCGAAACCAATCTCCAGGTTAGTTCGGAACTTGCCGAATAGTTAGATCCGATCGAGCTCTCCTCCATAAACGAGCTCTTGGATCGCATCGCCGCCCTGGGAGTCGCCACAGACTACGACCGGATCGGGCCTAAAACCGATCTGAGAGAGATCAACTCTCCCCAGGCTACCCATCATGTTGCTGTGGTAGAGCAGCAATGCGGCGATTCTTCTCGTATCTTAAGGACTATTTACGTCCGGATTCCCATACCGGATTCTCGCAGAGGGACGGATGTTGATCAAGCCCTGAACTTAAAGTCAGGCGGCGGGTTGGACTCGTTGGATAACACTCAAAAATCCAAACTTCCAAGTTCGGAAACTTCTCGGCCCTTGAGTCCTAAATTGGACGGGGTTCCGGATCTAGTTCCACCCGCCCACCCAAACATTAGCGATCTCTCTCGAATTCGGTAAGAGCCTGCTGAAACAGTACATCATTACTGGGCCAGATTCCTCCTGGTTATGAACATGATAAAAGACTGCCGAGAGGAGGACGCAATCCCAATTTTCTGCAATAATTGCACGGACAAGGGAATCCTAAACTCCATAAGTCGTCGCGAAATTACACGCTTTACTGACTTGGTGACCATAGTACAAAAATACTGTGCGATGGAGAGCGCCTGGAAAACCGAAAGTAAATTTTAGGATAATCCGGCCCCGAATACATCCCTAGTCCGAAACAAAAGGGTGCATCATTATCAAGCACCCAGGTTGAATACCAAAAAACCAAAACCCCCTAAAGGGTACGGAACTACTGGAGGGTTGGCTCAACGGACCCTGCAAAATCCACAGTACGGAGGGCGCCACTCCAACACACAGCCTTCGAGCGTGTTGGATACTACGGCAGTGGCCAAAAGTGGCGAGGCTTTTTAGCCCAGGCAACCAACCCAGCAGTACCAAGACGGTATTAACAGTCTTGAGACTTTCGATCAAATAACATGCGGAAACGAACAATCCGCAGCCTCGCCGAAGTCTACCAAGTAGCAACAACAAATCCATGGAGCGACACGGCTATCACCTTCAACGCCAGCGACGAACCTAAATTCCGAACAGCTAGAGCACCGGCCGCATTGGTCCTCAGTCCGATAGTGGACGGTTTTCGTCTTACTAAGGTACTCATGGATGGCGGCAGCGGATTAAACCTCATCTATGAGGAAACCCTTCAATTGACTGGAGCCGCATTGAGCGAAGCAGCACAACCTTCAGAGGGATATTCCCTAGTCGAGAAGTACGCTGTGCAGGAAAAATCACACTAGATGTAGTGTTCGGCTCACCGGACAATTACAGGTCCGAGGAGGTCACGTTTCAAGTGGCCCCATTCGGCAGCGGATATCACGCTTTGTTAGGGCGAGAGGCATTCACAATCTTCCAAGCTATACCCCACTACGGGTACATGAAGCTCAAAATGCCCGGACCCAATGGGATAATCACTCTCACCAGTGATCCAGATACAGCACTCCGCGCTGAAAATAAGACAGCCACACTGGCCCTAGAGGCATTGTCCGAAGCCCTAGCGGCAGAGGAACTGACTACGCTGCGCTCCACGATGGACATGGACGATGTGATACTCGATAAGAGGTCCAAGTCCACCTCTTTTAAACCAGCAGATGAGATAGTCAAATTTCAGGTCCATCCAACGGACCCCACAAAGACAGCCTCCATTGGGGCACAATTAAGTCCTGATGTCGAAGCCGCACTACGAGGATTCCCGGGAAAATTGGGACATTTTGCTCGCACCCTTCGACATGCCAGAATCCCACGCAGGTGGCAGAGCACAGCCTAAATATCTTAAAAGGATTCAAGCCACCAAACAAGCTCTTGGCGATTTTCCGAACCCAAAAGACAGTGCAATGGGAGAAGAGCTAGCCAAACTCTTAGAAGCCGGATTCATCAGAGATATAAAACATCCGGACTGGCTAGCCAATCTAGTAATGGTACCAAAAAAGGACAAATCCTGGCGCCTCTGCGTCGATTTTAAAGACCTTAACAAGGCATGTCCAAAGGACCCTTTCCCCCTCCCTCGCATCGATCAAATCATCGATGCTACCGCAGGGCACGATTCATTGTGCTTCCTCGACGCATACTCCGGATACCATCAAATCAAGATGGCGGAGAAAGATCAGGCCGCAACGGCATTCATTACTCCATATGGGCCATTCTGCTTCAACACAATGCCCTTCGGACTCAAAAACGCCGGCGCAACATATCAGCGCATGATTCAAACATGTCTGGCTACCCAGATAGGCAAAACATTAGAGGCATACATAGACGATGTGGTCGTCAAGACCAAACACGTCGGAACTCTAGTAGAAGACTTGAGGGTGACATTCGACAATCTCCGAGCATATGACATTAAGCTCAATCCGGAAAAATGCGTCTTCGGCGTACCAGCCGGAAAGCTCTTGGGCTTCATCGTATCCGGTAGAGGAATTGAAGCAAACCCGTCCAAAATCCGAGCTCTGTCACAATTGGATATTCCAAAAGACCTCAAGCAGATACAAAAACTAACCGGATGCGTAGCGGCCTTAAGTCGCTTCATCTCCCGTTCGGGAGAAAAGGCTCTGCCTCTCTACCGCCTCCTCCGGCGCACCTAACATCTCGAATGGACGGATGCTGCCACAACCGGACTCGAAGAAATAAATGCCATACTGGCAACAAATCCGGTTCTGGCCGCGCCCAACCTGGGCGAACCTATGTTATTATATATCGCAGAAACACATCAAGTTGTCAGCGCGGTACTCGTCGTTGAACGAGAAACAGAAGGGCACAAATTCCCTCTTCAAAAACCAGTGTACTACGTATCCACTGTTCTAACTCTATGCAAATCCCAGTACCCACATTATCAAAAGATAGTGTATGCGGTGTTCATGGCATCCCGGAAGCTGCGACACTACTTTCAAGAGTGTTCAATAACGGTGGCCTCCGAAGTACCTCTCAACGATATTATAAACAATCGCGACGCAACGGGCAGGATTGCAAAATGGGCTATCGAGCTCTTACCATTTGACATAACCTACAAACCACGGCGAGCTATAAAATCGCAAGTTCCGCTGACTTCGTCGCCGAATGGACTGAAGCTGAACTCCCTAAAGAGTACGGCGCGTACTCCAACTGGATCATGCATTTCGACAGATCCAAAATGTTGGCTAGCTTGGGGGCTGGCGTCGTCCTGACGTCCCCAACTGGAGACACAATCCAATACGTAATTCAAATAATGTACATGGACTCCAACAACGCAGCCGAATACGAGGCCCTTCTACATGGCCTCCGGATGGCAATCTCCATGGGCATTCAACGCCTAGAGTTGCGCGGGGATTCAAACCTCGCAATATCCCAAGTAAATGGAGACTTTGACGCCAAAGATCCAAAACTGGCAGCTTACCGCAACGCCATCCTAAAAATGTCAGCTCGGTTCGAAGGACTAGAATTCCACCATGTAGCCCAGGATAATAACCAAGCAGCAGACGTGTTAGCACGCATCGGCGCGAAACGAGACGCCGTCCCTCCAAACATCTTCCTGGAACGGCTCTTTAAGCCATTCGTATTATGGGAAGAGGAGTCCGAAAATAATAATCCGGAGCCAGCTGCATCACCTAACTCAGACCATTCTGACACAATCGGCGGCTCAGTCAATGAAATAACACCTTCAGCTCATGAAATAATGGCAGTAATTGCCCCGTGGACAGAACCATTCCTAGCCTACTTAATGCGGCAGGAACTTCCCGAAGACCAAAATGAGGCCCGCTGCATAGTTCGGCGATCTAAAGCCAACAAAGTCCATGAGGGAGAACTTTATAAGAAAAGCACAACCGGAGTCCTTCAAAGGTGTGTCTCCGAAGAGGAAGGGCGAAATCTCCTGGCTGAAATTCACGCCGGACTCGGCGGGCACCTCACGGCAGTCCGGGCCATTGTAGGCAAGGCCTTCCGTACAGGATTTTATTGGCCGACAGCCCGGGCAGATGCTCAGGACTTAGTCCAACGATGCGTCGGTTGCCAGCTCTTTGCTAATCGAGCCACATGCCACCCACCGCCTCAAAACTATACCCATTACCGGCCGTCGCGGTGCTGGGGCTTGACATGGTTGGACCCTTAAAGGGGGAACCCACAAGCACAAATACTTATTGGTCATGGTGGACAAATTCACCAAATGGATTGAGGCCAAGCCGGTTAAAACCGCAGAATCCGGACCGGTGATAGACTTCATATCCGGGGTAGTACACCGTTTTGGCGTCCCCCACAGCATCATCACTGATAACGGCACGAACTTCACGGCCGACGAGGTTAAACTCCGGTGCAAAAATATGAGCATTAAGCTCGATTACGCTTCAGTCTATCACCCCCAAACTAACGGTCAAGTCGAGCTAGCAAATGGTCTAATCATGAGCGGCATCAAACCCAGACTAGTGCGGTCCCTCAAGGAATCTAACATGCACTGGGTAGAGGAGCTCGACTCCGTACTCTGGGGGCTGCGGACCACGCCAAACCGAACTACTGGATTCACACCATTTTTCATGGTACACGACGCAGAGGCAGTTCTGCCCTGCGATATAATTCATGACTCACCTCGTGTGCGTGTACGAAGAAAGATAAGCCGAGTTAGATCGGCCGGACAGTTTGGACGCCTTAGAGGAGGAGCGGGGCGTGGCAAAGGCTCGTTCCGCATTTTATCGGCAGAGGCTCAAGATATCAAAGCGAGAAGCACGGGCCAAAACTTACAATGTTGGCGAACTTGTTCTCGCTGCCGGACAAGAAAAAGGACAAACTTAAGCCCAAGTGGAAGGTCCTTCATCATCGACCAAGTCCGGACATGGAGCATACCGCCCACGTAACGCGATCGACAACCGACTCGAGCCAAACCCATGGAACGCAGCCCGCCTCCAAGATTCTACTCCTAACGCCGGACTCGGGTTCGCCTCACTCCCCGCCCACCCCTTTTTTTACTGTCTCTCGTCCTCCTCCTTCTTCCCACTTTTTTCAATACCTTTTATGGGCTGATTTGCGATTTGCTCGACACACTTGATGTGCTCCTGCACTCATTATACTCGGGGCTTCTTTAATGAAGCTTATTCATACGGGCTTCATGCCTAATACATGTGTCATACTTCCGCATGTACCTTTTATTCACCATTATATGCATCGATATGACTTAAGTTTTGGCCAAGCTGGGTTGCCTGGCTCCTGTGCTTACCCCTACGTTCCCGATTGTTCGGCTAGGAGGTAAAGGGAGCACCTCTGCGATTGTTACCGCCGGGTCAGCCGGATGTGTACCTCAGACTGGGTGAAGCCGAAAGCTAGCGTTCTTAAGAGAATATTCGGTCGGTGACTTGAAAGATGATTTATTACTTACTTATTTATCTGCCCCCAGATGCTTTTTTTGCTATTTTCGCAGTCCGGCATTGCACTTTAGGGCATGCCTCCCGGGGAAAGGAACCCTTAACGGAACTATTCTCCCTGGAAGATGTTTCTTACTAACCATGTAATATAACATAACTAGTTGGGCACTTGTCTGATAAAGCAATTATGACCCCGACGCCTTGTCTCCATGCATGCCCCAGTTCTTTTATAACCGTAAGGGTATTCGGACACACTCCGGACTATTGGGTCCCGAGGTTGAAGCTAAACGGTCCGCAAAGACAAACGATCTACAATCCGCTAGAAGGCATTTTACATGTCATTTCAAATTACATCGTCAAACCGGTGATTGTACTCCTCCTCAATCCCATCTAACAGCTGTCTAATTTACGATCCTGTTGGGAATATTTCATGCCGTTCTACTTGGCCGTACATCAAGCTCACAGGATCTCCTTCCCATCAGGCCCCACAGTCCGACCTCGCCATGTGGTTTGGGTCAACCGGGTAACGTGTCTTCACCATGGCCCGAGCCTCCTCGGCGCCTCGACGGAAGGCCGATATCTTCCACAAACGGAGGCGTCGCCGTGCTCCCTGAAGCTTCTCAGCAAGCTCACCAAGGCCCTCGGGTAGGGAGACGGATGGCCATAAAGCATGAACGACGCCACTCATCGCCTGCCGAACAAGTTCGAGCAATTGCACTAGCTCGGGAAGTTGATCACCCGTTGACTCAGGCATTTCCTCCGCAGGGCGACCTGTGAGCACACCTAAAGACATATTTCTGTCAATCGACTTCCTCGCCGAATTCCTCTTTTCAAAGGAATTTGTTGAAGCACTTACTATAAATGTCGCGACGAAGCCGCTGATTCTCCTTCACGGAGCCAGACAGCTGAGCCCGAACACCTTTCAGCTCTTCTCCTCGCTGGGTGTGGGCATCTTGGAGCTTGTTTCTCTCCTGCTGCACCTTCATAAGCACCCTCTCGCCGGCCTTTAGCTGACGCAGTAGCTGTTGCTTGTCCGGATCTAGTCCGGCGCCCTCTGCAATACTATTGTCAGATCCACGCCGCACTTTGTTAAATAATTATCTTTTCAAAGTACGTCTTACCAGTAGGGGTCTTTGTGGCTCCCCCTGTGGCGGCCCGTGCGGCCTCAAGTTGGGCCTTGCACTCTTGGAGCTCCTGGGACAGATGGTATTCTTCTCTTAAGATCCTGCATCATAATTGATCCTTAAATCAGTTATTTCAACTATTTTAAGTCTCGGGGGCTACTGGCATATATAACTATTAAAATTACTTACCCGTATGTCTTTCACATACTGCTCCGTGGCTCTGGTTAACCCATCTTGAGCGGCACGGAGGTGCGCTTTTCCCGCTTCAAAGGCATTTAACGCCTCCGGGGAGAAACACGCGTCACGAAGAACTGTCCGGCGACGCCTGTGATTCATAGCGCTCTCCACCTCAGACAGGGTGGCGGACAGCCTGTCGGCATCCTCCGTCGGAGGAGCGTCCGGCTCACGCCTTGTATTCGCCTCCCCTCCCGGACCATGCGTTGGAGCATGGCCGGCGGAGGCTTGATTGGCAACCTCTCCGGACACCGTCCGTGGAGCTCTTTACGGAAAAGTTATGAGCATTAATATACCTCCTAGGGATCCTTCCCTTAAAAATAGCGATGCTCCGTACCATTCCGGCGACGTCTCGGTTCGCGTCGCGCTCCTCTTCCGCCTGCTGGGCCGGACTAACCCTTGTTGGCCGGCCGCCGCGGGTTCGGCTTCCCACCTTAAAGGCACCTCCTGCGATGCACCATCAGTATGGGATGGTCAGAATTGAGTGCGGATCAAATAATGGTGTCAAGACCTTGGTCGTAGTCACCTGGGAGGCCGGAAACAAACCGGGTAGTCAGCCGTAATGGCGACTAGGGCATTGTCTATGCTACGTTGGTGGAACACCCCGTCAATCAGCTCCACCTTTATGTCTGGATCCTCTTCGGAGGTCAGATCAAGGGATCTTTCTGGATCCTCGGGCTGTGGAGTTAGGCTTCGTATGCCCTCCACGTCCCGGCGCAGCTCCTGCGTCGAAATCACAGAGTAAGATACTTGACTTTAAAAGTATGGATCGGGTAGATGAACATCCGCTTACCCAGATCCGAGGGTTATTCATAGAAAATCCATTCAACGGATTGTTGCGGAGGAAGTCCTCCTCCTCTCCCTTGTACAAGCCGGACAGGATCTTTGCCAGATCGGCTACCGAGCCTGGCCCTTTGCGGCCATGACGGGTGGCGTCGTCTTCCCCGTTGAAATCCCACATAGGGTGGCCCCTATATTGAAGTGGCTGCACCCCTCGCATAATACACGTGGCCATGACTCCAATAATGGTCAATCCGGAGTGGGCGAGAACCTAATCCGCCCATCGATAATGGACGCCCTATCATCTTCCGCTGAGGGCTCATGGGCGCCAACTCAGCGTTTCTTCAAGGGAGCATTGTTGAACTCTGGGAGGCCGATCTGAACTGGATCCGGCAGAGGGGCGTCCTCCATGTAGAACCATTCCGAAGGCCAGTCTTCAGACACCTTCTTCGGGGTGCCGGATAGTTATCCGGTCCGGCGATGCGCCATATTTCGCTCCGCCCACTTGATATATCGACCCCTCATGAGAACGGGTACGAGACAAAACAATCTCTTCCATTAACGCAAAATGGGGCTTGATGCCCAAGAACAGCTCGCAAAAAGCTACTGAAGCCCGCGATGTGCAAAATGGAGGCGGGCGTGAGGTGGTGAAGTTGGAGTCCAGAGAACTCTAGGAGCCCCGGAGAAATGGATGTATGGAAATCCGAGTCCCCTTATTAGATAGGGGACAAAGCATACCCGCCCAATTTGAAGGGTTGGGGACGCCTCCGCCTGCTTTCCACCCTTGTAGGTGGCTAGTCCGGCTCGAACCGGAACCATGAAAGCTGGGGAAGATATCCTCGGTTTGAAGTACCACTAGCTCGCTGTGTGGAATCGAGCATCTCCCCAATCTCCGGCTTAGGGCTGGGAGCGCGAGAGGAGGAGCAGCGTCGGCTATCCATGATAGAATGGATTTTTGTCGAGGCGCCCAATGAGAACTTGCGGATGGAGGATGGTGTGAGCTGGATCTAGATCCTCGCCTCTCTTATAGGCGGCTTGCTCGCACGGCTAGGGGTAAAATGTAAAAATATCCCAGCCTTTCGCATTCGTACGACACGTGGAAGAAGGCCATTATTGGGCGTAGAAGCCAAGGAGCGCAACATTTATAAAGAAGCCAGATACTATTCGACGGGAACATGAAGATTGAAGGAGAACCCGCCTTGCAACGCCGAAGACAATATACGCGCCGGACTCGTCGTCGCTGAAGCCCGGTTCGGGGGCTACTGAGGGAGTTCCAGACTAGGGGGTGTCCGGATAGCCGTGAAGGAAATATGCCCTAGAGGCAATAATAAAGTTATTATATATTTCCTTATTTCATGATAAATGTTTATTATTCATGCTAGAATTGTATTAACCGGAAACATGATACATGTGTGAATACATAGACAAACATAGTGTCACTAGTATGCCTCTACTTGACTAGCTCGTTGAATCAAAGATGGTTAAGTTTCCTAGCTATAGACATGAGTTGTCATTTGATTAACGGGATCACATCATTAGGAGAATGATGTGATTGACATGACCCATTCCGTTAGCCTAGCACTTGATCGTTTAGTATATTGCTATTGCTTTCTTCATGACTTATACATGTTCCTGTAACTATGAGATTATGCAACTCTTGTTTACCGGAGGAACACTTTGGGTGCTACCAAACGTCAAAACGTAATTGGGTGATTATAAAGGAGTACTACAGGTGTCTCCAAAGGTACATGTTGGGTTGGCGTATTTCGAGATTAGGTTGTGTCACTCCGATTGTCGGAGAGGTATCTCTGGGCCCTCTCGGTAATGCACATCACTATAAGCCTTGCAAGCAATGTAGCTAATGAGTTAGTTACGGAATGATGCATTACGTAACGAGTAAAGAGACTTGCCAAGAACTGAGATTGAACTAGGTATTGGATACCGACGATCGAATCTCGGGCAAGTAACATACCGATGACAAAGGAACAACGTATGTTGTTATGCGGTTTGACCGATAAAGATCTTCGTAGAATATGTAGGAACCAATATGGGCATCCACGTTCCGCTATTGGTTATTGACCGAGAATAGTTCTAGGTCATGTCTACATAGTTCTCGAACCCGTAGGGTCCGCACGCTAAGGTTTCGATGCGATGTTATATTATGAGTTTATGCGTTTTGATGTACCGAAGGAGTTCGGAGTCCCGGATGAGATCGGGGACATGACGAGGAGTCTCGAAATGGTCGAGACGTAAAGATCGATATATTGGATGAGTATATTCGGACATCGGAAAGGTTCCGAGTGATTCGGGTATTTTTCGGAGTACCGGGTAGTTACGGGAGAAGCAATGGGCCTTGATGGGCTTTAGTGGGAAGAGGAGAAAGGGCCAAGGGGCTGCTGCGCCCCCCGTCCCTTCTAGTCCGAATTGGACTAGGGAAAAGGGGGCCGGCCACCTTTCCTTCTCCTCTACTTCCTTCTCCCTTCCTCCCCTCTTGGTGGACTCCTACTAGGACTTGGAGTCCTAGTAGGACTCCACATCCTGGCCGCACCTATTGCCTTGGCCGGCCTCCTCCTCCTCCATCCTTTATTTACTGAGGCAAGGGGCACCCCATGAACACACAAGTTGATCTTCGTGATCGTTCCTTAGCCGTGTGCGGTGCCCCCCCCCCTCCACCATATTCCACCTCGGTCATATCGTCACGGAGTTTAGGCGAAGCCCTGCGCCGGTAGAGGATCATCATCGTCACCATGCCGTCGTGCTGACGGAACTCATCCCCGACGCTTTGCTGGATCGGAGCCCGGGGATCGTCATCGAGCTGAACGTGTGCTGAACTCGGAGGTGCCGTACGTTCGGTACTTGGATCGGTTGGATCGTGAAGACGTACGACTACATCAACCGCGTTGTCATAACGCTTCCGCTCACGGTCTACGAGGGTACGTGGACAATACTCTCCCCTCTCGTTGCTATGCCATCACCATGATCTTGCGTGTGCGTAGGAATTTTTTTGAAATTACTACGTTCCCCAACAAGCCGAACTATCATCATCGGCCGGACTCCAAGACTATGAAGATAAAAGATTGAAGACTTTGTCCCGTGTCCGGATGGGACTTTCCTTGGCGTGGAAGGCAAGCTTGGCGATACGGATATGTAGATCTCCTACCATTGTAACCGACTCTGTGTAACCCTAACCCTATCCGGTGTCTATATAAACCGGAGGGTTTTAGTCCGTAGGACGAACAACAATCATACCATAGGCTAGCTTCTAGGGTTTAGCCTCTTTGATCTCGTGGTAGATCCACTCTTGTAACACACATCATCAATATTAATCTAGCAGGACGTAGGGTTTTACCTCCATCAAGAGGGCCCGAACCTGGTTAAAACATCGTGTCCCTTGTCTCCTGTTACCATCCACCTACACGCACAGTTCGGGACCCCCTACCCGAGATCCGCCGGTTTTGACACCGACATCGCCTCTTGGGAGCACACTCCAACGGAGTTGTAGCCAACAACCCCCGAGATGGTCATCATCGCTACCCCGAGCCTGCAGCCCCTCGACCCTCTCCAGCTAATTCCGATGGAGAGAACCGTGGAGAAGCCTCGACATCCACAAGGCACGCCCGTTTGGATGTAAACGAGGTAGATTAAGTCACTCAAGTAGTGTCGAGTCCCAGTGTATCCCCTCTTTGTAATCATGTGACCATGTAGATAAACGCCGCCAATCATCGTGCCTCTGTTTTAAACGGTAACCTTGCATAACTGTGACAGCACGCAGTTGTATATTTTCCAGGCACAGCTACCAGAACCACCCCGACAAGCCCCACAGTGATACGTCACTTTGGTGAGATATGTATCTGTGGCTTTGACCCCGACCCTTGGAGCCGAGCTGGCAAATTTATTACCTTTCACCACGGTAAAATGACCCAGCTCCGGTGCTATAAGAAGGCCACCGCGAGACCTTGCCAAGCATCACTCAACTTGTGCACACTCCTCACAACCATTTCTTGCCATGCCGAGCCCTAGTATTTATCTGAGAACTCCAGATGCAACCCCGGGTAGCTTTGTCAAAATATTGTGGGATTTTACCTGCAGTACCATGGGCGCTACCCAGCCACCCCAGTACGAGCTGTTCAAATCGAGAATCACCCCTTCCACCTCGAGATATTGGGCAGCAGTGCACATCCCTCCCGTAAACCCAAACCAAGACCCAACAGAAGTCTCCTTCGTGGGGAAATCTATGCCGACCCCACATATGGCCATAGAAGCTGCTGCATACGAAGCGCTTGCTCGCCTTCGATTTGCGGTACCCAATGCCAGCAAACGAGGGTATTATTACTTTCCGAGCCGTGCAGCACCCGGAGGAGTAACATCTTTTCCCGGTGGACGAATTGAGAGAGACCCAGTCCTGGCCAACCTTGTCCAGTACATCATCGCTCAAGAGCGTTTAACCCAATGTGTGATGGGTTATCACCAGAGTCTCGCGGATTTAAATCCTCTGATCGCCATCGGCAGATCACTGAGGCCCGACCAGGAGAGACACATTCATCGACTAGTCAATCCACTTTCCCCGATAGTAGAGGAATGTATCCCAGTACCAGAGACGTTCTCTTGGGACCCCGTCCTGTTACCGTTTCAATTTTAGATGTAACTGTTGTGTTTATTATTGCAACATTTAATTATGAGTTGTAGCTTATGCGCGGTACCCCGAGTTTGCGCGGAGAGTAAATCTTTTAGTTTCTATTAATGTGAGTAGCTCTGTTGCGGTTTGACTCTAGTGTATTACCGTTTTCTCTCGCGAGAAATCCTGGAGTGAGATTTCTTTTCCCTGAGTTGCTGCATCCACACCTTCTCACGACGTGGATGATTTTCATTTCACACAAGCACCACGGCAGCAGACTCACAACCAAATCATTCGAGCACATACACTGCTTGCAAAATCTTGCAACTGTGATACAACTAACTGGGCACCTCCCGACAACAGTTAGCACCCGACACACCCCACCTACTCCTCGTGCTCACCGCCACCACGGAAAGCTAACACCCGAGCCGTAGCATCACGATGATCATCGAGGATCATCGCGCACAGGAGCACGGAGAGCCCCAGCATCGCTGCCAGCCCTCCGCACAACAGGATCACGTACCAGTCGGGCACCACCGCCGCCATTAGAGCCTCGCCTCGAGCTCCAGCAAACGGAGACAGAGGAGAAAGGAGGAGGAGAAGCGAGGTCAGGTGGGAGGAAGAAGAGAAGAACACCTCGGCCGTTTTATAGCTCGAGCTCGGTGTACGGTGGGCAAGGTCCACCAGCGCCACCCGTCGCCCGATCGCCGGTGTTCGGAGGCGAATCCTCGGCAAAGGCCGCAGCAAGACTGCCCGCTGAAGTGAGTGCACGCTGCACCGGCAGCTAGCACGCCACGCACTACCGCGGTACGTCCTAGATGCCCTAGGCACTAGGCATCGCCGGTGAAAAGCGCGGGAAAGCGCGCGGGAGAGAGGAAGAAGAAAGAGCCAGAGGAAGAAGAAGAGGCTGACAGTGGGCCCGGGTCCACCTCTCAGCGAGAGAGAGCACTGTGCTCTCGGGTGCGACCAGCGTATTTTTATTAAATTTGAAATTTATTCTAAATTTATTTCCAGCATAGAAATCTCTCGTTTTTGCCCTAACCGTAGATTTTTCCACGCCACGCCAGTGATCCACACTGTATTTTTGCACCACCTTTTGCCCTCTCACTGTAGCCGCTTTTGTTTTAATGCATATATCTTTATTAAAACAACTTTAGCCAATCTCGAGGACGAGATTTTTCTTAAGGGGGGTAGTGTTGTAACACCCCAAAATTTTAACCTTGTTTTGTTAATTAAAATTTTGCCAGGAAATTAAAACTTTTATTTTCTGGGCTCCCTTTTGATGTTTTTGATTCTTTCCTTCCTTTTTGTCATGGAGTTATTTCCTTCAGTAAAAACTTTTCAAATATGTTGTTGGACTTGTTTATCCCCTCAAGAAAATCTTTTCTTTTCATCAGAGGAATTAATTTCTCATAATCTTTATTTTCTTGAAAAGTGGTTTCCCTTGATTTTATGGTCCTATTTGTACTGCAACCCTTAAATTCATTCAAAAATCCCACCAAAATATGGAGTTGTCTTGTGATGCTTTTAAATCACTTTTATGCAGATTTATCCATTATTCATGAAATATTTTGAGCTCTACACCAGTTTTTCAAATCTGGTCCAGTGGACAAATTTGCACTACAGCCTATTTAAATATTTCTTTAGAGCCTTCACCAAAATTATGGGAGATCAGTGGTAGCATGCAATTCAGCATTATGCAAAAACCTGGTGTTGTTCTTTGGAGAAATTGAGTGAATCAACCTCTTTTCTATTCTGGTCCAACTTGAGGATTTGTACAGCAACCACATTTTTAGTTGCTCCTTTATCCTTGATTTATTTTCCTACTTCTGGCCCCCCCTGTTAAAACTCTAATTCCAGGAGCATGCAGCCATTGGATCATTTTTGGTTCATGAAGTAATGCCCTTTATCTCTTGTCCAGAATTCAAGTTTTGCAAAACTTGCACTAGCAAGTTTTTGCTTTGGACAAACTAAATTCACCACACTCTCTTTCATCTAAAGAGACCCCAGTGTGGAAGATTTGGCCACTCCAAGAAATGCCTAGATGCCTGTGGCATTTTGTCAAACACCTTGAGAGCATGGACAGATTTGGCATGAGTTTTTGTTTACTTTGTGAACTTGGTCTCCTGACTAAACCACCTTGTCCCTTGATCTCCCCTCTATCACTAATCTAGACCTGTTGCTTGCTAACCTCAACCGAGACCTCTAGCCTGCCCCGGCATTTTGTCGAGCATGTTCCGTGCATGCTCTGGGCGCGAGCAGAGCATGCGGTTTGCACGTGCCGCGCCCGAGCCGGCGCGTCGCGCCCCTGGTTATGCCCTCACTGCAGAGCCGCGCCACACACTCCCCTACTCACCGCAACATGCCAAGCAGCCCCTCGCCACGTCTCCGGCAGGCCAGGAGCTAGCCGCCACGGCCGCCTGACAGCCCCTGCTCAGGTCGGTGCCGCCCGAGCCTCTCCCTCTCGCCACCTGCCTCCTGGAGCAGTGCGAGCTCATCCACAAGCGTGTCCACTAGCGCTCGTCGCCGCCACGACGCCCTAGCTACAGAATGGAGGTCGCCGGCGACCTTATCCGCGGCCACCATCGGAACCGACCCCGGTCGCATATTTAAGAAGCCCCGAGCTCGTCCCTGCACGCAGGCAGTCTCAAGCCATCTCCCTAGGACCCCCCTTGGCCAGCAATCGAACCGGGGAGGCCGTCTTCCCCGACTCCGGCCAGTTCGGCCACCGCCGCCTCCCAGCTCCGTTCGGCGCAACCATGGCCTCCCCCTCTCCACTCTCTTCACCAGGAGCCTCCTCTCCCTCTCGTGAGTCCATCCCCTTGCTCGATTTTGGTCAGGGACCGCCGGAGCCAAAAACTCACTTTGCCCCCGAAGCCACCGGCCGCCGCGAAGCTCACCAACGGTGATTCCCTCCACCTCCAACGACCCTACAACCACCGAGAGGATCTCCCTAGATCCGCGGATCCATCCCCGCCCTCAGCTCCCTGCAAGGAACCGCCGTTTGCCGGCGACGATCGCCGGAGTCCCCCTCTCGGGCAGAGGAAGAGGAGGGAAGGTGGACTAGTCAAACCTGACTAGTGGGCCACCTGGACCCACTGTCAGTGACCCACACACGATCCACGCTGGATAAGTGGAGGCGCGTTTCAAGAATACGGCTTCGACGTGTACGTATATATTCGAACCGTTTTCTTTTCTGTATTATTTTAAATAACAGATTTTGACCAAAACTTTGACTGTCTATATCTTTTTAATTATAACTCCAAATGAGTTGATTCTTTTTCCTACCTCTCTCAAATATTGTCTAGTTTATTTTGAGATTTATTTGAAAAAATTTCAGACAACTTTTTTGTGTTGTTTTTAAAGTATGTGTTGTTTGAATTCTTTTTTGAAAATAGGATTTTTGGAGGAGAGGAGAAAACTTTTAAAAGTTTTGGAGAGCACCTCACTCCTCCACAACTTGAAGGCAAGCATTCTGAACCTCGGCATAATATTTTTGGTGTGTTAGATGACACGTTTATAAGACCACCTTATTTCGGAGGACTTGTTATTTCATGTGATATGATCAATTGCATGGATGCATAATGGTGATTTCCTTGCTGTTGGAAATGAATATACTTGTGATAGTAATCATCCTCATGTGCCTTGCATGCATGCCGGAAAGGAATCCGGGAAAACCTCTGCCGTGGGTAGGCATGAGTTTGTCGCCGGTCTCTGTCGGGACGGTTATGACCGGTATGGCATGGTAAGGTATAATGAGTGTTGATTTTTGTTGTTTGAAATATATTCGTTATGCTAATCATGCAGGGAATACTTGAACCTCCTGAGTTGACCGTAGGTAGAGTCCTGTTCCAGTAACCCCCTTTCTTGCCTCGTACTACCACTTGCCCCTGCCGCAGGTAAGGTACGGTTCAGTAAGTCGTCAACCCATTTCAAGCACACTGCATACAGAGAGGCCACGGTGGAAGATACCGGTTGTAACTGGTAGGCATGTCATCTGGTCCGTGGGCATGGGTGTTTCCGGTTGAGATCGAGAGGGGAGGCCACCCCTTAGAGCGCGCAATATAAATTGATCCCATGCTACGCGAGGTTGTAGCCTCCCCACTTAGAATTTTGCTTAACAAGTGTCGTGGGTGATTCCGGACACCGGTAAATTAAGCTGTGTGTGTGCAAGTTAGGTGTGTTTTCAACTAAAAGGCCGTAGACGGAATTAGTCCCGATGGACTAAAGGAATCCGTTGCTCGTAGGTAAAGAGTACACCCTCTGTAGAGATTAAACCTATTCGAATAGCCGTGTCCATGGTTAAGGATTACAGTCTGGGATGGGTCAGGTGTTGGTCTTAGCGTCGGTTTACGGAGGAGAAACTGTTAAACCAGAACTGGGATCGCAACTTGAGACTTGAAATGATTATGATTATTATTTTGTTATGGACTAACCCGTTATATTATTTTAATTATCAAATATCCCTGGGATGGTTTTGCTTCCTGGATATTCACTGTGATTATTTATAAGCCCTTTATGTGGTGTCGCTGAGTCGCCTGACTGTGGCATTGCCTGTTATTTATTTCCCTTATAAGCCCTTTATGTGGTGTCATTTGACGCCTGATCGTGGTATTGCATTCTGTTATTTATTTCCTTATAAGCCCTTTATGTGGTGTTTGAGGACGCTTGACGTGGCATTGCTCGTTATTTATTTTCCTTATAAGCCCTTTATGTGGTGTCATTTGAGGCCTGGATCGTGGCATGCACTCGTTATTTATTTCCTTATAAGCCCTTTATGTGGTGTATTTGAGACGCCTGATCATGACATTTTTTTACCACTCCAATGTTACATATTCATATAGATAACCTTCTTGCATGCATAAAGGATTTTATTCATGACTGACGATGTGATCATAGAATATTTTAAGTATATGTTCGTCATTTATATTATTCCTGTGTTCATAATATTTGCGAGTACATTCAAAGTACTCACTGGCTTGTCCCTGGCTATTGTCTTGGCCAGATTTCTTGCTTGGAGAGGAGCGTTGCGATGACAGCCCCGGAAACTAAGCAACGGTGATAGCAGCCTCGCAAAGATAGGAGTTAACCTGGTTAGCTGTTCCTGTGGATAGTGGAGCCCCATAGACGTTGATGATCCACAAACCGCTTCCGCCATCAACCTATAGAAACCATTTGTTGTACTCACAGACCAGAAGGGTCTTGTACCACGTATTTTGTATTTTTGCTTGGTATTTCTGTATCAAGTTGGTGCCTCATCAGCTAACAGCAATCCTGGGGCTGGTGAGTACGACGACCATTTTCTGGAAATTTATTACCCGGAAAACCGGTCGCCACTCTTAAATACTACACAATTCATTTGACATTGCTGGGTATGTCAACATATGCAGATAGTTGAAAAGAAAACTTACTTCGAACAAAGTCTGGACGGATGATTTTGTCGAGGAAGTTAGCATATATCTCATGACCAGGCCCTATGTGCAGTGCAGTTTTAGTGCCAGCTTTCAGTACATAAAACTTTGCAATTTCATTCCAAAAGCCAGTGCCAAAATAGGAGTCACCACGTTCATCAAGTCTTACAGTAGCAATGATTGTAAATCAATGGTTTCTGTGCAGTATGACATTCGTGGAGCCTTGATGTATGTAATGGGAAAATTGTGCACTACATAGTCTGTTGCATATCGAGGGATGTCCTGCAGAAAATGGTAGGATTGTTAAAGAAAATATGGTAACATGTAAATATGGGCCCAAATTGAAAGAACTGTACAACATTTGAAATCGAAGGACAAAAGTCCATAATTAAACAGTTATGGTAAACATGATGTCATGGAAATGTGAGAGTAATCGAAAGAACAATACATCATTAATTTGACTAATATAGAAAGAAGAGGGAAAAATCCCCTTTGACGTATATGGTGCATGTGGCACCTTTTGTCCAAATGTAGCAATATTTAGAATATGTTCAGGAAAGTAGGCCATGCCAACCGATTTAGGGTGAGATTGAACATACCGCACGCATCCTCAAGTTATCTGGTACGATGAGATGGAATCTCTGGCGGCGGTCGCCAAGTCCTGAAGTGTCGGCGCACCGTACATTCTATGAATGAAAGAAAACCCTCAAATCAGCTCGAATAAAAATGAATTCATGGCGATTTCCACCTGGTGATTAAAGGAGGCAGATGAACTGGGATAAGAGATGAGATAATATCTCGTTAAATTAGTTACCTTGTCGTCCATGAGAAAGAACCCTTAATACGGCATATTCCCCAACCGAGCGGAGCTGGGTCGACCGCGAGCAGCGTCGAGAAAGTCAATGGCGATAGGTGGCGGCAAGCGGAAGTGGCGAAATGCGGTGGGCTTTGCGGGCAGCCTGGCGGCGGCAGGCGTCGAGCTAAGTGTTTACCGCCGCAATAGGCGGTTCCATGTCATAGACGAGGAGGAGCTTGTGCGGGTGTGAATGGGGAACGTACTGGAGGGGCCAAGGGGGTGGCGGGAGGGGTGAGGGTTTTTGTGACGTGTGGATGGTGAGGGTTTTCTTTTTTCTTTTCTTGAATTGGGTGGTGAGGGTTTTCTATCCCACAAAGAATTTTGGGGGCGATGGTTTGCTAGAGCGAACCGTGTGTGATTGACGCAACATGCAAAATGAAAGTCATTGATGCAACATACTACCTCCGTCCTGGTTTATTGGTCCCCCGTTGTAATTTTTACCAAAATTTGGTGAAATATTTAACATACTCAGACATAGATAATAAGCATACATGTACATAAGCATAGTTCAACCATAAGTACATAGTTCAACCGTCATTAAGCATAGTCAAGCGCACATAGTTCGATCCATCCCACATCTCATATCACATGCGGCCGACATGATCCTGAAGTTTCTCCAGGTACTCGGCGTACGCGTCATGCGCCACCCAGCGAGAATACTTTTGCTTGAAGGAGCCAACGGCCCGTCCTCTTGCATGCGCCAGAACACTTAGATACGCGTCATGAATCTTGTGGTTGCAAAATGGGCATCCATAGCCGTCGTTCCAGGTCCTAATATGCCTGTTATGCATTCCCGCATAAAGCTCCCTCAGGATTCGCCTCTTGTACCTCCTCTGGGCATCTTCATCCTCGCTGTCCACTCGTCAGACAGCACCTATACAAATAGTAAAACAAATTTGGCATCAAATCACTGATTACATGCCGTGAAGTAGGATTAGTAATTTATGGCTATTTATTTATACATATCCAGATATTATGGTTCGATTTTTAAGCACAGTCGTCTATGTATAGACCAATCTTGAAGGAAATAATGGCACAAACATATGTGGGTCATTCAAAATCAATTGTCAAGTCATGGCTAGGAATTATTAGTACGAACACTAACCCTAGTCAGATTACTAGCAGAAATCATTTGCACAGATGAAACAACTAATCACTTATCACCTGTACCATTCAAACAATCAATACACTACACGGATCTAACGAAACTTACTCAGATTTCATGGATTGGGAGAACATAACCACGGGGTTTCTATTACAAAAAGGGGGAGGCAGGAGTAACCAGAGAAACCCTATGATCTATTTGACACATAAATGGGTATAGATGACTAACCAGCTGTCCATCGTCATTGGAGTCGTTGTCGGAGTGGTCGTCAGAGTCAGTGTGGAACTCCGCCTCCGGCTATGAAAGCTCGACGCCGTCGACGATGTCAGGGTGCAGCGATAACTCGCCGGTGGTGACGGCAACCTCTGGTGCTTTGGCAGCCCCGGCGTCGCCACTCCCTTCGATGGGGTGCTTCGGCGGCATCCTCATACACTGACGGCTTTGAGGACTGAGAGCGGCGTCGAGGATGCAAACGGAGAGAGAGGATTGTGTGTGCGCAGCGAGGATGGGGGGTGCGGCCGCTCGGGCGCACCATTAATATGGAGTAGTGGGAGTTGTGGGAGAGAGCCGGGCGACGGTCAAACCGATGGCTCGCCTCCCAGTGAGCCTGCACACCGGACTGCTGGCATGCCTACCAAAGTTTGACACGGCTACTCGCACGCCTCCCAATGACACTGCGCAGCGAGCACACCTCCATCAATTCACACACCTGCACGCACACCTCCCCGTCTGCCTGCACGGCGGACTGCTCGCATGTGTCACGTCAACTCACGCCTTCTTGCATGCCACACGGGTCGCGTAGGGGCACGTATATTGTTTTTCTATTTGGATGATCAATGCTGCCGCTTTATTGCTTAACCGAAGCATGGCACGTATGCATTGTTGGTCTAATGCTCACGGTTCGAATAAATAATCCGTTTGGGATATTGGTTCCCAATTATTAATAATCTCCTGTCTGTAATTAGATAAAGATTACATCAAAATTGGTCCCAAATTTGACCCCAAAAAAGTACAATGCCTCTTTGTATTGGTGTCCATATGACAACACGATAAGTTTCATGAACATCAAATAAGTTTTGGATGTACTAGAATTTAAAAATCAAGATTCTCAATGTTTGAAATTTGTTGCACGGGGGGTAAACATGCACCCAGTGAGACAAATGTGTTTTTGCAATCCATTTAGGTGCACTGTCACGTGTGCATGTAGCTCAAAATTAATTTTTGCACATTATACCCATAGAAAATTAATCAATGTACTAAAACGTCTTAATGATCTCTGTGATTTTTTTGAAATTAAAACGTCCCTCCTTTGGTAACATGTATGTTCACCGCGGGATAATTAATTTAACATGCATCGTAGTTGTGGTGGATTCGCGGTGTGTGTGTGTGGGTGTGTGCGTCTGGGGGTGGCAGGTGGCTCGCAGTACACTACGAGTTGTGAGACACCGTGTCGGTTGGCCGTTTTGTTAGGCAGGCTAGTGCCACATCCGAGTCGTGAAATCGTTATTTAAAACATTACACAACCCTTTCATACATAAATGTTTTGGCCACATGCAGTCGATGGTTGTCCTACACAACACTCGATACTCGTGTGTGACGCTTTCTGTGGGCCCACGAGGTCATCGTCCATCAGTTTGACGAACAGCCGGCAATGAGGTTAATTTGACCAGCAAGGTAGAATCTTTTTTGTTTGTGTTATGGTGGTATATAGTACGCGTCGAAGAGGTGGGAGGGGACTAGCATATATACTATACGTATGCGTCCGTGAACAAGTACACCTCACTCAGTGTCGGGACTTTTTGGTTAACGAGGCACGTGCCACATCAAAATTGTGAAATTAGTTATTCAAACATCACACAACACCTTTTTGGGCCACATGCATATATATCCTAGGTAGGACACTCACGTGTGACGCTTCCATATGTGGTCCCATGAGGCCATCGTCGATGCAGGCATGCATCACTTTGACCTACACCGGGAGAGGTTAATTAATTTCACCATAGACGAGGATTCTTTTGGGTTGTACATATATTACGGTAGGAGCATATAGTATGCGGTGAAGAGGGGGGAAGGGGACCATCATATGTAGTACGCTTGATATGAACCTCGCTCTGTGCGGGTGCATGGTTTACGGTTTTTGAGGCATGTGGCACATCAAATTTGTGCATTTTGGGTATTCAACATATATATGTTTGGCCCACATGCAAAGCGGTGGTGGTTGTCCTCTCGCACCCACTTAAGCGGTTATCAGCGATATCAATGCTTTCCATCTGTGGGCCCGCTTGGTCCATCACTTCTTTTTGCCTGACAACAAGAGAGGTTAATTTGACTTAGGAGGGGATTATTATTTTTGCTCTGGGATGACATGCATGATACACTTTGAGAAACATACACATGCATGTGTACGCATGAATCCCTCCCATCGAGTCAAAGTGGCTAGTACAACGACACCATCATGAACCTATCTCGCTCTGTGTGGGGAGCTAGTGTACGATTTTTGACACACGCGCCAGATCAATGTTGTGAATTCAAACATGCATGCACGCATCACCTCCATACATATGCATGGAGTGGTAGCCTTCGAACGATACACTCCCTCGCGTGGTTATCGGCGACAAGCCTATATATTCGTGGGCCCGCGTGGACATCCATGATCACCTTGACCAACAACAAGATATGTTACCATGGCCAATTTTTCATTTGCTTCTTGTTATCGTAGTATAGGTCATGGTGAGATTCAGACCTAATTAAGTTTGAGCGCATATACTATGCACGCATGCATGCATATATTAATCCCCGTCGTTGGCTTGAAGTGTGTTGTAACATACATATGCATCATCAACCTAACCCTCACTTAGTGTGGGGATTTCTAGTTCGAAATCATGGTGCCACATCAAAGTTATTGCATTGTTACTCAAAAACACACCTCTCCATACATATGTTTGGGCCACACGCATGCAGTGGCTGTCTTCGGGGACTAGCTACTTGCGTGATTATTGGCGAGCTAGCCCATCTCCGGGGTCGCATGGACGGCCATCACTTTGACCGACAACAAGAGAGAGGTTGTACGACCATGGTAGATTATTCTTGGTCCGTTTTACGATCCATCTTGGTGAGATATATGCCTCTCTGGCCCACTGACTGAAAGTGTGTGTGTGGGGGGGGTTGCGACATTGCACTTTGCTAGGTGAACCTCGATTGGGGGGCATGCATTCATAGCTTAATTAGGATTCCCTTCGTGGCGACACGAGGGGGGTGGGGGGCTGCTAGCTACTTGGCACTTTGCTAGGTGAACCTCGGTTGGGGGGAGAGGGGCATGCTCATAGCTTAGGATTCCCTTCATGCTGACATGAGTAGGGGCTTCTAGCTACTTCGCACTTTTCTAGGTGAACCTCGGTTGGGGGGCATGTGCATTCATAGCTTAGGATTCCCTTCATGCCGACACGAGGGAGGGGTGGCTGCTAGCTACTTTGCACTTTTCTAGGGTGAACCTCGGTTGGGGGGGCATGCATTCATAGCTTAGGATTCCCTTCGTGCCGACACGAGGGAGGGGGTCTGCTAGCTATTTCGCACTTTGCTAGGTGAACCTCGGTTGGGGGGGGGGGGCATGTGCATTCATATCTTAGGATTCCCTTTGTGCCGACACGAGGGAGGGATGGCTGCTAGGTACTTCGCATTTTTCTAGGGTGAACCTCGTTGGGGGGAGGGCATGCATTCATAGCTTAGCTAGGATTCCATTCGTGCCGACACGAGGGAGGGGGCTGATAGCTACTTCAAGACTTTGCTAGGTGAACCTCAGTTGGGGGGGGGCATGCATTCATAGCTTAGGAATTCCTTCGTGCCGACACGAGGGAGGGGGCTGCTATATCTACTTCACACTTTGCTAGGTGAACCTCGGTTGGGGGGCATGCATTCATATCTTAGGATTCCCTTCGTGCCGACACGAGGGAGGGGCTGCTAGCTACTTCGCACTTTTCTACGGTGAACCTCGGTTGGGGGGCATGCATTCATAGCTTAGGATTCCCGTCGGCCGACACGAGGGAGGAGGGGGGCTGCTAGCTACTTCGCACTTTGCTAGGTGAACCTCGGTTGAGGGGGAGGGGGCATGCCTTCATAGCTTAGGATTCCCTTCGTGCCGACACGAGGGGGGGTGGGGGCAAGCAATACCATGTGCTTTGCGAGAGAGGTGCCACATCAAAGTTGCATTTGGTATTTGAAAATAAAACCACCCTTTTGCTACATAAATTTGGTCCGCATGCAAGTGTGTTCGTGTTCTGACCCTCTCCCGCGTCAATTTTCGCCAAATTTATGAACATTAGACAAGTCGGATGATGCAACAGACACGGTTCACTCAAACTAACTGTGTGCCACGTCGGTGCACCTGTCACGCACACATCCGCACAGTACATTGGGCTCCACGAGGCTCCCCCTCTCAAAAATATCTGCCCGCCTCGAGAGTTTTTCTGTTACATAACACATGGTTGTTATCTCCGGACTGTGTGCGATGTTTCTTGTTCCCAGTCCCGCCTGCATCGAAAATATCTGCCTGCCTCGAGGGTTTTTCAGTTTCATAACACACGCTTGTTATCTCCGGACCGTGTGCGATGCACTATCATCAAAATTTTCAATAGCCCGGCATTTCATTCCCGTGTTTGACTCCCGCGTAGTAAAATTTTCAGTAACCGCTAATACGTCCATTTTGCATCATGCTTTTATATCGATATTTATTGCATTATGGGTTGTTATTACACATTATGTCACAATACTTATGCCTATTCTCTCTTATTTTACAAGGTTTACATAAAGAGGGAGAATGCCGGCAGCCGAAATTCTAGGCTGGAAAAGGAGCAAATATTAGAGACCTATTCTACACAACTCAAAAAGTCCTGAAACTCCACGGAAGTTATTTTTGGAAATAATAAAAAATACTTTAGCGAAGAAAATACCAGAGGGGGCCCACACCCTGGCCACGAGGGTGGGGGCGCGCCCTACCCCCCTGGGCATGCCCCCTGCCTGATGGGCCCCCTGGTGGCCCTCCGGTGCCCATCTTCTGCTTTATGAAGTCTTTCGTCCGAGAAAAAATTATAAGCAAGCTTACGGGACAAAACTCCACCTCCACGAGGCGGAACCTTGGCGGAACCAATCTAGGGCTCCGGCGGAGCTGTTCTGCCGGGGAAACTTCCCTCCGGGAGGGGGAAATCATCGCCATCGTCAACACCAATGATCCTCTCATCGGGAGGGGGTCAATCTCCATCAACATCTTCACCAGCACCATCTCCTCTCAAACCCTAGTTCATCTCTTGTATCCAATCCTTGTCTATAAGTCTAAGATTGGTACCTGTAGGTTGCTAGTAGTGTTGATTACTCCTTGTAGTTGATGCTAGTTGGTTTATTTGGTGGAAGATCATATGTTCAGATCCATTATGCATATTAATACCCCTCTGATTATGAACATGAATATGCTTTGTGAGTAGTTACGTTTGTTCCTGAGGACATGGGAGAAGTCTTGCTATTAGTAGTCATCTGTATTTGGTATTCGTTCGATATTTTGATGAGATGTATGTTGTCTCTCCTCTAGTGGTGCTATGTGAATGTCGACTACATGACACTTCACCATTGTTTGGGCCTAGAGGAAGGCACTGGGAAGTAATAAGTAGATGATGAGTTGCTAGAGTGACAGAATCTTAAACCCTAGTTTATGTGTTGCTTCGTAAGGGGCTGATTTGGATCCATATGTTTCATGCTATGGTTAGGTTTACCTTAGTACTTATTTTGTAGTTGCGGATGCTTGCAATAGGAGTTAATCATGAGTGGGATGCTTGTCCAAGTAAGGACAGAACCCAAGCACTGGCTCACCCACATATCAAATTATCAAAGTACCGAACGCGAATCATATGAACGTGATGAAAACTAGCTTGATGATAATTCCAATGTGTCCTCGGGAGCGCTTTTCTCTATATAAGAGTTTGTCCAGGATTGTCCTTTGCTACAAAAAGGATTGGGCCATCTTGCTGCACTTTATTTACACTTGTTACTTGTTACCCGTTACAAATTACCTTATCACAAAACTCTTTTAATGATAATTTCAGTGCTTGCAGAGAATATCTTGCTGAAAACCGCTTATCATTTCCTTCTGCTCCTCGTTGGGTTTGACACTCTTACTTATCGAAAGGACTACGAAAGATCCCCTATACTTGTGGGTCATCAAGACTCTTTTTTGGTGCCATTGCCGGGGAGTGAAGCACCTTTGGTAGTGGAATTTGGTAAGGAAAAATTTATATAGTGTGCTGAAATTTACTGTCACTTGTTACTATGGAAAGTAATCCTTTGAGGGGCTTGTTCGGGGTATCTTCACCCCGACCGGTAGAGCAAATAGTTTCTCCTCAACCTACTGAACCTACTGAAAATGTTTAATTTGAAATTCCTTCGGGTATGATAGAGAAACTGCTAGCTAATCCTTTTGAAGGAGATGGAACATTGCATCCCGACTTACACTTAATCTATGTGGATGAAGTTTGTGGATTATTTAAGCTTGCAGGTATGCCCGATGATGTTATCAAGAAGAAGGTCTTCCCTTTATCTTTGAAGGGAAATGCATTGACATGGTATAGGCTATGTGATGATATGGGATCATGGGACTACAAGCAATTGAAATTGGAATTTCATCAGAAGTTTTATCCTATGCATCTTGTTCATCGTGATCGTAATTATATATATAATTTTTGGCCTCGCGAAGGAGAAAGCATCGCTCAAGCTTGGGGGAGGCATAAGTCAATGTTATATTCATGCCCCAATCATGAGCTCTCAAGAGAAATGATTATTCAAAAAAATTATGCTTGGCTTTCTGACAACAATCGCTCCATGCTAGATACTTCTTGTACTGGTTCTTTTATGATGAAGACTATTGAATTCAAATGGGACTATTAAGATGCCCGTGCTACGCTACGGGATCAAAAAATATAAGGTGGATTTAAGGTATAGTCAGAAACTCATACATTGATTAAAGTAGTGATATACTATTATTGATAAATAGACATCTAGCAAAATCAAACTTATGGTTTTTAATCGATGAACCCCCTTCATTATGAAGCCAAACTCTTTCTTGTCCATCTCCATCTCGTGGGAAGACCCTTCTCCCTACTCAACTCTCTAATTTCTCGCTCTATCCTATATCAAGGGGAGAGCATGCGGCAAATATAAAATTCGTCTACACACGTGGCAACTATGACAACATTCACCAGCTTTATCTCTCCATTTGCCTGTCTTTGGTTTCTGTTTGCTTAACATGGACTACAACTCCAGCCCGCACACAATTATTAGCTAGAAATGGTAAACACATTGAGCACCTCACAAAGATATCACATTCAGTAACAAGCCACGAGAACTCACATGAGAAAAGAGAAAACAATAAAAAAACACTTGGTGCATAACTTGCATACATGAGTACATACAAGTACAACCAAAATAATCGGGCTCAGTAAGCAAGATTACTATGGCAAAATGATGTGCCATGTGTCAGCATCCTTCGAACAGTGGCTTCGTCAAATGCAAGCCCTGTGAACTCCTCTTTAGTTGTTTGCTCAAAACATTTATGCCAACCATATTAGTTTTGGGGCTCTCACATCATCCATCTGCTCACCTAAAAAGAATAAAGGATATTAGACAATCAATACAGCATACGTAACAGTCAAGTATATTTAGGGAAAGGAAAAAATATTGAGCCTGTAGATGGTTTGCAGTATATTTAGTCAAGGAAAAAACAATGAACAACACTTGCAATACATTTTGTACCAAGCAAAGGAACAAAATGTACAGTAAAACATGCTTTTGAATCATGTGTATATATAGAAGGGACGAATGCACATGCACATATTATACATATAAAAACATCAGTAATGGCCCTCTTTTCACTTTCTTGCATCAACCAGGTTTCCACACATACACAGAAAAAAGATGCCGATAACAGACAGCAAGGAAATAAATATTCGAGGTGTGAATTGAAAATTTTGATGTGGAACTACCAAGCAAATGAGGGGCGTCGATGAAAAAGCGGCCTGCTGTAGGTGTCATCCAAAATTATTTGAACAGTGGAAGTAATAAAGAAAATTACCAAAAACAATTTGAATACATGTATAATATTATCTGCAAAAAATATCATGAACGCTAATGCAAGCATCTTAGTTGTTTTTCTGAAAGTCCTCTACACAAACTTCAGAACCATAATAGCTGGGAAGCAATTTTAGATGATTGGCCCTAGTAATGTAGATAGATTGAATTTCTAGAGCCACCGGATTTACCTTTTGAGCTTTCTCCTCGCTCCAAACCCTCAGTTGATATGAGCATGCCATTAGTAGGAAAAATTGTAGATGATTCGTTTGTCACTTCATCATCCAAAGACGACTGACTTGAACTTGTCATATCTATTGGCTCGCGTATAAATAGACTTGTATGAGGACTTGGCGTGCCACTGGAGCAAGTTCTATTGGACTTGGCTACAAAATAATGCATTCAAAATGCAGACTGATTAGATGAAATATAAACTATGAAATGTATAAAAAATGCAGTCAGATTAGATATAAATAATCCAGGATGTTGGGAGTCAGCTATGTAAAGTCTGTATCATTCAGTACTTTTCCAAATGCTACTGATACAGTATTCAGACGGGAAATAAGTTATGAAATGCATAAAAACTGCAGTCAGATTATAGATATAAATAATCCAGGATGTTGGGAGTCAGCTATGTAAGATGTGTATCATTCAGTACTTCTCCAACTGCTACTAATACAGTATTCAGATGGGGTTGTCTAACAACAAAGATGATGCAAGGGTTGATGAGATCGTAGACAAGATTTTAATATTCATTCACAACCCATACCTTGCCCTTGATGAAGAAGATTAGATGGCGAAGAGGAGTGAATCAAACTTCCTCACACTCCGTTCGATCTGAAGGTTGGTGTGACCAATGTGTGACTTCTTGGGGCTGTAGTTTGAGCAGCCTGAGTCCCATATGCCTGCCCACTTATTTATATTGGGCTGCAGGAGTGGTTTTTGGACAGTTCGAAATGGGCGCGCGGATTTGAACTTTGAGTGACAGAAAATTTGAAATTGGGAGGCCGGACGGGTGGGAAGGAGAGGCAATAGCAGAGGCAACCATCACACCAGACCAGCCATCTCTGAAACGGAGTTTACTAGAGGAGGAAGCGGGTGTGGACCAGCAAGTTCTTGAAGGGAACGACCTGGAGCGCGTCGCAGGGAAGCTGGCGCCAGCGTCGCTGAAGAGCCGGCCAGGAGGAGGAGGTGGTGGTGGACGGCCGAGTTTCTACATCAGAGGAGGAGGCAGGAGTGGCGTCGCGAGCTCGGGGGACGGAACGTGTCGGCGGCGTACTTGCCAACGTCGGTGTTGTAGGAGATGGGGTGGGGGGAGGAGGAGACGCCGGGAAGGAGGGGGGATGGCGGGCGGCTGGGCTGCTGCGTTAGAGAATAAGGTAAGAGAGAGGTCGTGGAATCGGAGGCGGACGGCGCCGGCGGCGTACTTGCCGACATCGGCGTCAGAGGAGATGGGGTAGGGGAGACAACGGGGAGGAGGGGGAATTGGTGGGCGCAGGGGCTACTACATCAAAGGACCAGGGAGGGGAGGCGTCGTGGACTCCGGGTACGGACGGCGGCGGCTACGTGTTTGCCGACGTCGGCGTCGGAGGAGATGGAGCAGGCGGGAGGAGAAATTGGGGAGGGCTGGAGGGGGGAGGTGGTAGTGAGCGGTGGGGATGCTGCTGCAGTGAGGAGGCGGAAGAGGGAGTTAGGAGCAGACTACGCCGGCGGCGCCGACGGTGTGTGGAGCGGCAGCGGCGATGCCCTCTTTAGTTCCACTGTTTTCTTTCGTTTTCGTGAAGGATCCGATGCCTTCGCTAATAGGATTTGGATAAGGTTGGGATGGCTGGAGCTGAACGAAGAGAATAAGGATTTTTATTTACAAACATAAACCATAGTTAGCTCCCATGCGTTCGATGCAGATCTGATGGTCGAAAATCAAGTATGGCGGACACACCATCACCACCAACTGGGTATTTTATAGAAGTAGAGATTTATTGGAAAGGATTGAACGCAACTCTGAAGATTGGGATTTCGACAAAGGTAAGGAGTCAGGTATAACACCTAAGTTAGATTGTGTTAAATCTTTTATGGATATTTATGTTTTCCGTAAATTTAGCACTAAATATGGACTTGACTCTGAGATAGTAGCTTCTTTTTGTGAATCCTTTGCCACTCATGTTGATCTCCCTAAGGACAAATGGTTTAAATATCATCCTCCCATAGAAGTAAAAGTAGTTGAACCTATTAAAGTTGAAGAAAATACTATCACTTATAATGATCCTATTGTCCCTACTGCTTATGTTGAGAAACCACCTTTCCCTGTTAGAATAAAGGATCATGCTAAAGCTTCAAATGTGGTTCGTAAAAGCAATATTAGAACTTATACACCTCCTGAGAAAGTTAAAGTTGAACCTAATATTGCTATGGTTAAGGATCTCTTGGCTGATAATATTGATGGGCATGTTATTTATTTCTGTGAGGAAACTGCTAGAATTGCTAAACCTGGTGCTAAAGATAAACATAGACCTGTGGTAGGCATGCCTGTTATTTCTATTAATATAGGAGATCATTGTTATCATGGCTTGTGTGATATGGGTGCTAGTGCTAGTGCAATACCTATTTCTTTATATCAAGAAATTATGCATGATATTGCACCTGCTGAGATAGAAGAAATTGATGTCACCATTAAGCTTGCCAATAGAGATACTATTTCACCAATTGGGATTGTTAGAGATGGTGAAGTCTTGGGTGGGAAAGCTAAATATCCTGCTGATTTTCTTGTTCTTGGTTCCCCACAAGATAGCTTTTGTCCCATTACATTTGGTAGACCCTTCTTGAACACTGTTAATGCTAAGATAGACTGCGAAAAGGATGTTGTTACACTACAAAAAAATACACTTCCATGATGATACGTGTTTGTCACAGTAGGTCGCGTTTTTTATCATGCATGTACATCCATGACAAATTTATGACAGAATCAAGATAGTCATACCTATGTTGTCGTAGAAGAGTTCCATGACATTACCAAAATTATCATCACGGAAGTGTCCACTTCCATGACGATAAATCGCGCGTCACAGAAGTGCTTTCGTCAAGGGGGACCGACACATGGCATCCACCGTAACGGAACGCCATTAAGCTATCGGGTTGGGTTTTGGATCCGATAACCCGTTAACAGCCCCGACCAATGGGAAATTTTCACGTGTAAAATTCTTATTGGCCGGACAAAACACATGTCAGCTCGTCAGTGGGTCAAATAGGCGCCTATGATACGTCGACACGTGGCACGGCCCAACAGAGGCCCATTCTTGTGAAAAGGTCGGCCCGTTTGACTTGGTCAAAAGGTGGCGGGCCGGCCCATGGAAAACCTGTTAAAGGCCTATTCGCATATAGCCCATTTACAGCCCGCTAACCCAAGGCCCGTTACGCCCTATTTGAATTAGGCCCAGTAGCGTCATCTAGGCCATCCAATATGATTCCGGTCCGTTTTCACTTCTGGCCCATGTATGGCCCATGACGTCTTTCGGCCCATATGAGGCCCTATGTAACTCTTGGCCTATTAACGACCCGTGGTGAAACGGCTCGTAATGAGCAAAGGTATCACTTTACACCCACTAACGACCGTGGTGAAACGGCCCGTAAGAACAATGTATCACTTTATACCCATTAACGGCCCGTTATTCCGTTGGGCGTTTCAGCCCATGTTATCTTCGGCCTTCTCGAGCCCATTTATTCTTGGGCTCATTTCGGCGATTCGTTTACTTACGGCCCGTTCGCTATTTTACGCTTGTGGGCCAAATTCAGCCCATGGTTACAGTCGGCCCGTTTGTGGTCCGTTAATACGTTGGGCCGTTTTCATAGCGTCATCAAATACGACCTATTAACAATGGCCCGTTATGGTCGGCCCATGAACGGACGATTCCAACTCTAGCCCGTTTACGGCCATAATGTGGCCTGTTATTGGCCCATGTTTAGCCAATCGATCATACTGCCTGTATAAGGCCCATTGATGATACAGCCCGTAGAAGGCCCATTGTTTCTATAGCCCGTAGAAGGCCCATTATTTCTACGGCCCGTAGAAGGCCCACTGTTTCTATGGCCCGTAGAAGGTCCACTGTTTCTACGGCCCGTAGGAGGCCCGGTGTCACTACAGTAAATATTAGCCCATGGTTATTGTGGCCTAGTTTAAAAAAATAGGTTATTGCAGCTACTAGCAAATCGTGGAAAAAGAACTGCAATGACTACAAGCAAACAAATAAACAAGACAACAAGGAAATAAATAAGCAAGCAACTTACGCTAGGCTATCACGACTATCATGGCTATCACACATATTACATCCACTGGGCATCAAAGTTCACAACCAGTGCAAATAAACGCGACGACAAAAGAATATACAAAACTGAGAGCACTTTAGAAGGCACTAGGCCTGGCCAGGTCGGGCCCCCCAAACAGCTGAAGAAGCTGAGTAGACCTCAGTTGTTGCAACGATAGATGCATCAACACTAGATTTAAGGCATGATGGTGCGCACGGCAGTCCTCTGACATCTTCATTGCATCTTTGACTTCAAGTCGGAGCTGAGCTGAAGCAAGCCTTTCGCTTTAAGTTGAGATCAAGAAGTTGAACTGATTGAGGCAGCGATCGATAGAGGTTGTCTCACACCTTTGGTGAGTAGCTTCAACTCACTGTCTTCATCAAGATAGGACCTTGGGGTCATCTCGCTGTCCTCAAGATGGTTTGGCTCACTATCTTCCCTAAAGTTCTGCCTGGCGTAAGAGATACGAGTCTGAAAGAGAAAAAAGGAGACACGTAACAGGTTTCACAATTATATAAGCAAATAAATGGATCTGTTCTGCATAAGGAACATGTTTTTACAACTACAATTTGAAACTAGTAGTTGTTGCAAACATCCAATCAGATGTAAACAGCAAAGCAAACAGCAGTGGAGGAAATGATGCATATCCAAATCTATACTAGAACAAAGTTTGAAGGCTTGAGAAGGATGAACTTACATTACATGTTAACACGGGCTGGACAAAGCCCTTCTCCATGTTGATGGAAGGATAATTCAATAAATTCCCCAAAGAAAATTCTTTATAAGCGTTGCCATTATTCTACATTTTGCAAAGATTAAATATAGATCAAATAATATTGGAAGAAACAGAGGATAATGAAGCTCAGGTGTAGAATGATGATGCATAATCAAATAGCAATTAATTAAGTACAGCGTTACAAGGCAAAAGGGAGAGAGGTACTGACAAGAGCAATGCAGAGCCCATTATTGTTTTGAGATCGTATGATCCTTTGAGCAAGGAGATTCATCTGAAATTAGTTTTCATACAAAAGAGAAGGTAAGGCACCAGCAGAAATTTAGGAGTTCAAATTTTGAATTGATATCATAGATAAGACTGATCACTGGGCTCCCAGCAGTTCTAATAGGGTTTGGACCTTTGGAGTAGGGGTAAAGTGTGGTACAGTTGGGCTTGTGTTTTACGTGGCTGCTGATCTATCTGATTTAACAGGTATCACTACCTTTTCCAAATACCTAGTTTGTACTCCTTGAGGATCTGCACTCACCCTCTTCCTTTTGGACATCTATTACGAAAGAACAACATTTGACTGGAAAAACATAGTGTGACGACACATGGAATAGGTACAGAAAATGGATAGGTATGGCATATACTCATATATGATGCTTAAACTAAGCATATGGTGTAACAAAGTAGAAGTAATGCAAGAGGTCAGATGCAAAATATGCGCGACCAATACAACTTTGCAAAGTTAGAGCAAGCACCTTGATGGGTGAATAAGATAGGCCATCCTCCACCATGCCAAGTTTGTTAGCCAGTGGATCATTCCACAATATTCCTTTCGTGCGCCATTCTCATATTCATTTTGATAATGTTCAATATCTGACATGCATGAAAACATAAAACAAGTGAGATTTTCTTTGTAATGCAGAAGTGATTCTAATCCAATACCGCCTCCCTGTAAACCCTTTGTGCTATGTCTGCAATTCTTTTAAAAGATGCCATGCATGTTGTAATTTGTTGTGTGCATTAATATAATGTGGCCTACTACTCAAAATATGAGAGTCCAGAAGTGATGACACTTCGCAGATGATAGCTTCAACATATAGTAAAGAAGAACAAGTCGACCTGACCTGATAGATTCAAAATATACTAAGGGAGAACAACTCGACCTGACCAGTCGACCGCAAGAGAAGAGTATCATCTTAAAGAAGATCAGAAGAGCAAGCAGATTGAAGATATTACAAGTCTTTCAATACAATGTCGGTTGGCCACCCATGATGAACCAGAGCGCACAGAGAAATACTATTCTTTCCGGTCTCTCCATATGTGGCTCACATGCATTTTGAAACTAAAGTAGGAACATTTAGCTAACCAATTAAACATCTCTCAGTTTTACTAATATCAACAATAATATCATATATGAATTTGTACAACTAAGCTTGTTTAGCTCGATGGGTGGAGCAGTGCTATTACGACACGAACCACGTAGGCTGATTGTGGTCATCATAAAATGGGGAAAACATAAGCATGATGAGTATAGTGTTGACCGTGGCAGTGGGATGGCAGATCTGAAGCTGCAAACCGCGCAAAGGGTAGTTAGCAACCGATGTTTGCTTTGAAATAACAACTAAGATTTGGTATGGACAAGAAAGTACGGTCAACAAGTGACAAAGAAATGCAATTATGCTGTCTCTCTATATGTCGCGACATGCATTTGGAAACTCAAGTGGGACCTTTAGCTAACCAATTAAATGTGTCGGTTAACTAATATCAGTATCATATCACAATCATATTTGAACAACTAAGCTTTCGAATTCTAAGTGTTGTGTTGTTTAGCTTGAAGGGTGGAGTAATGCTAGTACGATAGAAAGCACCTACGCAGATCATAGTAGAGTAGATAAAAGGGGAAAACCCTAAGCATCAAGAGAAAAATCAGGAAAGTGGAACTAGCTGGACCAGTGGGTGGCGCACATGCTTTTCGAAACGAATATAGGAACATTAGGTGACCAATTAAACGTTCTCTGTTTTAGTGATATGAGCATCATATCAGATTCGTATTTCAACACGTAAGCTTTGGGTTGAGGTCTTGAGGAGCAGTGCTAGCACGACCCGAAGCACCTACGATGATGGTAGTGAATATAAAGGGGGGGGGGAACCATAAGCTTTACGAGTATAGTGCCCGTGCCATGGTGGATCTGAAGGTGCAAACCGGACAAAGCTACTTCGCAACCAATGTTTGCTTTCAACTAGCCACTACGATTTGGTACGGACAAGAAAAGTACAGTAAACAAATTACGATCTATTTTCTGGGTGAGATCAATAACTTAAGCACATATGGAAGAGTATCACCTCTCTTGCGACGCCGTGTAGGCCTATGCTGATACGTTGGACGGGGCGGTCATAGGAGCGGCAACGGCAAGGTGGATGACGGCGCCGATGAAGCGAGAGGAGGAGATGAAAGGATCTTGGTCCAGCGCCGTGGATGAGAGACGGCCATCTCTTGCAGTGGACGACAGGGTAGGGGTAGCGGCTCCGGCAAGGTGGAGGATGGGGTGGCGGACGGAGGTGGCTGGCCGCAGTGCGGAGGTTGTCGTGCCGTCGACGGTGTATGAATGGGGAAATGAAGGGGAGGGGGATCTCAAACTTTGGGACGCGCTTCTCTGAAATGGGGGAAAGTTACAAACTTATCCCCCGTTTCAAATTTTGGACATCGCGTTAGTTGGGGATAGGACGGTAATCTCGCATCTCCCAAATATTTGCCGGTAACTATTTCGGGCGAGGAGAGGGTGTTTTTTCGCCCACGGTTGGCTCCCACGGTGTATGAATGGGGCTGACAGGTAGGCCGGTTGTGTCACGTCTGATGGAAGTTACACATCTGCCCCTATTTAAAATATTAGCCTACATCGATTTCGGGCGAGGAGAGGGTGTTTTTCCGCCCACGGTTGGCGCCCACGTTGTATGAACAGGGCTGACAGGTAGGGCGGTTGTGTCACGTCTGATGGAAGTTACATCTGCCCTATTTAAAATATTAGCCTACATCGATTTCGGACGAGGAGAGTTTGTTTTGCCGCCCACCGTGTATGAATGGGGAAATGGAGGAAGAGACACATGTCTTTCGGACGAGCTTGAATCAAATGTGTTTTGCCGCCCACGTTTGGCGCCACCGTGTCTGAATGGGCTCAGAGGCCGTCGTGTCACGTCTGATTGAAGTTACTAGTCTACCCCTATCGACAGCAGTGTAAATCCAGTCGATAAGGATGTCAAGTGTCAGGGGTAGACAGTAATTTCCATCTCGCAAACACTTGCTTCGGGCATCCCACAAATTATAGTGGGTGTTTAGCCGTTTCGTTCAAAATTTGGGAGAATTAGCATTCACGTTTGTGCTGGGACCTGGCAAACTAAATTCAAATCAAATTTGTATTCAATTATGAATATCCACAGATAATTATACATTTTGTTATTTATTTCTTCAAAACCACAACAAAGATTTAATCCACCTTTATATATGATTATGATTTAGAAATGCCGTGATCTTCGAATTCAGTAGGTTGGATACACTCTGAGTCAAATAGTTATTTCATCCAATACAATATGCTCACACGAAAAACAGTTCACCTTATGTCAATCATACAAGTACTAAGGATTACCTTGCCTAAAAAATTCGGATCATTACAACACATGGACAACATAGGGGGTCTTGCAACAGTATCCATTCAGAAACATGACACAACATGCAAGTACAATAATCTAATGACAATTTCAACTGGTATCTAAAGAAGAAACGGGATTATCTTGGGCTTCAGATAGCAGAAACAGCAGGACCTCCTTCGCCTTCAAATGCAACATTCTTACTTCCTCCAATTCTTGGGTTGCTTGCATAATGCGTGCCGCTAATTCCGTAATTTCCAGCCTCAAGATGAAGATTACCTCATTCATGGCAGCCACACCATCTCTTTCTGCCTCTAGTAGAGCGTCAAGCACTATAATATCTGTGCTCAGACTGCTCTCGGCGGTGTTGCCTCGAACTGCTACCATCTGGTAACATGGATGGCGACTGCTTCCACAAATAGATTCTGGGGTTGTACATTGTGTCCTAGTGTGAACGGCATCCTGTAAGGTTTCCGCTGGACATCAGTAAGAGTTAGTTATCGTATGATCCAGGCAGTAAGCTTACATGGTAAACGACGGACGAATTATTGCCGAGCATGGCAAACTATATTTAAATGGTTCGAAGCAGCATTAGCCAAAAAGAAATTAAAATGGTAAGATGAAACTAGGGATGTAAGTGGCAAATAAACGACATCCGCCAGTCCCATCTAGTTAGTTTTTGCTACCTCCCTAGTTCATTTTCCTCAAAAAACAAAAACTCTTTTGAACTATCATACAACTAGTAGACTTTAATCGGGATTAAACGGGACCTAATTGACATCCCTAGTTGAAAGGGAGTGTACAACCGCTATATTTAAGTTGCCAAGGCATCTAAGCAGTTGAAATAATCTGAGAAAGCACTTAAGAGTGTGGCCTCATATAAACTACGAAGAAAGTCTTGTGATGAAGTTGAGAGGAAAAGTTAAGGACTCAAATGAAATAGGCATGCATTTCTTTACGATAGTACAACAGGCACTGCTGACATATTTGCCAACTCAGGTATAGCGTAACAACAAATAAGCATTCGAATCAAGCAATACAGCAAAGCAGACAACTGAACTATTTGTAATTCGGTAGGATTACACGTTGAGGGCACAAGCCAAGAAAGCAGCCCACTCGCACTACATTTCACATGTACTAAAACACACTGGCTTACCATATGTTGCTGTGAAGCCTAGCTGTTGTTGTAATGTTCTTTGAAGATATCGTCAGCATCCCGTGGTTGCAAACTAGTTGTTGTAGTTTATTCTGCACCATCTATTTAGGTAAAATTAATTTTAATTGCATGCACTGGTCCGAATTGATCATCAATGGTTCATCTAAACTAATGAAAGAAGGGTGTGTGCATACACGACAATACTCCTCTCGATTCTTTTTACTTTATGATAACTTTTCTCGTTTTCTCAGATAGTCTGCTGTTGTCGATTCCTAGCGTTGGTTTCCTTTTGTGCCCGCCCATCCACCTCTGCCCTAATTAATTGGCAAATTAGTCCAGAAAAATTAAACCAGTGCCCTCCTTGGTATGCGGGTCAAGAGTTATGCGCAGAGTAAATAGAATCGGAGGGAGTATATCTGCTTCCCTCTATTTTTATGCTTGTTCAAGGTGCCAGCCCCAAAAGAACAAATATTTTGCTTGACGGGGTTGGCAGCTCCATAATTAATAGAAGCATCAAATTAGTCAGCAACTTGGGAGAACACACAAACAAGTAATGAACAGAGGCTCGGAGCAGTGATGTAATAGCTAGCATCAGAAAATGTAGGGTAAAATGAACAAAAAGCAGCGGAACCACATGCTAGTTTGCTGATGTGTAATTAAGCATAGAGAACATTAAGCGATCGATGGAACCAACGGTGGCATCGTAACAAAACTAAAGCATATTAACTATATGTGCTTTGGTATGTAATTTAGCACATGTAACATGTTCACCGCCAAGTATGGCCCTACTGGTGCAAGCGAATAACGCTTCTCATGAAAAACTGAATGATGCCTCAAGAAATTCAAAGGTGCGGTGCTTATGCTAGGAAAGTGAACGTAGGCGCCGGCCGTTGGATAATAGTACCTGATTCTCGGCGGCATATGGGTATCGTTGTGATACTTGATAGCTAAGGATCGTCGATGGTGCTCGTGTTGCGGTTGAGTTTGGGCCGGCTGTCGCCGTCGCTGAAGCGGCTCCGGTGCTACGGTTGCGACTCCTGTCGACATACATGAAAGCTCATCTGTGGTAAGTGAACAGTTGCGCGATAAAGAGAAAAAAATGAAGGAGTACAAATCGAAATAACCTGATGAGGCTGCAACGTCGGTAAAGCAGGGCCGATGGAGTTGAATATGGCGTCCGTGGAGCGGGTCCGGTGCAGTCGACGAAGGCTTCGGCGGGCGCGTTGTACAGTGCTTTCGGTGAGGCGGATCTGTTGCGGTGGACGAGGGCTTGTATGAAGGGCCAGTGAAGGGGCGGACGAGGGAGTCAGTGAAGGGCCTACGCTGTGGTGGACGAGGGTGCCGGTTAAGCAGATCCGGCGCGATGGACCATGATGGCAGTCAAGGAGATCTGGAGCAGTGGACAAGCCAGTCGCTGAAGCGGCTCCGGTGAAGTGGTGATTTGGCAGTTGGGGGTTCCAAGGTGCAGAAGGTAGATCCGGCGGGGTGTGAGGTCCACCGCTGCGGCGCAGGACTAGATTCGGCGGCTTGCCGTGGTTGGGGTCGGGGAGGGGCTCTGGGAAGAATGTTGGGGGCAATGAGGGGAAAACAATGGAGTTACCAAAGCAGCCCTTCTCCGTTCATGTGGCAGGGGTAAAACAGGAATATCGCAGGGCTAAACTTTCGGCCGCGTGATATTTCGATGTGAGCGGGAAGTTTGAAAGATTTTGGCGCCTAAAATTATAAGTATTCTGCTCTCGTACGGCCGACTATGATATCATGGCCGACAATTTGTTTGTTTTGCACGCAAAAAATGTGCAAGTTTTGAAAATCAATGTCTCCAACTCGAAACTTAGATTGTCCATTCAATTCAAATATGGATCATTGAGCTACTACAAGCAAATACCATCATGCCCGTATGTGTATGTGTATGAATAAAGTGGATGATTATAAAGTTTGAACATGCCCGTATGTGTATATCTCTAGGTTTAATATATGAATTTGAAATCATGAAATCCCGGCTTAAAAAATGTACCTCCATTTAAATGAATTACAAAAGCTAATGATGGAGTCGATTTCCAAAATTCCAATCTTAGGTTTGTAATTCTGGTACATCAAGGTATATCACGCATGTTCAAAAGTATCGTTATCTCATAGTACAAATTGTGAAACAAATTGATCAACCATGAGTGCAGAATATCTCAATTACGCTAAAGTCCCTCAAATATAGACACTTCACTCTTTATCTGAAGTCAACCCCCCCCCCCCACCACCACACACACACATAGATAAGTCGTTCTCTCCCCCCAAACACCAACAAACGAGCACATTAACACCCCTCTCTCTTGTAAAGTCCGGACCCCAACATAGGTCTCTATCACTTTGTCTCTCGGGCATGCACACATCTCTTCCCTCACTCTCTAGGTCTCCCGCTATCTCTCTTACCCAAGCACACGCACTATGTAGAGTGTATATTTACCATACACACAAAACGTCACCCCCAAACGTCTATCTCCCTAGTTATGTGGTTCTCGCGCACTCACCTCACACACCACCCCCACTACAAACAAGCACACTTTGTCTCCTTGTGCACCACTCTCCTCTTTCTATCTCTCCCACATGCGGGCCCGCCCCAGCTCCTTCCCTGTATACATATATGTCGTGACTCTTTGCATAGCTCCCTAATGTATAATCGTTCTCGATTTCGCACATTGTTCTCTACACCATCTATTCTAGATCTCTCATGAAGTCCCTATCACACACACGATGACTCGCTTCCCTTGCGTCTCCATTCATAGGCCAATTTCGGACAACATCAACATTGTCTCCCTATCTATACGCCATTTATGGACACAAACGACCCCTCTCGCCCTCTCTCTCTCTCTCTCTCTCTCTCTCTCTCTCTCTCTCTCTCTCTCTCTCTCTCTCTCTCTCTCTCTCTCTCTCCGTCGCTAGCTCTCTCTTTCTCTCGCTCTCACACCCCTCTCCCACACACACACTAGATGTCTCTTACAAATAGTCTGCTCCCCCCGCCCGCACCCGTGCTATCTCGCTACTACACATGTCACACCATTCCCCCTTCCCTTATACTAGGTTTACATAATCAGTGGTCTCTCTACTCCACATACACTCTCTCCCTCTCACACACAAACACGTGCACAAACACACACAGACATGCACAAACACCCATTTATCTGGATCCTCATCTCTCCTCATGTCCGCATGTGTATCTCACACACTCACTCTCTAATTATGAATATGTGTCCCCACGTTACACAACACAAAGCCCCATGTACATGTATCTCTCTATCATCCACACACATAGACACAAAGAATCTGTTATCATTGCCTCAGTCTCTAACATATCACACACGCACACTGTCTATCTCTCTCTCTCTCGCAAACACGCTCAACAAGGGTTTTCCCGTGAATAACTTACCGTCTATTCATCAACAGTCGTGGCAGTACGGCGAACACGAGACGTGAAAAAGAATAAATCTACACGTGCTTAGACCACCTAGTATGACTACTAGGACTAGAGCAAGCCAAAAAGCGCGCCGCCGTCACCCCCTCCTTGTCGGCGACGGGAAAATCTTTGTTTTACACAGTCGAGAGGTCATTGTGCTAAGGCCCCACATGCCGAGGCGTTGAATAGAATGTAGATGCTAGTTTAAGGAAGCAAGTATCGATAATATGTGTGTATCTCCATACTTATATTTCTTTTCTTATAAAAAACCGAGTTGGTGATGATGGTACGTGTGCCATCTTGCAATATAGACCGTCCGATCTATATCTGACGGATGGAAATTAAACTAAACGATACCCACACCCCTCTCCACATTTGCAGACAAGGCCTTCCCTCGTTCATCCTTATCTCCACCAAACCTCGTTTGTTGAGCAATTAAGAAAGGAAGCCTCTGGAACAAACTGGCCTGGTGGCCGCTGCCGGCGTCGTCAATCCCCATGCCTTCGATCAGTCCGACCACCAGCCACCATCACACCCCACTCCTCTTCACCTTATCTCATATTTCTCGAGATATCATTAGTTTTTACACATGGGATTACTCCCGCAAGGGTCAATCACAACAAGTTTTTTATAAAAAAAATGCATCTTGATGTTCCATGCAATGCACGGATCTTGCTAGTACTCCTACACAAGACTAAGTTGGTGATGCTGGTGTGTCTGCCATCCGTCGTTTCTGACCATTAGATCTACATCTAACGATTGTGAGGTAAGTTGTTGCCTTTTCTCACCAACATCCCATTTGTCTACCAATTTGTAGAAAAACCCATAATTAGTATCTTAAAACCAACCACATCCCTCCCTGACCTCACCAAAACAGCCCAAGGAATATATTCTAATTGAAACATAATATATCTCTAGTGACATATGTATATCAAAATTAGAGTGTTTTGTACCAAGTTTGTGAATAAGTATTATTCTAATTATGGTTCGTTGCAACGGACATGAACATTGCTAGTATTTCCAACCATGCATTTTTTCCCCTAGTATTCCATAGTTTCGAGTTTTCCATCAAAATATTAGTCACTCATGGTTGATATTTACTTTCAATCATGTACACATATGCACTATGTAACTAGCCTTGCTTATTGGCTTCCAAAGCTTAACTTTCACTCCTACTTACAATATGTAGAGTATTTAACAAAAAACTACCACTTTCAACCAGCCCTAGGAAGAATCTATTGTACAAAAAATAGCAAAAACATACCCAAAATTTCTTAATGCACGCCAAAAACTACCTAGTACTCCTACCGATTAGGTTCGTTTAAACCCATTTATGACAGGGTTGGCCCACATGTCCGTGCTGACAAGGCAGCTTAAACCAACACATTTTGTTTGACCGTTGACACGAGGGACCCACATCTGACCTTCCATCATGTTATTCCCCCTAAAATCATTATTTTTCCTGAACATTACTTCAAACAAGATCGACGCGTGTTCTTGGTGGCGCCGGTGATGAGCGAGTTGGCCGCCCGCCGGACGGGCCGGACGCAGACGCTGGCCTCAAAGACGGGTTGGCAGGCTGGCCCGAGCGTGACTCACGAGCGAGCAAGCCGCAGCGCTGGCCTTCGCTCGAGCTAGATGGCTGGCCTTAGTGCGGCGCGTGCGAGCAAGCCGCCGCGCTGCCGTGCCAATCTAGCTAGCAAACCTTGCAGACAAGCAGTTGGGTGGAGCTATCTTGGCTAGCTAGCGGCCGCGAGCGCCGGACGGAGCTGGCATCCGGGCTGCCGCAACATGGGCTCCGCACCGCCGGCGGTTTTGACCTCGCCTTCTGCCGGCGACGGTAGCTGCATCCCATGGCCTAGGATGACTAGGTGGACGGGCTGGAGGTAGGAGGTTACTCGAGGATTTTTGTTGGTAGGAGCATGTACAATGGTTGATAAGGTAGTATTATCTTAAGTCTGCCACGTATGCAAGTGGTAGTAGTTTCTTGGCATTTTAGTGGTTGCTTGCATTATTAGAGCAAGTACAATAGAGCTGAGTCAGCAGGCTATAAGAAATAAACTAGTATATTTCTGCTTAGTTGGAGGAAAGAGAAGAGGAGAGAGAAGGTAAGCGGGCTCTTCGTGAAGAGCCACCTCTAGCACGTGCTCCTTGGCACTTTGTGAGACTGAGAAGTGAGCCACATAATAAAAAAAGTAGTACACTCTTTTGATCTATTATTGTACTACATTTTGGCTATAAGATGGGCTGTAGATGACATGGCACTGGCTTATAACCAGCAGCTGGCTATACTATTAACCATGCTCTTAGGGGTTTCTTGTAAGGAACAATGTACGTACTACTAGCGACAAAAGGCGATTCTAGGTTGTGTTGTACTCCAACGAGTACTACTAGTGGTCGCGCGCGCGTATACCTTGTTTTGTGGGTTCGATCCCGGCCGAACGCACGGCGGCCTTTTTTTAAAAATAGTAATACTACACTTCGTTGTGAGCCAATATTTTACACGGGTAGTTTGAGTTTTGAAGTCAAACGGACGTGCGGCCCCACAATCTGGGTGCACTGGACAGCCTAGCCACGTGAACGGGTTTTCCTTCCCAGCATCCTGTGGCTCGCGTGCTCGCCCTAGCCGCACCTCGCTTGCAGCTTCCAGCTAGTAGCATATTTAAACTAGCGCCTCCCAATTAAGCCTGAGGAGCCGGAAAAGCCTGGCAGGGCATTGGGAACTGTGTAATATGGCTCTGTACGTAAAGTGGTCTACTACTACTCTGTAGCTTGTGGCGTTGCATGCATGGACTTCACTCCATTATTGGCTCTACTATAAAAGAAATTCCTCTTGACGTGTTTTTTAAATGGAGGAAAAAGCTTTGCTTCATCTCATTCATAAAGAAGGAACTACTAACAAAGTTCGACGAGATCCATTACACCTCCACAAATGGAAGCGAAAAGCCTAGTCTCACTGTATCAAATAACTCAAATGTTCTGCCCCTGCAGTAACCATCGCTAATAAACAGGCTGCTAGTGTGTGTGTGAGAGGAGCGGCTGAGTAGGCCAGCTACGTGAGAGGAGCGGCTGAATAGAGCACCGAGAGTACCCACTAGGCCACTATGCAGGTGTACTTCCCCTGCATTGATAGTACATCGATGGTTCTAGAGAACAATAGTACCCTCCACTTCTAGCTGTAGCTCCTTGGCCCTGAGATTCAAGAGTTCAAAACTGGTGCACTATACTAGACTAGACTAGAAGTACAGTACATCGCACTACTAGTTGAGAAAAGTAGTACTAGTATCTGCTAAAGATGCAAGTACGCATCTCTGTCACATAATGTAAGACGTCTTTTGACACTAGTTGGCGTGTACAAAAAATGGCAAAAACATACCCAAAATTTCTTAATCCACGCCAAAAACTACTACCTAGTGCCAACAATTTCTTACTAGTGCTATTATTTACAGTATAATGCACTCCCATAACGTTCCATAATGCTAGTACTAGTAGTAAATAATAGCCTCACCCCTTCGTTGAGGAACGATCTACAGTTGGAAGGGACGAGGCCCTGCGGTTACTACGCTCTTATCTCCTCCTCGCCAGTTCCCCTCCCCCCGAAGAGAAGGCTGTTCGTCGCTGCTCCCATGGATTCGCCAGGCGGTTCTCCTCCTCGTCAGGGCTGGGAGACCTTGGATGACCATCCTCTGGGAGAAATCGCACGCCGCTCCGACGTCCTCACCGCCGCAAGACTCGGTGCTTCCTGCACCAACTTTTTCAAGGCGATGCTTAAAAAGGCTTGGGAAAAGGCCATGCTTGTTGGTCTTCCATGCGTCCTCGAGGAGAAGGTTCTTCTATGGGAAAATCCTTCGAACAATCCACCGCTCCCTGGCCATGGTTGCACGTTGACTCCGCTAGAGTTGCCGACGTTGAGAGGTAGTCGGATTTTGTCCGATGAGCAGGTCAGTAATGGAGTTTGATCATGTAGTACTTAGTTATTCCATTTCCATCCCGTAATTTCTCCGCTGCCCACCGTCTTATATATTGGTCTGGGTCGGTGCCAACGAAGATTGGCATGCATACCTCCGGCCGGATACCACCATCATTTTGCACAACATCCACATCAGTGCGGCCGTTCCGATAGACCCCTTCTCCACCATTGGGATCGGCCTTCCGGACTGGCTGGGCTTGAATATGTATGATGATGCCTCCATGAGATTGAATAAGATAGCAATTGCGGACCCGCTGACAAAGCGACGCGCCTACGACGATTACTATCTCATCGCGGTATTCAACATAAGGATTGCCATCAATACAAGAGGCAGTAATGGCAGACAGGGCAGAAGCTGGCGCATGTTGGCCGCGGCAGATTTGTACCCCTACATGTTCGGACATGTCGTGTTCCATCTAGGCCGCATCTTCGCGGTGACAAGCCAGGGGACTTGTTTCATCTGGTTGCCATCCTACGGTACGGGAGATTACAAACGGAATGCACAAACCATCATTTGCATCCCTAATGGTACTCCATTATTTTGCAGGGACCAGTCATCCCCCGATCAAAATAAGATCGCCAATCCTGGATGTGCATTTGCATCCGCGATTCGGTCTAACCTGGAACCTTGTAGCTGACTTTGGCATATTGGGATCAACTATCTTAGCAGTCGTTACCCATGGTACCACTGATGTGCAACATGGTCACACAATCTACCACGATCGGACCGTCACCATCTACTCGGTATTCCATTTTTAACCCTCTCACCTTCTCTTTCATTGTTGTACTAGTAGTATACTTTGTAGTACTAGTAGGAGTACTTTTACCTTGAGGACACGTATAGCTAGCTAGGCCCTTGAAGACTTGAACCCACTAGCTGCCACCATTTTGTTTTTCCATGTCTTACTATCTCATCCATGTAGCCAAGAGTGGCTATATATAATAAGCCGGTTATTTTACTTCCTCTATACCGAGTAGTACTATTTGCTGCACATTCTTCGACCGCCATATTTGAGCACAACATTATTATGCATGGACCTTGACTATGTACGTCACCATGTGTCCAGATCTGGGATGCCGCATGTACCAGATGAACGGCGCCGAGTTCGACCCCCGTGATGCTACGTGGGTGCCGAGGAACACTCTTGGAGAGTACTCGCTTTTCATCGGGGACAGCTACCCCATTGTGAAGCGGATGCCACCTTCCGTGCACGACATGGAAGGCCTGCCGTTCATGAATCATGGTTGTGTCTTCAGTGCGCATCGCCGGATGAACGACATGCTGGGACACACTATCCCTGATTTATGCCGCTTTAGCTTGGATGAGTCTCCATCGTGTGGAACCGGACTAGAAAGCTATGACAATGATTCCCGTTGCCCACCGCTATGGATCGTGCCATCCATGAAGAACACCTGGGATTGGAACCTGGAGGAGGACATGTAGCCCATCTATAACGTGTAAGTGGAGTATGGTAATTGTGAACGGTAGCGCTATGAATATATGTAGACTAGTCGTGCACAAATTTATCACATGAATTGGAGATGAACTTGTGTGGCATACTGGCATTTGTCCTTTAGAATTTATTACTAGTAAATGTGTTATGTGTACATGCAACTTGTGTGGTTGTTGCATGAGCTCCAACACGCTCTTTGAGAAAAAAAGGTGGCACAGCTTTGGATATACGTGACGTGGCGGCATCATACAGTAGCATCGTTCGCTATAGTTGTAGTACACTCCTACTAGGACGAAAACTCCTATAAAACCTTGCGCTTGGCTCTTTGCCTCTTCGGGAGGTTCAACAGTTCGTACTCGTGTGAACCTTGCACTTGGCTCTTCGCCTCTTCGGAAGGTCCAACAATGATGATACTACAGTACAATATGCTTCTGGCAATCTAACACCGACTGAGCTGCTGCACATCCACCGCGAGGGCGAGGGCGAGGGCGAGGGAGAGGTAGAGGGAGAGGGAGAGGGAGAGGGCGCTGTAGTCAAAACCCTCTCCTCATCCTGCGAACCACCGCGCGCGTGGGCGAGGGAGAGGCGTAGTAAGCAAGCTTCTCCTCGTTCGGCGAGTTGACGGGACACATCAAAGCAGTACTAGTACTAGTAGTAGTAGTCCATACTGCGTCCTTTCCGATTAATATGGCTTAATTTGAAACGAGAAAATACACTAGCGGTCAATGTATGTAACAATACGCTCTTTACGGTCACTATATATAGTTTTGCGGCGATTATACGATCACTAGCTCGTCGTAGAGCACCGTATTGCACCCTACTGACCGGACACATAGTCGACGTGGCACTTTGTTGACTGGTTAAATTGTCACCTGGTTTCTGGGTCCCACCTGTTAGTTGGCAGAGCAAAGAAATCAGCGAAACAAAACTTTACACAGGCGCGACACGAGTCAAACCCTTGCGCGTGAACCGCCCTGGCTGTGTATGTGAGTGCATGCATGTGTCCTCCCTTGGTCTTCCAACAAAGAGTGTACATCGGCTATAAAACAAAGAGTGTAGTACATGATGCACATCTACACTTCGAATGCATTTAGCCTTTAATCTAAATCGATATTGATTGACAATGCACCAACTTGTGTTGTAGGTATAGGCTACATGTCTATCCCTAATTACAGCATGCAACGGCCTTCATTTAATCTTCTTATCTCAACGGTCGCATGCACACATAAGTCTGCTACTTTTGGGCGTTAATTATGCCCTAGTCAATGTGTAAATCTCTAAATGTACAGTCTTTCACGGACGTAGGGAGTAGATTGAGCACTTGAGCGTGAGCGTGTGTGTTGCGTCGTGTTCTGTGTGCCGCATGGGTGCGTGAGTGTTGCGTGCGTCCATGTGTATGTGTGAGTGTTGCATGCATGGGGCTTACTCCCTGCCATTGACATGTTCATATTTCAAGCTTCCTAGATTCCCTCCATATGGTGATACTCCCTCTGTTCCCAAATAGTACGGAGTAAAAGCCTCCCTCTGTTCCCAAATACGGAGTATTTGTCTTTCTACAGATTTCAACAAGTAACTAGGTACGGAGCAAAATGAGTGAAGTGAGCGTAGAGGCATAGGGATACTGTAGAAAGGAAGTCCTCGCGATCCATTATTCCCCATATCTGTCAGAGAGAACTATTCAACTAGTCTTCGCAGTGAAGTGACAATACACGCTGCAGCAGATGGGACACGTAATTAATAAGCTGAACCAGCGTGTTGGTGTTACTAAATCAGCCTTACCCAAGATTGCCATCATGTTTGCCAAGAGAGCACGCTCGCAAATACGCCACGCACCTCTGTCCTCCATTAATCGGCATATGGGCCCTGTTGTGGTAGACCCACATGTCATCGGTGTAACTATTTACATCCAAGGACGGTATATCCTGGTAGTAGTACTAGTAGAATTGAGATTGAATGCACTTTCTTCCCGCCTTCCACTCTTCTTCCTCCTCCTTCTTCTTCCTCCTCTCTTCCCCATCGTCACCGCACACCATTTACCCCGCCACTGCTCGCCGCCCGCACCATCTTCCTTGGTAGCTCGCGTACCATATCCCCGCCACCGCTTTCGCCACACGAGGAGAAGCTTCTTCGCCGCCGCTCAATCCACTTCCTGGCTGGCTCGCAGCACCGAAAACCCCAATGGCAGAACCGACCGACACGCAGAGCGCGATTGAATTCCCTCCCGATGTTCTCTTGGAGCAGATCTGTAGTCGATGGACCTACTCAAGACCGTCCGTCCGCCGCATGCTCGTGTCTTTGTACCATCTACTAAATGCGCAACCGATCGGCTCTTTTCAAGACACCACGCTTGCGATGCCCGATCCTCGCAGGTGGCGGACATCGACTTGACGATCCTACGGAGGTTGTCGTGGTGCCCCTCGACATGCTACCACTACCCGTCCACCTGTCCTTCATGAGCGGCCACTACTGGGCGGGCATGAAGGCCAACTGGATCGTCCTCATCCACCACACCGGTAGTCCGTGGCGTCTCATGGATATCTACACCTAGCGAGAGATCACCCTTCCATCATTAGATACCGCCGCCATCAAGCTTCGCGGCCCGCCAGACACTCATGCCTACTACGCACGAGACGCGTCAGGCTTTTGGCTCGACCTATGTTTGCAGAAAGTTGTAATCTGCGAAGTGCCCACACCATCAGAAGACTACATGGATTACAAGCTCATTGCCTTGTCCAACATGGGATTAGTCTATCTGGAATCCGGTCACCATACATGGTTATGGCTCATCATCAATCCTGTTGAGGCAACATTTCTGTCTGATGCTATAGTGCACGATGGCATCGTTTACGCGGTCGACGCACAGATTGGCTGCCTATACTGGAGGAATCTATCGTCATGTAATTATTCTATCTCATCTCATCTTTACCTTATGAATATGACTACCTGTTCATTTGTTGAAAATTTAGAATGCATAGCATGTCTATAACCACATCATTGCTATATGTTCCTCTCATTTCCTAGATTTTTATGACCACACATGTTATTGTTAGAGTTGATATGAGAACAATTGTCATCTAATGATTGTTAGAATACATATTATGAGCATAACATCATGATTGCTATATGTTACTCTCATTTACAAGATTTTTATCACAACGCATGTTATTGCTTAGAGTTGATATGAGAACAATAGTAGTAAGTGCTATGGTAGAATATGAGTAGGCGCTGTCATAGTTGTTTTCCTCTCATTGTTACATGATGTTTGAACCATGACATATTTCTAGAATATGAAAGCCATTGGCTTATTTTTTTAACTTGGGGTATGATTATGACCACGACATTGCAATTCTCTGTCTATGATATGTGTCACTGTTATAATAATCTTAATTCCACACATACTCTGAACATGATTGTTTATTTTTGTCCTTTTGGTCTCCAATTTGAATTGTTGCAGCAGACGAAATGCATCTGGCCTTCATAATTCCAGGACCTGGAATCATACCAGCCGATGGGTGGTGGTTTATCGCTCGTTCACCGACGGCGGTCATTTGATGCTCATTTGCACGCACTAAATTGACCAAACCATTACATCAAACCACATGCATTACAATGCGTGGGCGTTCGTGACATTGATGGCTATGGCTGCTTCATGTTCGAGAAAGATCCCAACTCTGTTGGGCCAGCGATTCAAGCGGAGGCGGGTTTATAGCCTCGCAACCACTCCTTGTTCCTCGGGCTCAATTATCCGATCATCCAACCAATCATCGATCATATCACCGGCGATGATTACTGTGATATGCAACTTCCATTCGCGAGGGGGGCTGTGTTTACACATCATACCATGGGTTTCATGAATCACCATATCCAGATATTCGTCAACATAGCTTGTTGCCAGATAATCTTCAGTGTGTGAAAGGCATCAAGCTTCCATGCGATGGATGGCTTTTGCAAACCCGACATGCGGCGATGTGGTTCATGCCAACAGCAAATATGTACAACTTGATTCGTGATGATATCTAGACTGAGCCATGTATTCTGCTGCTGTAGCATGACCCTCTTTTGTTGGATATTATGTACTGTTGTTAGTTTGAAGCACTCCTCTAGTTTGAAGGATAGATACCTTCCGGGATCAAGTGCATCCTAACTCACTGCGTATGATGTCTTGATAATGATGATGGAGATGATGTGCCATATATATATATATATATATATATATATATATATATATATATATATATATATATATATATATATATATATATATATATATATATATATATATATATATATATATATCAGTTAGGCTTCAAGTGTGTACTTGTTAGTTAAACCTATGTATAAATTGTGACACTAAATACGACTAGTAAGTAGTACAGTACAAGTACTAGTATACGTCGGTCAAATTATTGATCATGTCCACACATTGAATTGACATGACAACACGCTATGCGTGAGGTGACACAAGAATCCCGGCGTGTTCGGGTATTCGGACTTCAGATTTGGAGTACCACTTATCGTCAAATCTTTCATCATTCACTTAAAACAGTCGATTGATCATACATTGAGTACCATATAACTGGAATTACCGATGCAAGTCGAAGAAGGATTGGCCGGTGCTGCCCGCTGGCATCAAGTTCGATCCCACGGATCAGGAGCTGATCGAGCACCTTGAGGCCAAAGTGAGTGCTGACAGCGCGAGATTCAGTCTCTCATCGATTTGTTCATATCAACCATCAATAGCGAGCACGGCATATGCTACACCCAACCTGAGAAACTTCCAGGTAAGACACCGATCGGCCGTCTACTTGCACAAACATATTCCTTTGTTTATTGCTCTATTTTTCTTTTTAGAAGTAGACCTGGCGAAGCAATTACAATTTGACAGTTAAAAAAGTGAAACAAGTGACTGCAACATGCCAAAGATGTTATGAAAATGCCAACTAGGTACACTAAAACCTGTATTCCACAATCCGCGGTATCACACCGAGTGGCCTAAGGAAGCATTTCTTCCAGCGCAATTCTGTATGCGTTCAAAAGGGGCACGTGGATGGCCGCAAGATACAATGAGCGCGGCATGCACACGATGTGGCACAAGACCGGCAATACCTTGCCGGTGATGGTCAACGGCCGACGACGGGCAGCAAAGGTTACGTGCTGCACACCAACAAGAACTTCGACCAGCATAGGACCAACTGGGTGATGCACCAGTACCACCTCGGGGACCTGGAGCAAGAGAAGGAGCGGGAGCTGGTCCTCTGCAAGATTTTCTACGAGACGAACACTAGGGCCAGGAGTAAAAAGATTATAAGTTAGTTTGGTATTGGTAGTTGTACTACCCTTGTCGTCCGCAAGTTGGTATTGTTGTTAACGATCTTTTGGTATGAACTTGCATTTTCTTCCAACCATCATGCAGAGGGTCGACGTGGATATAAAGTTGAATCATTTGTTTCGAAACGAATTTTTAGGCACCTGATTTTTATTTGATGGGTAGCATAAGCACCCGCCGTTCGAATTCCCAGTTCTCCAATTTTTTCGAAACAAGTGCATGCACTTATTATCACGATAAAAAAACAATATCCGTGCTGCATCCCAGTTATCAGTCTGTACTTGCAGAATTCTCTCGTTTATTGAGCATGTATATTGTTTTTTCAGGTCGAGCAAGTTTCAACTGGGCTGTAGACTGCCCAGGGTTGGTTTTGTCTTTAACAGGCCCAGCCCATGACGACAACGGGGCACAAAGATCCAGCAGGTATCTACTGGCCTATGGCCCGCCAACGTTAGTTATATTTTGTCTTACAACATCCGCAGGCAGTTTTTTTTTTTTGCTGAATCAAACACACAGCCCAGTTCTCTTTTCCTCTTGAAACGCATGTCCTACATCCGTTTTCCAATCTCTACCTATAGTTTTACTAGTTCATATATACGTATCATTATATTGAAAACACATAAAATTCCATTTTCATATTTAGATCCTTATTTTTGTTGTTTTTTCCCACCCAGCGCTGATTTTTTACCACTGTTTTTCCCTTAAACCAACTCAATTGTCCCACATCTTATTTGCTTACAAAAACAAAATGATTTTTTTGGCAAATCAATAAGTTCTTAAAAAAATGTTTATCATTTCGGGATTACAACAGTTCGGACTCCACCAAAATATGCAAAATAAGGTTGAACTTTTTGACCGTGGTCCTGGGCAGAAAATGGGCTGTAATAAATTACTTAAGAATTAGCAAATGGGCTGCAAATTATAAAAAATAGCAAATGGGCTTTATGTTGTGTGCCACAGATTTGGAGGCTGACTTGTGGGCCTACTAAGTTCATGCGTACACAAGGTTTCTCAAAAAAGGAACTTAGTCAACAACCAACTCTACCAGCGTCAGACCATTAGATGTCAATCTAACGGCAATCGTGCTTCTTGATCTCGATCTTCCTGCCCTGACCGCCCAAACCAGCGCGCGTCGAACCGCCTTTGCTCCCGCCTCCCATGGCCAGCAGTGCTGCCGGGTAGGCCTCACGGCCCCATCATACTCGCATCCCTGGCCTGTCTATCCCTCTACTCACCCACACCTCCTGTTATTTTCCGTGACGGCAGCCAACCAGCCAACCTCGATTTCCACCGCGTGGGCAGCCACCGTTGTGTCTTCCCGGCCCGTGTCGCTCCTTCAGAGGCGTTGTCGTCGTACACCGCCCTGGTGCTCTCGGTGCGGCGTGGTCAACGATGTCCATCCAACGGCCGTAGTGCTTCTTCAACCTCTGGTCTTCTTGCCCTAGCCGCCCAAAGCAGCGCCGGTCGTGCCGCATGCTCCTGCCTCCCGTGGTCGGTTATGATGCCGTGGAGGCCTCACCGTCCCCATACTACTCCCACCGCTGGCCAAGCCATCCCTCCACTCACCCACTCCCCCTGTTATTCTGCGGTGACGGCAGCCTCACACCGCAGCCGAACCAGTGAACCCTCGTACTCCTCTCCGCGTGGGCATCCACTGCTGCGTCTTCCCCGGCTCCGCTTCGTCCCCTTCCTAGGCATCGCCGTCGTCCACAACCGTGGTGCTCTCGGTGCGGCGTGGTCAATGTGGTCAACGACCGACTTCCATCGGAAGAGTACTGTACGTGGAGAGGCTGACAGCTAGGTCCATTAAGTTGACGCGTACGCAGGGCTTGTCAACTTAGTCAACAAACGATTCTAGCAGCAGTAACCGTTGGATTTGAATCGAACGGTCCTGCTACTTCTTCAATCGCTACTCTTCTTGCACCAGCCGCCCAAACCAGCGCCGGGGAGACCGCCTGCTGCTACCTCCAAAGGGCGGCTGTCTTTGCCGCTGAGGCCTCATCGCCTCTACTACTCCCACAGCTAGCTGTGCCTCGTGGCGACGGCAGCCTCACACCGCAGCCGAACCGGTGAACCTCGTACTCCTCTCCGCGTGGGCATCCATCGCCGCGTTTTCCCGGCTCGCGTCGTCCCCTTCCTAGGCCTCGCCGTCGTCCACCGCCTTGGTGCTCTCGACGCGGCGTGGTCAACGTGGTCAACGACATGCCATCGGAAGAGTATTGTACGTGGAGAGGCTGACAGCTGGGTCCACGGCCCCAACCTGGTTTTTTTGTGATTTTCCAAGTAAGTCGCTTTGTCAGGCCTATTGAGCTGCAAATCTTTCAAGAATAGGAGAGCTTTCATTCGGCTGGCCGAGAAAATGGCCCATCAGTAATGAGAAATGGGCTGTACATTTTTAAAACACATCAAACTGGCAATTAGTTTCAAATATCTAGTTTTCATTTCGAGATTTTAAATTAAATTAATTTTTATGCGTGGAGAATTTGTTGGATTTTATATTGATATACATTTATTTTTAAATCAGTTTGAATGTGAGTCGAAATTTCGGGATTAAAAACAGTTCGGACCGCACCTAAATATGCAAAATTTCGTATAATTTTTTAACTGTGGCCACAATATGGGCTGTAATGCTAACAAAAAGAATATGGGCTCCAAAAAACCTTAATAATTAGCAAATGGGCTGTAAATTATTAGAAATAATGGCAGATGGGCCGTATGCTGTTTTCCACAGATTTTAGGCTTTCCTAAAAAAAAGGTTGACGCACAAGCAGTGATTGTTGGATGGCCATCCAACGGCCGTCGTGCTTCTTCAATCTCTACTCTTCCTGCTCCAGCCGCTCAGACAAGCGCCGGCGGGACTGCCTGCTCCCTCCTCCCCGTGGCCGGCTTTGCTGCCGTGCAGGCCTCACCGCCCACCGTACTCCCATTGCTGGCCTAGCCATCCCTCTACTCACCCACACCTGCTGTTATTCTCCGGCGACGGCAGACGAACCAGTAAACCCTCGTATAGTCGTACTCCCCTCAGTGTGGGAAACAACTGCCAAGTCTTCCCTGCCTTCGTGTCGTTCCCTTCCTAGGCCTCGCTGTCGTCCACCGCCCTGGTGCTCTCGGCACGGCCTAGTCAACGTGGTCAACGACCCACATGCATCTGAAGTGGACTGTACATGGAGAGGCCGACAGCTGGGTCCACGGCCGCACGCAAGGAAATGCCTCCTTATTACGCGCAAAATAATGATTCCTCCACCTGACATCAGGGATCCACCGAAAGGGACTCTGTATTTCGCAAAAAAAAACGTTACCGCCGCTGACAGCTCGGACCCAACAGCTATATCTTCGCACGCAAGGAAGTGCCTCCTTATTACGCACAAAAAAAAATGAATACTCCCCGTTAGCTGGGACCCAAAGATAGTGGCAGGCTGACTTAGGGCCTACTAAGTTGACAGGACGGAGGGCTTTGTCAACTTAGTCAATATGCACGATTCTAGCTCCAAAGGACCGTGACGATGTCCATCCAACGGCCGTAGTGCTTCTTCAACCTCTGGTCTTCTTGCTCCAAATTACCAAACCAACACCGGTCGTGCCTCGCGCTCCTGCCTCCCGTGGGCGGCTGCGATCGCGGCGGAGGCCTCACCGCCCTACTACTCCCACCGCTGGCCAGGCCATCCCAGTACTCACTCGCACTTCGTTATTCTACGGCGACGCAACCTCACACCGCAGTTGAACCAGTTGAACCTCAGACTTTCACGCGTGGGCATCCACCGCCGTCTTCCCGGCTCGCGCGCGTCCCCTTCCTAGGCCTCGCCGTCCTCCACCGCCCTGGTGCTCTCGGCGCGGCGTGGTCAATGTGGTCAAGGAACGGCTTCCATCGGATGTGGACTGTACGTGGAGAGGCTGACAGCTGGGTCCACGGCCGCAGCAAGGAAGTGCCTCCTTATTACGTGCAAAATAATTCTTCCTCCACCTGACAGCAGGGACCCACCGGACAGGCCACCGTATTTCGCGAAAAAAACGCTTCCCCCTGACTGCTGGGACACACCATCTACACCTTCGCATGCAAGGAAGTGCGTCCGGGCAAAAAAACAAAATGATTCGCCCCCCTGACTGCTGGGACCCACCAGCTACATCTTCGCACGCAAGGAAGTGCTCGATCGGGACCCACGGTAGAAGCGTACATAGCGTTGTCATTCTGGTCACGAACGGTACGCGTACATATATCTCGGTGGATGTAGAGGCGCCGCACGTTCAGTAGTAGAGGCGCCGACGTAGCATGTACACGCACGCATGATGGCCAGGGTGCAAGAAAAAAATATGGCCACGTATGTGTACATACGGGCGGGGTCTCGAACGCCTACTCGCGCATACGTACAGCGAGGGCTCGTTGACATGGCTGGGTCGGAACGGAGAAACAACGTCGTCGTCGTGTTCATGTGGAGGCAACAGAATGCGTCATGTTCATTGGGAGGCAACATAATGCGTTGTGTTCATCAGGAGGCAACGGAACGCTTGGGAGCCAACCGGCTGGGTCGGAACAGAATGCGTGGTCGTGTTCATCAGGAGGGCTTGGGCGGAACAGGCGATGGAAACGAGGCCTGGTGTACCGCACACGGAGGAAACGGACCTCCTATGTTCAGAACGGGGTCCTGTTGATCGGGAGGGGTCTGGCGTACCGCAAAACGGAGGAAACGGACCTCCTACGGTCGAAACGGGGGTCATGTTGATCGGGAGGGGTGTGGCGCACCGCAAAACGGACAAAACAGACCTCCTACGGTCGAAACGGGGGGCTTGTTGATCGGGAGGGGTGTGGTGTACTGCAAAACGGCCGAAACGGACCTCCTACGGTCGAAACAGAGGTCCTGTTCATCGGGAGGGGTGTGGCGTACCGCAAAACGGGACTCCATGGGATACTGTTCATCTCCACCGTCGACCTCCTCCAGCCTCCACGGGCTACCGTCGACCTCCTCCGGCCTCCACGGGCTCCTGCTCATCCAGCCTCCACCGGCGCTTACTCCACCGGCCATTGCTCAACCACCCTCCACCGTCACTGCTCATCCAGCCCTCCAAACCACCCCTCCATGGGCACCCCTCCACCGTCTCACTGCTCATCCAGCCCTCCACACCACGGGTCCTGTTCAACCACCCTCCACGGGCACCCTCCACCGCTCATGCTCATCCAGCCCTCCACCACACCACGGGTCCTGTTCATCCAGAGGCAACGCCACCGCCTCGCTCATCCAACCCCCCGCAACGCCACTATTCATCCCGAGGCAGCATCGATCGGCTTCGCTTAGCAGCAAGATGGCGAATCGCCGATTGGGTTGATTAACACCATCGATCGATTTCTCGGTTCAAGAACACGTAGCTCGCGGTAATCGCCGGGTTCGATTAGAGCCCAGCGCCTCACTCGAAGTTCGATTAGAGCTAACGCCCGCACACACACGCCAGACGCACGAGAGAGAACGCGATCGCCGCCCCTGACCTCCCACCATAACCGGGAACTCGCCGAAATTTTCCTCTCCCTCGCTTCTACCACGGTTTTTTCCATCATGGACAGCCCAAATAATGTCATGCGGCTGCGTCTCCGGCCCGCCCAGGACGAAAAGCCCATTTTTTGTCATGATTTTTTGTCATAGAAGTAGGAGCCCACCACATCTATGATGATACCGGGTTTTGTCACAATTATCGTCATAGAAGTGTCATATGTATGACAAAAAAAATCGTTCGGCCCAAAATGTCACGGATGTGTCTTTTTTTTTGTAGTGTTACTATTGGTTTGGATGATATGTCTCATGAGTTTAATTTTTCTAAATTTCGTAGACAACCCCGTATGAAGAATTGCCTAGTAAGGATGAAATTATTGGTCTTGCTTCTATTGCCGTGCCTCCTAGTGATCCTTTAGAACAATATTTGCTAGACCATGAGAATGATATGTTTATGAATGAAAGAACGGAAATAGATGAAGTATTCTTTAAACAAGGACCTATTCTGAAACACAACTTGCCTGTTGAAATCCTAGGGGATCCTCCTCCACCCAAGGGTGATCCTGTGTTTGAGCTTAAACCACTACCTGATACTCTTAAATATGCTTATATTGATGAAAAGAAGATATATCCTGTTATTATTAGTGCTAACCTTTTAGATCATGAAGAAGAGAAATTATTGAAAACTTTGAAGAAGCACCGTGCTGCTATTGGATATACTCTTGATGATCTTAAGGGCATTAGTCCCACTCTACGTCAACACAAAATAAATTTGGAGAAAGACGCCAAACCCGTTATTGATCACCAACGAAGGCTAAATCCTAAGATGGAAGAAGTGGTAAGAAAGGAAATATTAAAGCTCCTTGAGGCAGGTATAATTTATCCCGTTGCTGATAGTCAGTGGGTAAGTCAAGTCCATTGTGTCCCTAAGAAGGGAGGTATTACTGTCATTCCTAATGATAAAGATAAATTGATTCCGCAAAGAATTATTACAGGTTATATGATGGTAATTGATTTTCGTAAATTAAATAAAGCTACTAAAAAGGATCATTACCCCTTGCCATTCATAGATCAAATGCTAGAAAGATTATCCAAACATTCACATTTTTGCTTTCTAGATGGTTACTCTGGTTTCTCTCAAATACCTGTGTCAGCTGATGATCAAGCAAAGACCACTTTTACTTGCCCTTTCGGTACTTTTGCTTATAGACGTATGCCTTTTGGTTTATGTAGTGCACCTGCTACCTTTCAAAGATGCATGATGGCTATATTCTCTGATTTTTGTGAAAAGATTTGTGTGGTTTTCATGGATGATTTCTCTTGTTTATGGATCCTCTTTTGATGATTGCTTGAGCAACCTTGATCGAGTTTTGCAGAGATGTGAAGAAACTAATCTTGTTTTGAAGTGGGAGAAATGCCACTTTATGGTTAATGAAGGTATTGTCTTGGGGCATAAAATTTCTGAAAGAGGTATTGAAGTTGATAAAGCTAAAGTTGATGCTATTGAAAAGATGCCATGTCCCAAGGACATCAAACGTATAAGAAGTTTCCTTGGTCATGCCGGTTTTTATAGGAAGTTCATTAAGGACTTCTCAAAAATTTCTCGGCCTCTGGCTAATCTATTACAAAAAGATATACCATTCGTTTTTTATGATGATTGTGTAGAAGCATTTGAAATACTTAAGAAAGCCTTAATTTCTACACCTATCGTTCAGCCACCTGACTAGAATTTACCCTTTGAAATTATGTGTGATGCTAGTGACTATGCTGTAGGTGGTGTTCTAGGGCAAAGAGTTGATAAGAAATTAAATGTTATTCAATATGCTAGTAAAACTCTCGACAATGCCTAGAGAAATTATGCTACTACTGAAAAGGAATTCTTAGCAGTTGTATTTGCTTGTGATAAGTTCAGACCTTAGATTGTTGATTCTAAAGTAACTATTCACAATGATCATGCTGCTATTAAATACCTTATGGAAAAGAAAGATGCTAAACCTAGACTTATTAGATGGGTTCTCTTGGTACAAGAATTTGATTTGCATATTATTGATAGAAAGGGAGCCGAGAACCCGCTCTGCATAACTTGTCTAGGTTAGAGAATGTTCTTGATGACCCACTACCTATTGATGATAGCTTTCCTGATGAACAATTAAATGTCATAAATGCTTCTCGTACTACTCCATAGTATGCTGATTATGCTAATTACATTGTTGCTAAATTTATACCACCTAGTTTCACATACCAGCAAAAGAAAAAGTTCTTCTATGATTTAAGACATTACTTCTGGGATGACCCACATCTTTATAAAGAAGGAGTAGATGGTGTTATTAGACGTTGTGTACCTGACCATGAACAAGAACTGATCCTACACAAGTGTCACTCCGAGGCTTATGGGGGACACCACGCTGGAGATAGAACTACACATAAGGTATTACAATTCGGTTTTTATTGGCCTACTCTCTTCAAGGATGCTCGTAAGTTTGTCTTGTCTTGTGATGAATGTCAAAGAATTGGTAATATTAGTAGAAGTCCAGAAATGCCTATGAATTATTCACTTGTTATTTAACCATTTGATGTTTGGGGCTTTGATTACATGGGACCTTTTCCTTCCTCTAATGGGTATACACATATTTTAGTTGCTGTTGATTACGTTACTAAGTGGGTAGAAGCTATTCCAACTAATAGTGTTGATCATAACACTTCTATTAAGATGCTTAAATAAGTTATTTTTCTGAGGTTTGGAGTCCCTAGATATTTAATGACTGATGGTGGTTCACATTTTATTCATGGTGCTTTTCGTAAAATGCTTGCTAAGTATGATGTTAATCATAGAATTGCATCCCCTTATCACCCACAGTCTAGTGGTCAAGTAGGATTGACTAATAGAGAGCTCAAATTAATTTCGCAAAAGACTGTTAATAGATCTAGAAAGAATTGGTCCAAGAAACTTGATGATGCATTATGGGCCTATAGAACTGCATACAAAAATCCTATGGGTATGTCTCCGTATAAAATGGTTTATGGAAAAGCATGTCACTTACCTCTCGAACTAGAACATAAGGCCTATTGGGCTATTAAAGAGCTCAATTATGATTTCAAACTTGCCGGTGAGAAGAGGCTATTTGACATTAGCTCACTCGATGAATGGAGAACCCAAGCCTATGGGAAATGCCAAACTGTTTAAGGAAAAGGTTAAAAGATGGCATGATAAAAGGATACAAAAGCGTGAGTTTAATGTAGGTGATTATGTGTTGCTATTCAACTATGGTTTAAGATTTTTTGTAGGAAAACATCTCTCTAAATGGGAAGGTCCTTACGTTATCGAGGAGTTCTATCGTTCTGGTGCCATAAAAATCAACAACTTCGAAGGCACAAATCCAAAGGTGGCGAACGATCAAAGAATCAAACATTATATCTAGGGTAACCCTATAAATGTTGAAACTAATGTTATTGAAACCGTAACACTGGAGGAATACATAAGAGACACTTTCCAGAACGTTTCAGACTCCGAAAAGGAAAAGGTACGTGGTACGGTAAGTAAACCGACTCAAAAACAGTTCTAATGGCAATTTTTCTCCGTTTTGGAATATTTAGAAAAATAGGAAAATAAGAAGCAGTCCGGGAAGGACACGAGGCTTCCATGAGGGTGGGAGGCGCGCCCTACCCCCCTGCCTCGTGGGCACCCCGTGCGCCCTCCAGACTCCGTTTTCTTGCACAATACTTCTTTTGGTCGGTAAAAATTCATTATATAAACTCTCGAAGGTTTTGACCACCGTATCATGCAATTATCCTCTGTTCTTGTTTCAAGTTGTTTTTCTGTCAGGGTTGTCAAGGCCAGGCATCATGTAGTCCCGCTCCTCCAACAATGGTGACAACAATGCTTGGCTAATGAAGATAGAGCTGAAGAGAGAAGAACCCACGGAGATCAACAAGGATGATGGGATCAAGAAGGCCACGACGGATCAAGCTCCGGCAGCAGAAGAAGAAGACATCCTCCAACTTGATCACAATCTTCTTACCCCAACTGAGATCGAAGCTTTCAAGATGATAGAGTTAGCTCGTATACAAAACAAGTATCTCACACGTGAAAATATTTTGTTGAAGGAGCATATCATCGCACTCAAGGGCATTATCCGAAAGTTGGAGGATCTCTTACGCTCGATGTGTGACTACCCATCATCACCACCATCTTCTTCACCAGCAAGGGAGACATAATCATATGGGTATGGGCACTCCCCTTGGCAACTGCCAAGCTTGGGGAAGGTGCCCCAGTATCGTATCACCATCACACTCCTATCTTTACCGTTTTTCTTAGTTTAATCCTTTTAGTAATATCTTGATCTAGTAGAGTAAAGTTTTAGTATGATCTAGTTTTGAGTTTTTCTTTATGATCCCTTTATGTAATCGAGTCCGTGAGCTAAATAATAAAGATTAGTGTTGAATCAAGGGCTTGATTATCTTCCTATGATCTTGAGGGAATAAAAGAGAAAGAAAGAATAAAAAGAAACAAAGAGATCATATTGATCTTATGGAGAGTAATGACTTCACATATAATGAGTATGATGATTAAAAGTTGTTGAGAGTTGACAAACATAGTTTTTGTCATCGTTGCTATTAATAGGGAGTAATAAACAAAGAGAGGTTTCACATATAAATATACTATCTTGGACATCTTTTATGATTGTGAGCACTCATTAAAATATGACATGCTAAAGAGTTGACGTTGGACAAGGAAGACAACTTAATGGGTTATGTTTTCTTATATCTGAAATAAAGTATATTGTCATGGATCATCCAACATGTTGAGCTTGCCTTTCCCCCTCATGCTAGCCAAATTCTTTGCACCAAGTAGAGATACTACTTGTGCTTCCAAATACCCTTAAACCCAGTTTTTCCATGAGAGTCCACCATATCTACCTATGGATTGAGCAAGATCCTTCAAGTAAGTTGTCATCAGTGCAAGCAATAAAAATTGCACTCTAAATATGTATGACTTATTGGTGTGGGAAAAAATAAGCTTTATACGATCTTGTGATGTGGAAGAAATAAAAGCGATGGACTGCATAATAAAGGTCCATATTGTTGGATGTGGGGTTCCGGCAAACCCTTAAGGTTCGAACACTGGGGTGCGCACGAAGTCTTTCCCTCCTACCGATCTACGCTCTAGCTTGCTAAGATCTCGCGGACGAACTCGACGAACTCAAAACACAGAAATACATGAGGTTTATACTGGTTCGGGCCACCGTTGTGGTGTAATACCCTACTCCAGTGTGGTGGTGGTGGATTGCCTCTTTGGCTCATGATGAACAGTACAAGGGAAGAACAGCCTCCTGAGGTTGATGTGTTCTTGTGCTTGGCGAACTTAGCGGGTGAGAGCTGGGTGAACTGCTCGATGCCCTACTGTTGTGGCTAGCTCTACTTATATAGGCCCTGGTCCTCTTCCCAAATATCGAGCGGGAAGGGAGCCAACAACGGCGGGCAAATTTGAAGGGGGACAGCTAGTACAAGCTATCCTGACAAAAGCGTCTTCGCCTGCGAAAAGCTCTGGGGTGACGCCGTCTTGGGCTCCACGATGACCTCCGCCTTGCCGTCCTCCTGGTCTTGGTCTCGTTGCACCAATATGGCAACCTTTGCCTGATGCCTCGGTACTCTTCGCCTGCGCCTGCCTCCTTAGCACCAAAGAGGAAATGGGGACGCTGCGCACACTGGCGTCCGCCTGGCACCCGCCTAGCACCGTTCGTCATGGCTCATGTCACGAGAGCCTCGTGAGGTTTGCCACGCCTTGGTATCTCCGCTCCTTGTGAGCCTGCCTGGCTAGGCCACTCTAAAGGAGGCCTTGCGTCGTCCGCCTCGCGAGAGTTGGGCCCTCACGAGGGTATTGGATGCCTTGTTGATGAAGATGGGCCATACGGCCTGCTGCTTCGCCACGCTGTGGGCCGCAGGCAGGCAAGTCTGGGGACCCCCGTTCCCAGAACACCGACAGTAGCCCTCGGTCCCAAGGTGCGCTCGGGCTTGGCTTCACGGCAAAGCCAAGGGTCAAGTTCGGAGCACCACGGGCCCCAAAAGCATGCGTCCTCGGTCGACATGTGGCGGTTGATTGGACGTGGGCGTCTCCGCTTCCCCACACCGCCTTTGAATCCGCTTCGCTATGCTCCCTCATGCCTACAGTTATTCCTCCGCCTCTTGCGCCTTGCTTCCCCAATTCCTCTGCTTCCTTGCGGCTCTGCTTCTCTTCCCCAATCTGACTCGCGCTCCGCCTGGTCCATAGACATGGCGCATAAGCAAGCTGAGAAGGGGAAGAGTCCTTTGCCTCTTTCAGCTGCGCCTCTGCCCTTCGCGCCGGCGCTCGGCCGGTCTCGGGTGCTTAACGACGAACCCATGGACAAGGTGCGCCCGATGCTTGCCTCCAGCTTCAATGAGTGGGGGAAGACGGTGGCTTGGCCTGCATCTCGCACTCACATGGCCTAGACGGCCACCAAGATCCCAATCTTCATAGATGCCTTCTGGGCAGGCCTGATTCCTCCCTTCTCCACCTTCTTCAATGTTGTGCTTGAGCATTATCAGATCCACATGCTGCATCTCGACCCTTAGTCCGTGACTCTTCTTGCTGTCTTCGCCTTCGTGTGCGAAGCCATGGTGGGCATCGCTCCGTTGGTGGCTCCCCTCCGTCACTTCTTGTCATTGCATCTGGCGGACCCTCAGCAATGCTTGGGGTGTGTGAGCTTCCAGGCCGTGGCTGCGACGGCAGGCGAGGGGATTAATTTCGATCTTCCTTCATCCACGAGCGAATTCCGGACACGATGGGTGTTCGTCGATGCCGGTGTGTTCAGTCCTCTGCTGCAGGCTCCGTCGGGGCCCGCTGTTCCCAACCTCGGTTGGGGCCATCAACGGCTCGCGAGCCCCAGCCTTGCTCGTGTCTGGCTCCGGTTGAAGTTGCTGAAGGATCGCGGCGTAACTGCACCGATGGTGGTGAAAGAATTCGTCCGACGCCGGGTCGCTCCGCTTCAACGCCATTCTCACCCAATGTGGACCTTACTCAGAAGCCAGGACCACATGAGGTTTCAGGAGTCCAGGCTCCTCCTTGGGACGCGGGGGACAGTGCTCAAGGTCTTGACGGGTGTCTCTCTGCTGACCGAGCTGCCCAGGAATAGTTGCCTGCTATACCGCTGCGAGAATAAGGACGAATTTGTAAAGGACATGCCTCTCTTCGATGAATGGGGGCGCGACCGTCGGCTGGAGGGGCCTCGGAGAACCCGTCGTCGTGGTCCCCTTCCTTGCCCTCGATGCTGAGCTCACCCCAAGTGGACGGTGCAGGTGGGCGAAGCTTCGGGCGAAGCCGCGGCTCGAAAGTCCGAGGAGCATGTGCCGGGTGGTGATCCTGGGGCATCGTCCTCAGGAGCCTGCCACTCCCCTCCTGAGGCGTCGGTTGCTGAGGAGACGCTGCATGCGACTCCCGAGGCCATGGCTCCAGGAGCCTCGGGAGGTCGTGGTGGAACGGTGCCCGGCTGTTCGCTGCAACCGAGCACCCCTGAAGACATTCTCCCGAGCTCTTCTTCGGTCCCACTGTGCACCGGCCGTCACGTCCAGCGTTACGGTCGTCTTTGCGTGGACTTCGAGGAGCTACGCAAGAGGAAAGGATCCCCCAGCGGCGGCAATATCTTCGGACCACTGAAGCGGAGGAAGTACATCGCCATTGATGTGTAAGTATCACGCAGTTGTGGCTTTCCGTGTGCTGTTTTCCTCTTCTGACGCCAGTCTTTCAGGGGCCCTTCAACTGAGGCTGATGAGTCTCCTGAGAACCGACCTCCTTCTTCCTCAACTCCTATGCCGGCCACGGGCGCTCCAAGACCGCTGGTTGCCCCTCGACCAGGGTTGGTTGAAGGGGCACTCCTGCCTTCCTGGCGCGCTGAACTTGTGGCCTTGCCACTTCTCCTCCTTGGCCTGGCATGGAGCCTGGCAGGCGTGCCCAAGACTCCTCCGCTGGTCCTTGACGGCAACTTGTTGGCTTCGATCCTCGGCTCCTCTTCAAGCAGTGAGCCCCGGCCGGCTTGGGCTTCTCGCGAGGACGGGCTGATGTCAGGTGTGGTGCTAGCCCCCAACCCCCTGCTGAGGGGTGGCGTGCCGCTTGGCGCCCCGCCCGCATCCCCCAAGGTGGAGGACGAAGTAGGCCGGGCGTTCGAGCTTCAGCGCGGGCGAAGCGTGGTTCGCCATGAGCTCTTCCAGGAAGTGATGAACGTGATGAGCTGACTTGGGAAGAGCTCGTGAGTGTCGATTCGCGTCTTGAGGCTGAAGGTCTCCGACTGGCGGAGGAGTGGCGCAAGCTGAAGGTGGCCATCAACCTCGGCCGCTATCAGCGCGACTTTGAGAACGCGAAGGTCGAGGCATCTCTCAAGGTTTCCCACGAAGCCCGCTCACGAGCCTTGGAAGAGGCTCGCGAGGCTGATCGCCGCCTTGAGGCTGCAGAAAAGCGCGCGCGGGAGCTTCAGGCCTGGAGCGCGTCTCTTGAGCAGCAGGTGGAGGCGCGCAGGGCTACTCTTGCGTCACTAAGGGGGACGCCCGCGGAGGAAGAGGAGGTCCGGAAGCGTGAGGAGGCGCTGGCCCTGGAGGCCATGGAGCGTAGCCGCGAGCTCGAGCAACTGGAGACGAGGGAGTGTCATGTTGCCCAAGCAGAAGACGCCGTCGGGGCTCGCGAGGCTAGAGTTGAGTAGGAGGTGAACCGCTAGGTGGCCGAGGTTCGCGCGGACCTGGAGGGCCGGTAGCAACCTGAGGCTAAAACTCACGGGCGCGGAGGACGAGGGCAGGGCCGCTACCCTCAGGCCCAGGTTGGACGAGCCTGAGAAGCGTGCGGAAGCCATGGCCGCCGCCCTGGTCACGGCGCAAGCGGACTTGGCCTCCGCCCACGCCGAGCTGCGTTCCCTCCGGAGGCGGGTTGATGACGCGGAGGTCGTCGCGAGGCAAAACACAGAGGAGGTGCTCCAGGGGCGGACGCTGGAGCACGAGCATGCCCCTATGCTTCAGGATCTCCGGAACAGGGCCAACATCGCCCTGGGCCATATTTGCGATGTGGAGGCACCGAATCCTCACTCAAGCAATTACGCCAGCCACTTGACCTTCTTCAATGAGGTGGTGACGTGCCTGGAGGCTCGATCTACCAGAGCTCGCCAGCTTGTGGAGGAAAGGGGGCGCGCCTTGCTTGAGCGCGCTTTCTCGCGTGTCTTTAGCCACCTCCTGAATGCCGACCCCAACTTTGACTTTGACGCCGCCATCGCCCCCGTACCCATGGCTGTCCGGGGCGTCCTAGCGCGCTGGGTCGAGGACCATGTGGACGGGTTGGTCAGGGCCTTCGCTTCGGAGGACGCTGTGGTGGTGGTTGTCGCAGACGAAGGGGACGTGGTCGACGATGGCAACGGGGGCGTCGCCGATGGCGGCGATGATGCCAATGAAGATGACGACGACGCGAGTGACGCGTGTGCGAGTGATGCAGCGAGCGACATATCTGCCTGATCCCTTGTTCTCCTATCGTTTCTTCCTGCGCACAAACTCGGGTGTGGCCCTTAGAAACTTGTGAGAGCATTTTGGGAGGGGGAGCCCCTCATGTAAGCAAATTGCAGTCTTTACTTTTATATGTGATGTGAGTTTGTGTCCTCGTGACCTCGTGAGTACTGACGCGAGTTTTTGTCTTGGTTTACCTTAGTCAGCACCGGCTTTGTGATGGGTTGTGATATGTCGAGTTCCTGAGAACCTTGCGGAACTCGTTGCCCCGTCGAAAGAGGCCCCATGAGAGATGAGCACCAGTTGCAGTGCTAGCGCGCGCTTGGCACACGCGAGCTTCGCGCAGTCGCGCTCATGAGGAGCTCGTGAGGGAAAGGCGACGGACATGATTCCCAGACAAAACGAGATCCAGAAGGCAAAGAATCGCTCAAACAAGAAAAGGCTCCCCCCACGTGCATCAGTAAAACTCAGCTTCAACTCAAATCCAAATCCAGAAGGCAAGGCTACAGAAAGAGAGAGATCCAAAGCAAAAGGCCGCGTCCGGCACCTAGTCTAGTCTTCTGGTCTTCAAGTCTTCTCACCAGCGCGGAGCTAAGTGCTGCCACTAGGCATGGGAGGGAGCCCCAGGGCCTGAGGTCGGCACCCTTGAGACTCCGGGGCGTGTACAGTTCCAACTCATTATTACGTGAGAGTGTCACGGGCGGCGAGCTTCACAGGCACCGGGCCTTCTTCACAGGTACCGGCCTTGCTTCATATCGCCAGACGAGGGCCCCGCATTGCGCCACTCTTGACCTCCTCTGAGCCGACCGGTCACCAGGACGAAACAAGGAGGGAAAGAGGACGCCAGCGGTTCCCTCGACGACCACGGGTCCTCTGCCGGGGGAAGGGTTGGCGAGGCCACCTCGACAGAGGGCCTACCTCCGGGTGTCGTCAGGCGTTGCGCGCTGCGGGGAGGGGCCTTGCTCCTGGCTCCCTCTCGGTGGCCCCCAGCGCGTCTCCCTTGTTGGAGCGGGCACCGCCGCGCCTGGGTCGTCGATCGACGCAGCAACCTGGTTCATCTGTAGTCCATGGTTAGCGTAAGCCTGTTCTTGAGAGACTAGCGGTACCCTGTAATTGCCGCTGCTGGCACGATCGTTGTGGTTCTCCGTTGGCTCCTGGAAGGCTTCAACTCCTAGCACCCCTTCTCCCCAATCTTCTCCAACGAATGAGCCGATGTCGTCTGGTGCGTACCCTTGGTCCATCATGCGGGGCACGTAGGCTTCCGGGTCCGTCACCCCGAACACCTCGCCATGGTGCCCCACGCTCCACGTTGCTCCGCCCATGATGACGTCCTAGGGATGACGATACGGCACCCGGCCGGAACCATGGGGGGTGACGCTTGCGCTTGTTGAGGGCGGCATGGGGGGGGGGCTGGAGCCCCCTACGCCGCCAGCCGTGCTGATGTTGACTAAGCCCCCGTGCGCAGTTAATGGCACGCAGATGTGGTGAGGCTTGTCGCGCGACCCTGCAGCGGCCTGGGGGGAAGTCGATAGCAGAAGGGTGGTGCTCCCGACGCTGCTGCATCCAGCAGCTCAGCAACACGCTCAAGCAGCATGTCCCGGCCGCTCTCCATCAGCCTGCATCGCAGCAGCTCCCTTGCCACCGTGAGTGCCGCCCGCATATTCACTTGCTCCCGCCGTGAGTGCGGTGCTGTTGTCGCGGCGTGACGCACGGCTCTTGCTGCGGCCCATACATGCCGCGGGGTGAGGGTGGATGACGCCTGGTCGCGCTGTCCGCGCCCAGCGGAGCTTGGTGGCGCCCGTGCCGCTTGGGGTATGGGGTCGAGATCTCCATGGACAGGCGGCGGCGTCCGGGCCGGCCAGGCTGCCCAGCGGTCAGAGCCGGCCCTTGGGTCACCAGACATCGCAGCCGATGAACGTCGGAGAGGTGATTGGCGGAGAAGAAGCTCCGGCGCACCCCTACCTGGCGCGCCAAATCTCGGATGTGGGGTTCCGGCAAACCCTTAAGGTTCGAACACTGGGGTGCGCGTGAAGTCTTTCCCTGCTACCGATCTACGCTCTAGTTTGCTAAGATCTCGCAAACGACCTCGACGAACTCACAACACAGAAAGACACGAGGTTTATACTGTTTCGGGCCACCATTGTGGTGTAATACCCTACTCCAGTGTGGTGGTGGTGCATTGCCTCTTGGGCTGATGATGAACAGTACAAGGGAAGAACAGCCTCCTGAGGTTGAGGTGTTCTTGTGCTTGGTGAACTTAGCGGGTAAGAGCTAGGTGAACTACTCGATGCCCCTACTATGATGGCTAGCTCTACTTATATAGGCCCCGGTCCTCTTCCCAAATATCGAGCGGGAAGGGAGCCAACAACGGCGGGCAAATTTGAAGGGGGACAGCTAGTACAAGCTATCCTGACAAAAGCGGTCTTCGCCTGCGAAAAGCTCTGGGGTGACGCCGTCTTGGGCTCCACGATGACCTCCGCCTTGCCGTCCTCCTGGTCTTGGTCTCGTTGCACCAATATGGCAACCTTTGCCTGATGCCTCGGTACTCTTCACCTGCGCCTGCCTCCTTAGCACCAAAGAGGAAATGGGGACGCTGCGCACACTGGCGCCCGTCTGGCACCCGCCTGGCACCATTCGTCATGGCTCATGTCACGAGAGCCTCGTGAGGTTTGCCCCGCCTTGATATCTCTGCTCCTTGTGAGCCTTCCTGGCTAGGCCACTCCAGAGGAGTCCTTGCGTCGTACGCCTCATGAGGCTTGGGCCCTCGCGAGGGTCTTGGATGCCTTGTTGATGAAGATGGGCCATACGGCCTGCTGCTTAGCCACGATGTGGGCCGCAGGCAGGCAAGTCTAGGGACCCCCGTTCCGAGAACGCCGACACATATCACAAGTGGCAATATAAAGTGACGTTCTTTTGCATTAAGATTTTGTTCATCCAACCATGAAAGTGCATGACAACCCCTGCTTCCCTCTGCGAAGGGCTTATCTTTTACTTTTACCTCTTACCCTTATGCAAGAGTCACGGTGATCTTCACCTTTACTTTCTACATTTTATCCTTTGGCAAGCACATTGTGTTGGAAAGATCCTGATACATATATCTAATTGGAAGTAAGGTAGCATGAACTATTATTGTTGACATTACCCTTGAGGTAAAAGGTTGGGAGGCAACACTGTAAGCCCCTATCTTTCTCTGTGTCCGATTAAAACTCCGTAACCACAAGTATTGCGTGAGTGTTAGCAATTGTGAAAGACTAAATGATAGTTGAGTATGTGGACTTGCTGAAAAGTTCTTACATAGACTCTTTCTGATGTTATGATAAATTGCAGTTGCCTCAATGACTGAGATTGTAGTGTGTTAGTTCTTAATGAAGTTTCTGATTCATACTTGACATTGTGGATAGATTGTTACTTTATCATAAGAAATCATATGACAATATCCATTTATGTTGATGTTATACGAATGATCATGATGCCCTCCTATCTGTATTTTATTTTATCGACACCTCTACCTCTAAACATGTGGACATATTTACCGTTATCGGCTTCCGCTTGAGGACAAGCGAGGTCTAAGCTTGGGGGAGTTGATACGTCCATTTTGCATCATGCTTTTATATCGATATTTATTGCATTATGGGCTGTTATTACACATTATGTCACAATACTTATGCCTATTCTCTCTTATTTTACAAGGTTTACATAAAGAGAGAGAATGCCGGCAGCTGGAATTCTGGGCTGGAAAAGGAGCAAATATTATAGACCTATTCTGCACAACTCCATGGAAGTTATTTTTGGAAATAATAAAAAATATTGAGCGAAGAAAATACCAGAGGGGGCCCACACCCTGGCCACGAGGGTGGGGGCGCGCCCTACCCCCTGGGCGCACCCCCCTTCCTCGTGGGCCCCATGGTGGCCCTCCGGTGCCCATCTTCTGCTATATGAAGTCTTTTGTCCGAGAAAAATCATAAGCAAGCTTACGGGACGAAACTCCGCCGCCACGAGGCGGAACCTTGGCAGAACCAATCTAGGGCTCCATGAGCTGTTCGCCTGAAAACTTCCCGGAGGGGGGAAATCATCACCATCGTCATCACCAACGATCCTCTCATCGGGAGGGGGTCAATCTCCATCCACATCTTCACCAACACCATCTCCTCTCAAACCCTAGTTCATCTCTTGTATCCAATCCTTGTCTCTAAGTCTGAGATTGGCACCTGTAGGTTGCTAGTAGTGTTGATTACTACTTGTAGTTGATGCTAGTTGGTTTATTTGGTGGAAGATCATATGTTCAGATCCATTATGCATATTAATACCCCTCTGATTATGAACATGAATGTGCTTTGTGAGTAGTTACATTTGTTCCTGAGGACATGGGAGAAGTCTTGCTATTAGTAGTCATGTGAATTTGGTATTCGTTAGATATTTTGATGAGATGTATGTTGTCTCTCCTCTAGTGGTGTTATGTGAACATCGACTACATGACACTTCACCATTGTTTGGGCCTAGAGGAAGGCATTGGGAAGTAATAATTAGATGATGGGTTGCTAGAGTGACAGAAGCTTAAACCCTAGTTTATGCATTGCTTCGTAAGGGGCTGAATTGGATCCATATGTTTCATGCTATGGTTAGGTTTACCTTAATACTTCTTTTGTAGTTGCGGATGCTTGCAATAGGAGTTAATCATAAGTGGGATGCTTGTCCAAGTAAGGACAGCACCCAAGCACCGGTCCACCCACATATCAGATTATCAAAGTACCGAACGCGAATCATATGAACGTGATGAAAACTAGCTTGATGATAATTCCCATGTGTCCTCGGGAGCGCTTTTCTCTATATAAGAGTTTGTCTAGGCTTGTCCTTTGCTACAAAAAGGATTGGGCCATCTTGCTGCACTTTATTTACACTTGTTACTTGTTACCCGTTACAAATTACCTTATCACAAAACTATCTGTTATCGATAATTTCAGTGCTTGCAGAGAATACCTTGCTGAAAACCGCTTATCATTTCCTTCTGCTCCTCGTTGGGTTCGACACTCTTACTTATCAAAAGGACTACGATAGATCCCCTATACTTGTGGGTCATCACCTTTCAGATTATCTTTATCGTTTGCGAAATTATAGAACCGGAGATGGTACTACACACCTACACCCCTGTTGCCTGACCAACCGTGTTACCATAAAATCCAGCTGCACATCTCTTTTGGTTGGTTGATGGTAGAGGCAACCTCCAACTACCATAGCAATCAGGGAATAATGTTACATCAGAAAAGATTTTCTACTTGACAAACTCATGATCTTTCATATAGTAGCTTGGATGGTTAAATTGAAGCCACAAATTGCTGCCCATCAACTTCAGGTACAACTGTTGTTCAATATTCAGTAGTTTGTATGCATGTTGGTTAAGAAACTTCAGGTTTGATTTTTTGTTAGTACATCTCTCAACTGAATTGAGATTCTATTACTGTAATCCCATGTGATATTTTGTTCAAGCATATCCACAAAATCACACACTTCTGATTTATTTTCCTAAGCAGTTTTCTTTCAATATTACATGACCAAGTGAAAATGGAACACAATTATACATTTTAATTGGACTCTAGCATTTGCTCACTAGCGTTGTGCTATACTTACTGTATTCTCCCGTTGCAACGCACGGGCACTTTTCCTAGTGTATAAAAAGGCCAAACAAACCCCGAAAAATTCCAAGATTGAACACAACACTCATGTTGTTCTATGTTGACACTAGAAAATATTTGAAAGCAATAAGAGGCAGCGAATATCGTCCCGTCGCCAAAGGTGGTACGTTCCCTATCGAAACCATCATGCTTGTTGTGAGAAGCTCTGGTTTGTGAGAAGCTTATACCCGAAGCTTATCCCCTATACTTGTGGGTCATCACCCGCGTCATTTCCTCAAACACCCCACCTCCACACACACACACACACCCTCCCTTGCTCGAAACCCTAGCAAAGTACCCGCCGCCGCTGCAGCCACCACCACCGCAAGGCCTCCATTGTCAACATCTGCCGGTTTGCCCATGCAGCTTACCCACCGGTCTCCATACCCAGGCCACCCTGAGTTTCTTAGATGACACCTGCCAAACGCCCCCTTTCCCACAGATCCCCATCCCTATCCCCATCCCCCATTCCAGAGCGTCGCAGCCTAAGCTCGGCTACACTTCCCATGGAGCTCGAGGAGCGACTGGCCCAAAAGAGGTGTACAGCGGTCTCTTCGCCCGATGTCACCGAGGAAGCTGACGACCATTACTGGTGGCAGGCACTCAAGCAGCGGGCTTGAGTATGTGGGCATGTCTCGTCCGCCGGCTACGACATCAAGGTCATGGACAGCGATGCCCTGAGGCAGGCTGTGTCACAGGTTAAGTGGCCCACCCCCAACCCCTCGGGTTTATCCGCCGTCCATCTCATCCATGGCCCTGCCGCTGATCTCCTCTGTCTCGCTGTCAAGAATTTGCCATTCTACATCGCCGTCGAGCCCCTTTTGTCATTTCTGAAGGACACATTCTATGATGCTGGCTTGGGATCCACAGCTTCCAAGTCAAACCTCATCGACGGCGACCATGAGGAGGGCACCCTCTCCGGCTCTTCCAAGGGGAAAGCGCCCGTCTGCGACATCGGGGAGGACACCCTACAGCCGTGCTCTTCCAAGGGGAAGGAGCCCATCTACGACAACATGGAGCGCATCCATGGTCTGTGCTCTTCCCACGGGAACGAGCTCATCCGTGACAGGTGAGGAAACCCATGATTTGTTTTGTCGTGCCTCTTCACAGGGGGAACCCATGATTTGTTTTGTCGAGCCCCTTTTGTAGTGTAGTGAGAATATGTCTAGTTTTAATTGCTATATTTGGTTGTTTGAAGTATGCCTTGTTTATTTCAGTTGTTCACAATGTGATGCTCTATATGTGCAATTATTTACTGTGCAGTACATTTCATCAATCCATTTTAAAACATACCGATAGGAATGCATATATTTGCTTGCTGTTAAGCGTGTTGTAGCTAGCATATGCCTCTTTTAAAGTTTTTTGATTGTTCGGTTGTTTGTAGTTAGCATATGTTCAGTTTCAAATGATATCTTTGGTTGTTCGTAGTATGCCTTGTTTATTCCAGTTATTCACAACGTGATGTTCTATATGTGCAAGTATGAACTGTGCAGTTCAATTTCATCGATGCAGTTTCAACAATACCACTATGAATGACTACATTTGGTTGCTGCATCTTGTAGTTAACACGCCTTTCCATTTTTATTTAACCATAACTAGTGTACTTAGACCGGCACAATACCAGTTTGAATGACCATGTTTGCTTGTTGTTAAATGTTAGGCCTGTTGCAGCTAGCACACCTTTCCACTTGTTTTGCTTTACTAGCGTGCTTAAACCTGCACATTGAAGCTATCTTTTGGAGATTATTTTGTCTGCCATGTGTAATTTTTGTTGATGTTTAGCCTGTTGTGCTTAACATGCTTCTTGATGTACCTACATAGGACAATTTTGGGAACAACTGTTGTTTTCCATCAAGGTTAGTTTCATCCCATGGCTTATATCTGCTCACTGTTCAGGATATCGGTAGCTGGTACCATATAGGTTGGCGGCTGATAAGGGACTAATCAGTGAATTAGACTTTTAACTGAATATATCTGTAACTCATTTTTCCTTAGGTTAACTAGGGCCATATGTAGGCTACATAGCAACATGCACTGTACTTAATGTCTAAATATGCAATCCTAGGCTACATAGCAACAAGGAAGAGTGTTACATTAATGTTCTAATGATGTCTAGATATACGTAGAAGAGCAACAACAACAGCACGATACTCAACTTAGCTAGAGGTTAGAGTTAGTTTCTAGCTCATTACTCACCCTGAACTAACTCCATCCAAAGAGTTGTTTGGATGGCAGGGTTAGATTGACAATAAATGCACTAGGAGAACTAGCTTCAATTAGCACCTCTTGGGTTGGATACTAGTTTTTTTGGGTGGGTTATAGATGCAACTAGCTCAAACTAGCCCTCATGTTTAGATATACTTTAGGGCTATTTGAGCCCGAACTAGATCAAACTAACTGTAACCCGTGGATACAGCAGCATATAATTTGTAAGAATGAACTAAACTCCTTACGACCCATAATATAATATGTTAATTCATCTAATATGTGAGTATATTGGATGTTATAAGATACTCCCTCTGTTCCTAAATATTTGTCTTTTTAGAGATTGCAAATGGACTACCACATACGAATGTATATAGATGATACGTCTTCGTCGTATCTACTTTTCCAAACACTTTTGCCCTTGTTTTGGACTCTAACTTGCATGATTTGAATGGAACTAACCCGGACTGATGTTGTTTTCAGCAGAATTGCCATGGTGTTATCTTTGTGCAGAAATAAAACTTCTCGGAATGACCTGAAACTTCACAGAGATTATTTTTGGAAATAATAAAAAATATTGGTGAAACAATCAAGGCCAGGGGGCCCACACCCTTTCCACGAGGGTGGGAGGCGCCCCCCCCCCCCCAGGGCGCACCCCCTGCCTCGTGGGCCCCCTGGAGCTCCACTGACCTCAACTCCAACTCAATATATTCACGTTCTGGGAGGAAAAATCAAAGAGAAGGATTCATCACGTTTTACGATACGGAGCCTCCGCCAAGCCCTAATCTCTCTCAGGAGGGCTGATCTGCAGTCCGTTCGGGGCTCCAGAGAGGGGAATCCGTCGCCATCGTCATCATCAACCATCCTCCATCACCAATTTCATGATGCTCACCGCCGTGCGTGAGTAAATTCCATCGTAGGCTTGCTGGACGGTGATGGGTTGGATGAGATTTATCATGTAATCGAGTTAGTTTTGTTAGGGTTTGATCCTAGTATCCACTATGTTACGAGATTGATGTTGCTATGACTTTGCTATGCTTAATGCTTGTCACTAGGGCCCGAGTGCCATGATTTCAGATCTGAACCTATTATGTTTTCATGAATATATGTGAGTTCTTGATACTATATTGCAAGTCTATAGTCACCTACTATGTGTTATGATCCGGCAACCCCGAAGTGACAATAATCGGGACCACTCCCGGTGATGACCATAGTTTGAGGAGTTCATGTATTCAATATGTGTCAATGCTTTGGTCTGGTACTCTATTAAAAAGGAGGCCTTAATATCCCTTAGTTTCCAATCGGACCCCGCTGCCACGGGAGGGTAGGACAAAAGATGTCATGCAAGTTCTTTTCCATAAGCACGTATGACTATATTCGGAATACATGCCTACATTACATTGATGAATTGGAGGTAGTTCTGTGTCACCCTATGTTATGACTGTTACATGATGAACCGCATCCGGCATAATTCTCCATCACCGATCCAATGCCTACAAGCTTTTCACATATTGTTCCTCGCTTAGTTACTTTTCCGTTGCCACTGTTACAATCATTACAAAACTGCTATTGTTACTTTTGCTACTGTTACCGTTACTATCATACTAATTTGCTACTAAATACTTTGCAGCGGATATTAAGTTATCCAGGTGTGGTTGAATTGACAACTCAGCTGATAATGCTTGAGAATATTCTTTGGCTCCCCTTGTGTCAAATCAATAAATTTGGGTTCAATACTCTACCCTCGAAAACTGTCGCGATCCCCTATACTTGTGGGTTATCAAGACTATTTTCTGGCGCCGTTGCCGGGGAGCATAGCTCTATTCTTTGAGTCACTTGGGATTTATATCTTCTGGTCGAAGAACTTGAAAGACGAGAAAACCAAAATTTATCCCTCAACTACGAGGGGAGGTAAGGAACTGCCATCTAGCTCTGCACTTGATTCACCTTCTGTTTGGAGTAAGCTTGCGACACCTAAACCTGCTTCTGCTATTAATTCTGATATGTCGCATGTTATTGATGATGCCCCTTCTTCTATGCATGATACTTATGATGAAACTACTTCTATGCTTGATACTACTGTGCCACTTGGTGAATTTCTTGATGAACAACTTGCTAGGGCTAGAGAAAATGAAATTACTGAAACTGATAATATTGATGGAAGTGGTGATGAAGATTCTCCCCCTAGATATGAATTGCCTATTGTTCCTGAGGGTTATGTTATGGATGAAGAAACTGCTAGAGATTTTCTTGCTTGCAATGATAGAAGTGATCTTACAAAATTATTAGCTAAGCTGAAACAAAAATCTCTGAATGCTAGAATGAAATATGATCCTGCTTATGCTACTTCACCTATCTTTCTTACTGATAATGATTACGAATTCACTGTCGACCCTGATATAATTACTTTGGTTGAATCTGATCCTTTCTATGGCTATGAATCTGAAACTGTTGTGGCACATCTTACTAAATTAAATGATATAGCCACCCTGTTCACTAATGATGAGAAAACTTGCTACTATTATATCGTTAAAATATTTATGTTCTCATTAAAGGGTGATGCTAAGATATGGTTTAATTCTCTTGATCCTTGTTGTGTGCGTAGTCCCCAGGATATGATTTATTACTTCTCTGCTAAATATTTCCCTGCTCATAAGAAACAAGCTGCCTTAAGGGAAATATATATTTTTGTGCAAATTGAAGAAGAGAGTCTCCCACAAGCTTGGGGGAGGCTTCTCCAATTACTTAATGCTTTGCCCGATCATCCTCTTAAGAAAAATAAAATACTTGATATCTTTTATAATGGCTAACCGATGCTTCCAGAGACCACCTGGATAGTTGTGCTGGTTGTGTTTTCAGGGAAAGAACTGTTGATCAAGCTAAAATTCTATTGAATAATATGTTGACAAATGAAAATAATTGGACCTTCCTGAACCAACTCCTAAGCCAACTCCAAAGAAAAGGGGTGTTCTATTTCTCAGTCCTGAAGATATGCAAGAGGCAAACAAATCTATGAAGGAAAAAGGCATAAAAGCTAAAGATGTTAAGAATTTACCTCCTGTTGAAGAAATACATGGTCTTAATTTACCGCCTATTGAAGAAACACATGGTCTTGATAACCCGACATAGGTAGTAAAGGTAAATTCTCTTTATAGATATGATAAAGTTGAAATCCCTCCTACTAAGTTTTCTAGCCAATGCTTAGATGAGTTTGATAACTTTATGGTTAAGCAAGAAGACTTCAATGCTTATGTTGGTAAACAACTAAAACATAATGCTTATATGATGGAACACTTGAGTGATTACATGTCTAGAGTTAAAGGTGAACTTAAACTCATTAGTAAACATGCTTCTATGGTTACCACTCAAGTAGAACAATTACTTAAAGCTCAGAATGATTTGCTCAATGAATTGAATAGTAAGAATAATGATTTTTCTGTTAGAGTGGCTACTAGAACTGGTAAAATGACTCAGGAACCTTTGTATCTGAAGGCCATCCTAAGAAAATTGAGCAAGATTCTCAGAGAAATAATGTAGATGCACCTAGTCCTTCTAAAAAGAAGAAAAATAAGAATGATAGGACTTTGAATGCTTCTAGTGAACCTGTTGTAGACACACCTGAGAATCCCAATGATATTTCTATTTCTGATGCTGAGACACAATCTGGTAATGAACATGAACCTAGTGATAATGTTAATGATGATTTTCATGTTGATGCGCAACCTAGTAATAACAACAATGTAGAGATTGAACCTGCTGTTGATCTTGATAACCCACAATCAAAGAATCAACGTTATGATAAGAGAGACTTTGTTGCTAGGAAGCACGGTAAAGAAAGAGAACCATGGGTTCAGAAACCCATGCCTTTTCCTCCCAAACCATCCAAGAAAAGGATGATGAGGATTTTGAGCGCTTTCTTTGAAATGATTAGACCTATCTTTTTGCGTATCGTTTAAGCGATATGCTCAAAATGAATCCTTATGCTAAGTACATGAAAGAAATTGTCACAAATAAAAGTAAGATACCAGAAGCTGAAATTTCCACCATGCTTGCTAATTATACTTTCAAGGGTGGAATACCTAAGAAACTTGGAGATCCAGGAGTACCCACTATACCATGCTCCATTAAAAGAAATTATGTTAGAACTGCCTTATGTGATCTTGGAGCCGGTGTTAGTGTTATGCCTCTCTCTTTATATCGTAAACTTGATTTGAATAAGTTGACACCTACTGAAATATATTTGCAAATGGCCGATAAATCGACTGCTATACTGTCGGTATTTGTGAGGATGTGCCTGTCGTGGTTGCAAACGTTACTATTTTAACGGACTTTGTTATTCTTGATATTCCCGAGGACGATAGTATGTCTATTATTCTTGGAAGACCCTTTTTGAATACTGCATGGGCTGTTATTGATTGCAACAAAGGCAATATCACTTTTCATTTTAATGGAAATGAGCATACGGTACACTTTCCGAGGAAACAACCTCAAGTTCATAGTATAAACTCTATTGGAAAAATTCCATCGATTATTTTTGGAGGTTTTGAATTTCCTCTTCCTACTGTCAAGAAGAAATATGATATTCTTATTATTGGGGATGTGCATGTCCCCGTTGAGGTAACCTAGTGCTATTCGAAATTTCTCCAGTTCCATGTTATTCGGAATGAGTTTGTTAACAAGACTTGATCAACCTTGTTAGTGGATTCCTTTTGATGAGCATGAGATGGATGAAGTTAGAAAGCACAACCTTCTGTACCCTCCTTTTACTTTCAATTATTTAGTTGAAATAAAGTAAAAATAGTATTTTCTGTCAGTTTTCTGATTTATCCGTGCAATAAAAAAATACCCCGAAAATAAAAGTTCTCCAAATGCCCCGAAATTGAAATATGTTTTTTTCTGGAATATTTGAGAAAATCTGGCACTGAGAACACAGCAGGGGGAGCAAGCACCTGGCCACAAGGGTCTAGGGCGCGCCCCCTGCCTCGTGGGCCCATGGTGGCTCCCCTCCACTTTTTCCAGCAACCACACACTCCTTCTTCCTCCCAAAAAAATCACCAACCAGCTCAAGCACGAGTTCTAGCTCATTTTGCTGCGATTTTCGATCTCCTAGCTCAAAGCATCTCTCACAAAACTGCTTTGGGGGATTGTTCCTTGGTATGTGACTCCTCCAATGGTCCAATTAGTTTTTGTTCTAGTGCCTTATTCATTGCAAATTTTTGCTGCTTAGGTGACCAGGTTCTTGAGCTTGCATGTCAAATTTATTTGGTCCCAAGTAGTTCTAATGCATGATATAGTCTCTAGGCACTTGTAGGAGTAGTTGCTATCAATTTTGTTGAGTTTGGTTCACTTCTATTTTAAGTTACTAAAAATTTCAGAAATTTTTCAGAGGAAGAAATATGTTTAGGAAAATGTACCAAGGTGGCCCTTCAAGGAAGCAAGGACCCAGGCTCGCGATGCACGATGCCGACAATGAACCACCAAGGGAAGCTCAACTGCGGGCTTGTGAATGGCCTTTAGAGGACTTCATGGATCAAGCAGGAATCAAGGAAGAATTTAACGCATATTTGCGTAATGCTGATCTTGTGAGCTTCGAGGCAAATAAGTGCCATCAGTACCACTATCTCACTGATTTCTTCGTGAGGAGGTTTGAATTTTCATCATCACGCAATTCTCAAACTGTCCTGTTTGATCTTTATGAAAATTCTTATACTATGGATTTAGAGGATTTTAATACTGCTTGCAAACTTCCACAATTGGGTAGCACTAGTGAGCCTCGCAAATCTGAATTTAGAGATTTTCTTGCTAGTATAGCTGTGGGGTAATCTAGAGATATAACACAAGCTACCATAGGGGGCATTCATTTTCCTGCTATACATTATTTTGCTCTCTTCATAGGTAGGTGGATAAATGGTAAGGATGAAGCATCTCACATGTGTGTCCCCAACCTCAGTGTTCTCAGAAGTGCTGTGTTAGGAGATAAACATTATAATTTGGGAGCCATTGTTGCACGTAGGTTGCATAATAATAGAATTAATGGAGATTTCTTTGGTGGAATTTATGCAACCCTTCTAGCTAATTTTCTTGATATACCTATTCGTGATTATGATATGGAATTGCTTCCTTCTTATCTGGATTTTAATGTCATGGTGCACCATCAGTTTGTGGGGAGGAATGAACCACCTCTCCAGTACCGACTAATCTTTGACAGGCGTCACGCTGTCAATATTGTCCTTCCTGCTCCTACTCTCTTTGACTTTCAGGCAAAGGGGAGATATTTTATAACCAGGGAGGAGGCAAATGAGTACGAGAGGAGGACGAGGGCAGCTCGCCTCCAAGCTGCAGCCCACGATGCAATAGCCATTGTGTCTCGGTACGACCCCAACTACAACTTTGTGAAGGAAATATGCCCTAGAGGCAATAATAAAGTTATTATTTATTTCCTTATATCATGATAAATGTTTATTATTCATGCTAGAATTGTATTAACCGGAAACATAATACATGTGTGAATACATAGACAAACAGATAGTCACTAGTATGCCTCTACTAGACTAGCTCATTAATCGAAGATGGTTATGTTTCCTAACCATAGACATGTGTTGTCATTTGATTAATGGGATCACATCATTAGGAGAATGATGTGATTGACATGACCCATTTCGTTAGCTTAGCACTTGATCGTTTAGTATGTTGCTTATGCTTTCTTCATGACTTATACAAAGTTCCTGCAACTATGAGATTATGCAACTCCGTTTACGGAGGAACACTTTGTGTGCTACCAAAGCGTCTAGCAACGAGCTGGGTGATTATAAAGGTACTCTCAGGTGTCTCCAAAAGTATATGTTGAGTTGGCATGAATCGAGATTAGGTTTTGTCACTCCGATTGTCGGAGAGGTATCTCTGGGCCTTCTCGGTAATACACATCACATAAGCCTTGCAAGCATTGCAACTAATGAGTTAGTTGTGAGATGATGTATTACGGAACGAGTAAAGAGACTTACCGTAACGAGATTGAACTAGGTATTGGATACCGACGATCGAATCTCGGGTAAGTAACATACCGATGACAAAAGGAACAACGTATATCGTTATGTGGTTTGACCGATAAAGATCTTCGTAGAATATGTAGGAACCAATATGGGCATCCAGGTTCCGCTATTGGTTATTGACCGAGAATGGTTCTAGGTCATGTCTACATAGTTCTCGAACCCGTAGGGTCCGCACGCTTAACGTATCGATGACAGTTCATTATGAGTTTATAAGTATTGATGTACCGAAGGTTGTTCGGAGTCCCGGATGTGATCACGGACATGACGAGGAGTCTCGAAATGGTTGAGACATAAAGATTGATATATTGGAAGCCTACATTTGGACATCGGAAATGTTCCGAGTGAAATCGGGAAATTATCGAGTACAGGGAGGTTACGGAACCCCCCGGGAACTATATGGGCCATAGTGGGCCTTGGTGGAAAGGAGAAAGGGCCAGCCCTAGGTGGCCGCGCGCCTCCCCCTTCCCTAGTCCTACTAGGACTAGGAAAGGTGGGCCGGCCCCCCTCTCTCTCTTTCCCCCTCCGGTGAATCCTATTCCAACTAGGATTGGAGGGGGAATCCTACTCCCGGAGGGAGTAGGACTCCCTGGCGCGCCTCCCTTGGCCGGCCGGCCCCCTCCCCCTTGGCTCCTTTATATACGGGGGCAGGGGGCACCCCATGACACACAAGTTGATCTACGGATCGTTCCTTAGCCGTGTGCGGTGCCCCCTTCCACTATATTCCACTTCGGTCATATTGTCGCAGAGCTTAGGCGAAGCCTGCGCCGGAGAAATCATATCGTCGCGGAGCTTAGGCGGCTTCTGCGTCGGTGGAGCATCATCATCGTCACCACGCCGTCGTGGTTGACGGAACTCATCCCGACACTTTGCTGGATCGAGTCCGGGATCGTCATCGAGCTGAGCGTGTGCAGAACTCGGAGGTGCCGTGCGTTCGGTGCTTGGATCGGTCGGATCGTGAAGGCGTCGACTACATCAACAGCGTTGTTATAACGCTTCCGCTTTCGGTCTACGAGGGTACGTGGACGGACACTCTCCCCTCGCGTTGCTATGCCATCACAATGGTCTTGCGTGTTCGTAGGAAATTTTTTTGAAATTACTACGTTTCCCAGCACTTTGGATATTCGTCAGGCCATCCGTGGCAGTAGACCAACTTAGGCCAAAGGCCTAAGCTTGGGGGAGTACGTATTTCTCACCGACATTACATTTATATTCACACACTCATGCTAGTTGTCGGTGTTCATACTTTTTCATTGTACTATCCATGCTAGTTTATTTTCCTCTTTATGCTTTCTTCTTGTGTGTTTGAAAAACCTTAAGAAAAACAAAAAATAGTTGTAGCTTTTAGCTAGTTTACTTTCTTGTAGTAGTAATAATTAAAAAGAAAACCCAAAAAGTTTTCTTGTTCTTCTTTTGCTTGTTGGCAGCTTTCCCGTGTAAATAGTTTTATTTCTTTTCATTTCTTTGCGGTCGATAGGAGAATACCATGATGAAATTGTTAAAGTGGCTCTTATATTCATTATTGTTGATTTAACCAAGAGCCCATATTGACCTGTCTTCTCCTGTTTATTGAATGCTTGCAGATTCCAGCTTAGTCCAATGCACGTGCACTATTATTATTATCCACATCGTTCGATCGTGCAAGTGAAAGGCAATTATGACAATATATGATGGACTGATTGAGATGAGAGAAGCTGGTATGAACTCGACCTCTCTTGTTTTTGTAAATATGATTAGTTCATCGTTCCTGATTCAGCCTATTATGAATAAACATGTTTGCAACGACAATTAGAGATTATAGTTGCTTATGCCATGCTTAATTATCTAGGAGTTTATAATGGTTTACCTTGCGTGCCAAAATGCTATTAAAATGGTTGTGATGTGGTATGATAGGGTGGTATCCTCCTTTGAATGATTCAAGTGACTGGACTTGGCACATGTTCACACATGTAGTTGAAACAAATCAACATAGCCTTCACGATATTTATATTCATGGTGGATTATATCCTACTCATGCTTGCACTCAATGTTTATTAGTTTTAATGCATGTTCATGACTGTTATCGCTCTGTAGCTGGTCTCTTCCCAGTCTTTTGCTAGCCTTCACTTGTACTAAGCGGGAATACTGCTTGTGCATCCAATCCCTTAAACCCAAAGTTATTCCATATGAGTCCACCATACCTTCCTATATATGAGGTATCTACCTGCCGTTCTAAGTAAATTTGTATGTGCCAAACTCTAAACCTTCAAATGAAATTTTGTTTTGTATGCTCGAATAGCTCATGTATCAACTATGGTTGTCTATATATTCCATGCTAGGCGGGTTATTCTCAAGAGGAGTGGACTCCGCTCCTCACTCACGATAAAATCGCTGGTCACCGGGATGCCCAGTCCCATGCTTTATGCAAACCAAATCGAAATAATTACAAACAAAACTCCCCCGGGACTCTTGTTTGTTGGAGGCACTCGTTGTTTTGAGCAAGCCATGGATTGATGCTTGTTGGTGGAGGGGGAGTATAAACTTTACCATTCTGTTTGGGAACCGCCTATAATGTGTGTAGCGTGGAAGATATCTCCATCTCTCGGTTGTTATGTTGACAATGAAAGTATGCCGCTCAAAATATTATTTATCTCTGCTTTAAAATCGAGCTCTGGCACCTCTACAAATCCCTGCTTCCCTCTGCGAAGGGCCTATCTGTTTACTTTTATGTCGAGTCATCACCCTCTTATTAAAAAGCACCAGCTGGAGAGCACCGCTGTCATTTTCATTCATTACTATTAATTTATATTGGGTATGACTATGACTGGATCTCTTTTACCATGAATTACAATGTTTAGTCAGTCCTTGATCTTTAAAGGTGCTCTGCATTTATGTTTTGCGGTCTCAGAAAGGGCTAGCGAGCTACCATCTTGTTATAACATATCATGATTGTTTTGAAAAAGTGTTGTCATCCGAGATTTATTATTATTGCTCGCTAGTTCATTATGCCATTGTCATGAGTAAACATGAGACCTAAATGTTATTGTGAGTATGGTTAGTTCATAATCCTTGCTGAAAACTTGAATGTTCGCTTTACATATTTACAACAACAAGAGCAAACAGAGTTTGTAAAAATTTTTCTTTATCACTTTCAGTTTATCAACTGAATTGCTTGAGGACAAGCAAAGGTTTAAGCTTGGGGGAGTTGATACGTCTCTGTCGTATCTACTTTTCCAAACACTTTTGCCCTTGTTTTGGACTCTAACTTGCATGATTTGAATGGAACTTACCCGAACTGACGATGTTTTCAGCAGAATTGCCAAGGTGTTATCTTTGTGCAGAAACAAAAGTTCTCGGAATGACCTCAAACTTCACAGAGATTATTTTTGGAAATAATAAAAAATATTGGCGAAAGAATCAAGGCCGGGGGCCCCACACCCTTTCCATTAGGGTGGGAGGTGCGCCTGCCCCCCCCAGGGTGTGCCCCCTACCTCGTGAGCCCCCTGGATCTCCACCGACCTCAACTCCAACTCTATATATTCACGTTCGGGGAGAAAAAAATTAGAGAGAAGGATTCATCGCGTTTTACGATACAGAGCCGCCGCCAGGCCCTAATCTCTCGCGGGAGGCTGATCTAGATTCCGTTCGGGGCTCCAAAGAGGGGAATCCGTCGCCATCGTTATCATCAACCATCCTCCATCACCAATTTCATGATGCTCACCGCCGTGCATGAGTAATTCCATCGTAGGCTTGCTGGACAGTGATGGGTTGGATGAGATTTATCATGTAATCGAGTTAGTTTTGTTAGGTTTAATCCCTAGTATCCACTATGTTCTTAGATTGATGTTGCTATGACTTTGCTATGCTTAATGCTTGTCACTAGGGCCCGAGTGCCATGATTTAAGATCTGAACCTATTATGTTTTCATGAATATATGTGAGTTCTTGATCCTATCTTGCAAGTCTATAGTCACCTACTATGTGTTATGATCCGGCAACCCCGAAGTGACAATAATCGGGACCACTCCCGGTGATGACCGTAGTTTGAGGATTTCATGTATTCACTATGTGTTAATGCCTTGGTCCGGTACTCTATTAAAAGGGGGCCTTAATATCCCTTAGTTTCCAATAGGACCCCGCTGCCACGGGAGGGTAGGACAAAAGATGTCATGCAAGTTCTTTTCCATAAGCACGTATGACTATATTCGGAATTCATGTCTACATTACATTAATGAATTGGAGCTAGTTCTGTGTCACCCTATGTTATGACTGTTACATGATGAACCACATCCGGCATAATTCTCCATCACCGATCCAATGCCTACGAGCTTTTCACATATTGCTCTTCACTTAGTTACTTTTCCGTTGCCACTGTTACAATCACTACAAAACTGCTACTGTTACTTTTGCTACTGTTATCGTTACTATCATACTACTTTGCTACTAAATACTTTGTTGCAGATGTTAAGTTATCCAGGTGTGGTTGAATTGACAACTCGGCTGCTAATACTTGAGAATATTCTTTGGCTCCCCTTGTGTCGAATCAATAGATTTGGGTTGAATACACTACCCTCGAAAACTGTTGCGATCCCCTATACTTGTGGGTTATCAATAGACATATTATAAAAGAGTGTTGTACTAAATCATTGTGCAATTGTTGTTTAGCTTCTAATATTAACTTGGTGCTTTTAGGTACATATGTCATTGGTAAAGATCTGCGTTTCGACCCTTTCTGCATATGGGGCAATGAGATCTCGATGAACCAGCATCACGTGAGGAAGCTGATAAATATTGTTAGTAAAATGGGTCCAAGATGGCAATTAAACTATTTGTTTACACTTTATCCAAGACAACGGCGAACTGCAGGATGGTAAGTAAGAACTCTGCAACCTTCTTTTTACTGCCATAATGAGTTGTGTTAGATGACAATGTCTGAATCTTTTTCCTTTGCAGTGGTTTCCAAAGTAGTTTACTCAAGATTACCTCTCAAACTACATGATTGGTGGGCATGCAAAGGTTAAAGTATTTCTACTAGAACACGATGATTATCTAGATGTTTTTATGAAGACCGTGAAGGATGGGTGGTCGGCCATCACAAGGGGTTGGACTAGAGTCATGCGTGCCTTCTGCATGGCGGAGGGCACAATATGGGCATTCCTCTTCACCTTGTTCAGCAACTAGAATATATTTCGCCTCTTTCTTTACCGTTTTTAATAGTACAAGTATAAAATTGTGGTTCATCATTCTTTATTTGGTTCTTATGTAATTCTTGAACATATGTACGTACGAATCGAATAATGCATTGGTTGTTTGAACCTGATGGATATGAATAAAGCTATAGCATACATTCAAATTAAAATCCAAATTCGGTACAATTTGGAGAAACAACAATCAAATTACTGTGAAATTACGCTCTCTAGGTTGTTACGGCACACATGGTTGGTAAAACACAAATGTTTGCCATATGCACCATAATCGGAGACGGTTCACAGAGAGGAAACGTGTGCAAGCATGCACACAGTTGCCGTTTGCAAAGCGTGTGCGATGTCAGACAATATCACAAATGGTGCGGGCAAACTAAACATTTGTGTTAGTTGCCTTATCGTACATGATTCGCAACCATGAACTGTTTCTGATGAAGTATGCATCGTAAACATTGCACCACAGAATAGCGTGTGTGATAGTTGTCGTGTACGACGGTCCGACGTTTCGTAATCCTGTCCGACACTCGTACGACGATTAGCTAATCTTCTTAATGGTGAACCGTTTGTGATGGGCCACGCATCATACACATTCTATAGTAGTGAACCGTTTGTGATGGGCCGCGCATCGTAAACGTAGCACCATAGAATACCGACTGCGATGGCAATGCGAGCAGAAACGAGTAGGAGTACAGTAGGGGCCCTATCTCTTACGGTTTCTAGGTCGTGTGGGAAGGACCCCCCCTATCGCCCACACTCACTTGGCGACGGTTCCAAATGCCGTCGCGGAAAGGGATTAAAAACCGTTTGTTTAGAACCGACGCACACCAGTGGCCAGTGACCCACCAAGGATGTTCGCCTGATGTGGTGGAGACCATAGCGGAAACGTGGTAAGAACCAATAGTGGGGTTGAAGAGGTTAACAGGGTCTGGGCGCCACGCGAGGAGTATGCCGCCCCTCGTGCCCGCCGCCGGGAGCCAGTAGAAGCCGACAAAGAGGGGGTCGGGCATTTTGAGGATGACCGCGGGCGAGACGAGGGCGAGCTTGGTCTCCGAGAGACAGACGATGGAGGGAAAGGCAGAGGTAATAATGGTCTGGATTGCAGAGTGTTTAGCTCTACAATTCAAGCCACGGATATTCCAGAAGATGATCGTAAGGTCTTGATCCATAAGGAAGTATTGGATAAAAGATGGGACGGGGGTGTTAGATCTCGACCATCCTGGGCTGGGATGGTGCAATGCAGTCGAACAGTCCAGGCGGGACGTGCCATCCATTGAAGTCGGCGAAAGCTTGGACAACTTTGGCGGCGAGGGAGCGCTCAAATAGTCATGTGTACTTCTCCAGAACTTTCATGGAGACTAGTCCATCCTCCTTCAGGAGGCCCAAGCGTCGTAGGAGGACGCGTTTGGCTTTGGTCTCCGAGTCCAAACCCTTGTCGTGCATGGCAATCTGACCGCTGCGTCCTGGCATGGAATTGGGTGGTAGTTCACCTTGCTTGCGACGGGAAGGCGACGCGTGGGTAGGATGGGGTCTACGGTGGTCCGGAGTGTGCCAATGTAGGCCAGAACATGTTGTGGAAGAGGGCAAGAGGCCAACCCGTTGGACGTAGACGCGGGAATATTCATGGCTTCGGAAGGATTGCCAAGGTTGGTGGCGACACGTGGCGAGCAGCCATTGGGGTCAGTATCCGCATGAGACCCCTGGGCCTGAGGCGGACTGCACGCGCGTGGGGAAGGTTGGGCGGTGAGCCCTACGGTCGCATCCACCGGGTTGGTTGCGACGGTGGACAGTCAAGCGGGCCCCGAGGCATCCGAAACTGCGCCTAGGACGGTGGGCACCATCGGTCGAGCACGTTGTGTGGGGGATGCCACCTGGGGATCCACAGGGGGGTCCACCACCACCGACTCGGAAGGCACGAGAACACCCAAAGGATGGGAGGCCTCGCTGTCCACTACTGCAAGATCGGGATTGCAGTCGGGCCAGGATTGGCTGGGAGGGGTAGTCTGCCGCACCAAATCAGAAATTGTGCGCATGTCGAGGGGCATCAACATTAGTAGTGGGGGCACACGACAGGTGGAGGGATCCGAGGTGGCCCGTGCCAATGGCTGGTTGGCACGGCTGGAGGCAGTTGGGCTGGTCAGCGCCCTAGTTTGAACAGGCGCGACTAGGTTAGCAGCCGAGTTTTTGAGTGTAGCGGCCATTGCAGCTTGGCTAGAGGAAAGCCGCTCATGGACCAAGGGCCCATGGGAAAAGCCGCCAACGGGAGGATGTGGACGAGAACACCGTGCCAGCCACGGAACAGCAGTGCAGCTCGCTGTCGGCGGTGGTGGACGAAGGAGGTATGGCCATGCCCCCGAGCCGGGTGAGGCCCGTGGGAGGGCGGGAAGTCGTATCTGCGCGGCCAAGCATTGGGGCATGGCGGTGAGCTTCGATCGCCGGCGCTGTCGTCGCCAGTGGCAAGTGGGGGTGGTGGCAGGGCCAGGGAGGTGGAAGTCAGCAGAATGCCGAACATGGATGGAGAGAGGGAAGCGCAACAGCTCGATGACGAAGCGGTCAACGAGGTTGGCGTTGGCATCCGCGTGGGCATACGGCTCAGCGAGAAGGAGCTCCGAAGACCGCGGAATTGCACCGGGATCGGCCGTCTAGGCGGAAAGCCGGAAAACAGACATGTCAATACCATCGAGCGTCTCCGGTGCAAGCCGGTCGATGAGGCATAAAGGCGACAGTAGCTGCACGGTGAAGGAGATGTCCCAACCATGTTCTAGGATGCCAGTGATTTCAATGTCGATGGAGATGCGCAGAGTAATGGGCTCGGCGCCGGCGAGGCAGCTCCAAGGATGGAGGATGAGGCGGGGCATGGAAGGGGGTTGCAGCCACACGCACACGGGTTGCCGCATCTCTGAACCATAGGAGGAATTCGCCGTCACGGCAACAGTGGATAGAGAACACATCTGGGCCAACACGGAAGCGAGCAGAAAGCTCGTCGGCGATGTCCGAGGCGGAGACTCCCTGCCGATTCCCAGCAACCATGTAAATGAGGGCGCGTTCGGCCTCCTCGAGGCGAGCGGTGCGCAGCATGTAGCAGAAGACCCCGCAGGGCGAAGTGCTGGGTGGCCTGACATGGCGCCAACCCTAGGGGCGGAACCCGCAGCGCCAGAGGAGACGTGCGGGGAGGGGGTTGTGCCCGGAGCAGATGACGTCGGGGAGCGAGAATGGGGAAGGCCGAATGACGCGGCCAGGAGGGGACCCGCCACACTAGGTGCGAACGAGCCCGGCGAGCACTGAGAGGACACGCTCGACCGCTTGGCGGCAGGGGCACCGGATGGAGGGGAGTACTGGGGGTTGGTGCAGAACCGGGCGACGTGCCCGAAGAAGCGGCAGCACCAGCACCGCACGTCCTTCCGGCACTCAAAGCGGGGGTTGCTAGTGCCTAGGCAGCGCGGGCACTAACCGGCATCTGCGGAGGGGGCAGGCCGGGGCGCCGGAGGCGAGGAGCGTGCGGCGCGGCGGCACGGAGCACGATGGGGGTGTGGTTCTCCTACTCGAGGCCATCTCCCATCCGCCATCGTCGGCCTGTCTGACCTCGTTCACGACCCGATGCACCTCAGAGCGGGGTCCAGGGCGCACAGCGGGTGGCGAGGGCGGTGGAGTGGGGGAGACGGATGCCAGTGAGGAGCAGAGGGCCTGGTGGTAGGAGTGCCCCCCAGACTCCACTAAGGAGGGGCTAGACTCCATCAAACAAAGCTCGCGGGAGCGGCCAAGGGCAGGGGGAGGGGAACGGGAGGCCATGGTGGGCGGCGGCGGTAGTCATCGCGGGGTTGGTGGACGCTGGGGCCGGAGTGGCCGATGTTGGCGGCGCGAGCGTAGGAGCGAGGGGCTGGGTGCAGGAGTGAGGAGAGGGAGGAGCAGTCTATAAAACTCAGTGTATAAGTCATAATGACTTGCGGCTCAAAGGCCAGCAGATGCAGGGTTGTGAGCCACGTGGTTGTTGTTGTCGCGTTCGTGGTGGATACAATCGGGGTTGTTAGGTCTGAGAATGTGCCCATAGGTGCTACCATCATGACCTGCTAGAGAGATATTGCTTGTTGCATCTCGTCGTGTGAGGCCTCCTCGGAGGTTGGTTGACTATCTCTGGTCTCTTCAAATGGATCTTATTCGGGCTTGACCTTTGCATCTCTGACCTCTACGTTATGGGTTGTTGGGAGCCCCACGTTGTTGTCGTCAGGAATGGAGATCACCTCATCTTCACCAGTCGCGTTGTCAGAGAGCGAGATGAGATCAGTTGTGTTGGTGCTTCAGTCAGAGATGAAGCCGTCGATGATGTAGTTCTCTGGTGAATGGTTGATGAAGTAGTTCTTGCAAACCATTGCGATGATGTGTGAGGTTTGGTGGGCTGGTGGATGGCCATGACCTTGGAACATCAGCTTGCCCTACCCGTTGTGGCCCTCGTCTCAACTGACAGGGCTACCGCTATGTCGTCGGCCTCTGAGTCAGAGGCCGGAGGTGAAGGCGTCATGTAGCCCCACGCGTTTGACCAGCCATCGGCCTCCTGGCTGATCTGATCCTTCAGCCACTCTTGGTTCGTCTACTGGTACTTGGCCCCGGTGCTCCGGATCCAGAACGGCCCGCCTAAACTACTCACGGGTGATCATGGTGACCTTCTAATTGATGAAGATGGCCATCGTGATGATTTCCCCTTCCGGTAGAATACCGGAAAAGGCCTCTAGATTGGATCGCCATAGAACAGGGAGGTGCGGGGCATAAAAAGAATAACTCCTCCGTTCTTAGGGTTTCGGAGCAAAAGAAAAATATAGGTGTCGAGAGGTGGTGGCAAGGCGGTCCATGGGGCCCACACTCCCCTTGGTTGTGTGGTGGGGGTGCATGGAGGCTATGGGGTTCCCTCTAGTGGTTCCCAAACACTATGGAAGCTTCCTGGCGAAAAACAATTTGTGGAAAGTTTTGGGTATTTTTGGAGCTCCATAAAATTGATTTTCCTGTAAAGCCAAAAATTGCAGAAAATAGCAACCTACACTTGGCACTGAGTTAAGTAGATGATACCTCGTGCACTGTTGTGGGGATCGTTTGTAATATACTTCAATTAGATTTAATTGTGTGGAATATAATATTTAGATTAATAAAAATTTGACCAACATTAAAAATACACACAAATTATATATGTGATCATGTATAGTTGTAAAATATTTATTGAAAATAAGTAGAATAGTAGAATGAAAAATATTTTCTCATGCATGGTTGCATATGGTGGTGGGTCTTTTCCATGCATAGTTGCATATTGTGGTGGGCCTTATCCCATCAATAATTGTATGGTGATGTGGCATGCTTGCATGTTGAGATAAATAAGATGGTGTTCTTACGTATATAGGATAGGTTAGTCGAGAAAATGGTAAAAAAATGTCAAAACTATCAAAAAATTAAACATAGCATGAAACAATCAACAATTATAGATACGTTCGCGACTTATCGGGTTTTCACCCAGAGCCTGCCTAGGAAAGAGATCCATGACAGCATCCCTGAGAGGAAGCAACACCCGCGGGCTCCGCCGCCAATGCCAAAAGTGTGAAGCTTTTGAAAGGACCCTCACCCACGCCACCATCAGGCACGCAAGCCAAAATCACAACGATGACCACACCATCCGATCCAAATCTGCGCACCACCACTTTTACCGAAAGAACACGAGATAGGGCCACCCGCCACAAGAACCCTTGTTGTCACCATGACCAAGTTCGTGATGTCTACTACACAACCTTCTTCTTGTAGACGTTGTTGGGCCTCCAAGTGAAGAGGTTTGTAGGACAGTAGCAAATTTCCCTCAAGTGGATGACCTAAGGTTTATCAATCCGTGGGAGGCGTAGGATGAAGATGGTCTCTCTCAAACAACCCTGCAACCAAATAACAAAGAGTCTCTTGTGTCCCCAACACACCCAATACAATGGTAAATTGTATAGGTGCACTAGTTCAGCGAAGAGATGGTGATACAAGTGCAATATGGATGATAGATATAGGATTTTGTAATCTGAGAATATAAAAACAGCAAGATAACTAATGATAAAAGTGAGCACAAACGGTATTGCAATGCTAGGAAACAAGGCCTAGGGTTCATACTTTCCCTAGTGCAAGTTCTCTCAACAATAATAACATAATTGGATCATATAACTATCCCTCAACATGCAACAAAGAGTCACTCCAAAGTCACTAATAGCGGAGAACAAATGAAGAGATTATTGTAGGGTACGAAACCACCTCAAAGTTATCCTTTCTGATTGATGTATTCAAGAGTCCGTAGTAAAATAACATGAAGCTATTCTTTCTGTTCGATCTACCATAGAGTTCGTACTAGAATAACACCTTAAGATACAAATCAACCAAAACCGTAATATCACCTAGATACTCCAATGTCACCACAAGTATCCGCGGGTATGATTATACGATATGCATCACACAATCTCAGATTCATCTATTCAACCAACACAAAGAACTTCAAAGAGTGACCCAAAGTTTCTACCGGAGAGTCAAGAGGAAAACGTGTGCCAACCCCTATGCATAAGTTCACAAGGTTACGGAACCCGCAAGTTAATCACCAAAACATACATCAAGTAGATCACGTGATATCCCATTGTCACCACAGATAAGCACATGCAAGACATACATCAAGTGTTCTCAAATCCTTAAAGACTCAATCCGACAAGATAACTTCAAAGGAAAAACTCAATCCATTACAAGAGAGTAGAGGGGGAGAAACATCATAAGATCCAACTATAATAGCAAAGCTCGCGATACATCAAGATCATACCAGCTCAAGAACACGAGAGAGAGATCAAACACATAGTTACTGGTACATACCCTCAGCCCCGAGGGTGAACTACTCCCTCCTCGTCATGGAGAGCGCTGGGATGATGAAGATGGCCCAGTGAGGTTCCCCCCTCAGGAAGGGTGCCGAGCAGGTCTAGATTGGTTTTCGGTGGCTATAGAGGCTTTGCGGCGGAACTCCCGATCTATTCTGTTCCCCTATATTTTAGGGTATATGGATATATATATATATATATATATATATATATATATATATATATATATATATATATATATATATATATATATATATATAGGCGAAATAAGTCGGTCGGGAGCCACGAGGGGCCCACGAGGTGGGGTGCGCCCGAGGGGTAGGGCGCGCCTCCCGCCTCGTGGCTTCTCAGCTTCACGATGTCTCTCAAGTCTCTGGGTTGCTTCCGTTCCAAAATAACTCTCCGAAGGTTTCATTCCGTTTGGACTCCGTTTGATATTCCTTTTCTTCGAAACACTGAAATAGGCAAGAAAACAACATTTTGGGCTGGGCCTCCGGTTAATAGGTTAGTCCCAAAAATAATATAAAAGTGTATAATAAAGCCCATTAAACATCCAAAACAGAATATATAATAGCATGGAGCAAGCAAAAACTATAGATACATTGGAGACGTATCAGTCCGCCACCATGTAGACCGCAGGACAGCCGCTAGAAGCCCGCCATCCATGGCCGCCTCCCCTGCATCCAGTGCCGAATCTTGCACTGACACAACAATGCGTTGATGCACCTACTAGGGAGGGAAGCAGGGACCCCCCCTAACCCTCGATCCATCACCATGATAAAGGAGTGGAGGGTCCAAGCTGTTGTAACGGTCGCCTGGTAAAAACACCCCTGGCCGCACACGGGGAGATCTAGTTTCTGCGAGAGGGGAAACACCGCACCATTCAGGGGTAGACCTTGGCGCCTGGTAGAGGCGCCCACCATTCAGAGGTGCCTAGGTCCTGTGGGGCTACCCCAGGTGCCTTTGGTGCCCACTGGCCTATATATATACTAACCCTCCTCCAATTTTATCATACATCGGTGGGAAATTCATGTCCATCGTCACCGGCAATGATGCTCATGATTCAAGATGAGTTGTGAGTAGTCCAAGTGACGGTGTCCCGGCTTGGGGGGTCTCACCATGTCAACTCCCAGCAAGGTGGGTCGGGCCGAAGCCCCCCTTGTCGGTTCCATTCTGGGCCACTTCGGGCAGCCCATGACGCATACAAGGAAAAATCAAGAAGTCTTGCTGTTCAAGACAAGGAGTCCTTATCCATGGAGGACTCCTCTCCATCGACGTAACCGACTAGGACTCATGTAATCCTAGGCCTCCGATAACTTATATAAGTCGAGGTCAGGCTAGTCGATAGGTCAGATCATCATTAGACATATTACAACGTTGATCATCTGATCTAGAAACACAACGATCTCGTGATAGATCAACATGTACTTTGTACTCCTTCCAAATCAATACAACACAAGCAGGACGTCGGGTTTTATCTCTTCAGAGAGCCTGAACATGGGTAAACCTCGTGTCCTTATTACCATCACGTCTAGGCTACTAGCTCAGGACCCTCTACCGAGATTTGTCGAAATTGACACCATCATTGTCGGCCCATGCAGGTCCCACTATGTGGTCGCAGCGACACGATGGGTATCAACATCAAATGAGCAAATTGAAGCCAGCGCAATCTTTGTGCCCAGTCAGATATTCGTCTTCGGCACCATCTCATCATTGCCGACTCGACTTGTCACCATGGCCAGGTCGAGGACGTATGTCTCATGTTGGATATGTCAGAGATCGATGGGCATCTTCATCAACAACAACTTCGATCTCAACCGAGATCATGGAAAATTTCATCCATGGAGCTCAGGGCTCAACATCAACTTTGCCCCCGGTGACCATGTAGAATTTTCTAGACAACGGATTTGTTTTCACCCTCCCCACCTTCTTGAGCATCGTTCAGACAATTTCTTCTGTGGGATTGTGCAGAATTGAGTCTAGAATGACCCTATAAAATTTCGTTGTGTTCCAACAGTGGGATCTTCGGTGACATCCGATATCTCAAGACCCAATCGGATCTAGACAGAAATCCGCGTGAGTTCGGAAGAATGAGTCAAGCGATTAACTTGGACCTACTTTGGAAGATCCAACCATTCATATCATGAGAGAATTATCATATCCACAACTCCTTGAAATTTGAGAATGATCCAATGATGCAAACTTCGGGTGGAGTCCAAGAAGTGCATCAATGTTCAAATATGTTTTCTGTGCGAAAACAAATTTGACACGAGATCATCTTTTTTTCATGAACAGGTTATGAGACATCCTTTAATTTTGAGAAAAAAAATTAAGATATTGTGTTTTATTTTCATACACGTGCCTACCAATTTTGAGCCTTTTCCGAGGTGCACTTTACCATCATGATGGTGTCACACCGGTCCGACATCGTTCCTCCACGGATGCCTACCTACACTAGCATTGTCACATCGGCGCTTCATCGGGCCGATGCCAACTACATCGCACCGCCACCTCAGTTGGCCAAACAAGAGATCATCATGGCCAAAATCAAATCATCGCCCCATGGATCACGCGATCGGGTGCACCCGCATTGTCGTGTCATCAGTTCATCACGCCGATGTCGATCACGTCATGAATTCTGACATGCATCAGCATCAACGCATCGGTGCTTCATCAAGCCGACGTCCACCACGCCGACCTGCTATGTCACATCGCCGAGCTGACATGGAAGCTCTGACGTCACGTCACCGGTCTCCTCTGACACATCGGTTGGCCCGGTGACTTCGTCATCGCTTCATCAACCTGCTCCTTCATTGACTTACTCCGGGGGCTTTAGCATCACCCCGCTGACCTATTTCATCACGCCAGGGACCAGGGGCTTCGCCTCACCATGATGTCCATGGCATGTTGTCACTACGTCGGGCCGAGCTCCTCAATCCGCCACATAGGGAATGGCTTGAGGGCTGGGACCCGCGCCACCGAGAGCTCAGACTGCGTCATCCACACTAGGAGCATAAACCAACTAAGTCGCTTTCATGTTTGATATTTTTTTCTAAATTTCAAAATTTATTTAGTTCAGTCAAGCATATATATGTGTTGAATAAAGATGTTTTCTCTTTATTCATTTTGACCGTTCTAACTAATTTACCCAAGCAGTGGCGAAGCTTGGTAAGATCCTTTGGGGGGCCAAATACAAAATAGAGATGTTTGGGGGGCCAAAAGACTTTATTTCTCCTAATTGTATCCTCCAAAAAGGAAATCCTTCACATATTTTAACCAGGATGGGGGGCCATGGCCCCTGCAGCTACCAACGTAGCTCCGCCGTTGTACCCAAGTCAAGACGGATTTGGGGTTGTCAAAACCTTTATTTTCATTTGCGCCGCTATCATTTCATCAAACCAACATCAATCGCACCAAGATATTTTGTCTCAGTTTGTACAATCTTGTGTACGCAGATGTTATGTGATGCTGGTTTGCAATCCTATTTGCATCATGGCCATTATCCAAGGCGATCCGAGATGTTGCTGCTAGCAAATCTGCCTATGTCATGGTCTAGCCGGTCTCTTGTCCATGATTTAGCAAACATCGCATTTTGATCTGGCCTGCCCAACGAATTTGGATGTCGTCATGCCATCACTGCATCATGCTGATGTCATCGTTCATGAATTTTGATCTACGACGACATCTCCATGCTGTTGCTCCGTCGATCTGACTTCGACGCACAAGCCATATGTCTTCGATTATGTATTTTGCATAAATCAATTATGCAAAGGAATTATTATTATTATTATTATTATTATTATTATTATTATTATTATTATTATTATTATTATTATTATTATTATTATTATTATTGACTTGCACTACTTCATTTGTGCAGGTAATCAACCTCGACTATGGCACGCCGCCACCTGGCAATGCAATGTCATCGTCCCGCCTGCATCGACCAAGTTGCGTCGTCACCTTGATGAGCCGCCATGTGCTAGCATCTTCGCACCGTTCCTTTTCCAAGCCGACATTGATTGTGCCTTGTTGTCATTCTATCATGCCGACATCGACTGTCCTGTGCCACTACGCTGCCAATCTCACTTCTGCATGAAGGTTATATCTCTTTAACTATCTATTCTACATAAAATTATTGTGCAAATAATTTTTTTACTTTAGTTTGCACGGCTTTGTGTGTGTAGGTAAATAAAATACGGCTACAATACGTTGCCACCTCGACGAGCCGGATCGTCAAAAAAGGAAGACACGCTGCATGCACTCCCCGTGAGAATAGGGACACTTTGGCCGGACACCCATCCGAGGTACCAGCCACCCAAAGGAGTCAGTGGACCACATCCTTAGTATTATCTCTAGCCTGAGGAAGGAAGAACATGCATTATGCCAGACCTGAGAACGCAAGCATCAAGCTCTGGGAAAGGAAGCATCCAAGCTATGTGTAGCCGGTTCCATCTGAGATGTCAAAAGCTCGACCGAGATATCAAACCGAGACATGGTACCAAACACGGATAACTCATGCTACCTCTGCATAGATTCCAAGGACGCAATCAAGACACGCCTGAAGGATTCAAGTCCCTAGCACTGTATCAATTAGGTGATCAATACGATACTCGGGCACCACGTCCTCGGTTTTCTAGACACGTATTACGGATACCACCAGCCCAGGATTAAGGGGCCTTGTCAGGCGACACCTTGGGACAAACTCGGGAACTGCTACAACCCGAACTCCAACAACAATATGTGTCATTCCTCTGAACAAGTGACTCCTTCCAAGATTGATTCAGCCAACATATGCACTGATTTTGACTTTTTCCTTTGGCCAAGCTAGATTGCATGGCACCTACGTTTACCGCTTATGTCTCTGCATGTTCGGCTAGGGGTGTCATTGAAGACCCTTTGTGATTGTTTACTTCCGGGGTTACCCGGTCAAGTACCTTAGGTGGAAGAAGCCAAAAGCTAGCAATCACAAAACATGAAACTAGTCGGCATGGCGGAAGTAAATAAATAAAACCAACCATGTTGGATATAGTGGGCTTGATCCTACTAACAAGCTACAAAAATCTTGTATGCCCTTCTCGAAAAACCAAGCTCACGACAAACATGAAGTGATTCTCAAGGACCACAATTCAGGAAACGAACCACTGGAGGATCTCCTGAACCAAAGTAAGGGTTTAGTACGCACCCAAATTCTCGTTCCCTGTTTGGCTAGAGTTTAGACCAATTGGCCAGATTCCCTTGTTACCAGGATCATTTCCCTGAATTAAAAAGATTAGCTAAAGGCAGAGTGGAGCGGTTCAAGGAACACTACTCCTTACTTGACTATTGGTTTGGGTGGAAGATGAAGGCTGGTTAATGCAATCATTGGCTACACAGGTCGGAACAAACCAGCCATGTAGTCGGTATACAAAAAAAATTGTGTCACAATATAAAAAATATATACAATTTTTCATGCTCAGCATTCCGAGGGGAGTTTTTCTTAGCCTACTCGATGATCTTGCCTAACGGACAATCCTGCTCAGACATCCTAGGCAAAGGCATCACCCATTGGAAATTATCGTTGGGCTTAACCTCCTTCCCGTCAAGTCCCTTTGGACCAACTACGGCAATAGGATGGATATTCAATGCTGGGTGATGAGTCTGAAGAGTTCCACATGCTTGATGGGCACCTTCAGGTGGGTGAAGCCGAAAGCTAACTCTCACAACATACGAAATCATCGGAAGAATCGAGAAGTGGCCAACCATGTTGCCTACAGGACTTGGCTTTAAGTAAGCCATTAAAAGATCACGTAGGTCTTCGGCATTCCTGAGGGCATGCCAGCAAATCCTAAACCACGATGGAAGATGGAGGTCTATGGGCAAGAAGAGCCTAGCCCAGGGGGGCTATTTTCCTGCCCTATCAAGCTCTTTTAACAACTTGTGTTTTGGCTATAAGGCCGGATTGCTTGGTTTCCCTATTGGTCCACCCCAACGTGTCACCAAATTGGCTGGCGGCTGACCTCCAAAACACACCAAGTTCACCTTCTGGTCAATTGGAGTTAAAGCCGAAGGATGGTTAACACAAATATTTACAGACAGGATTGAAGCATATTAAAAAGATCGACCTCATTGTCGACACGGCATATTAACTAAATTTCCATGTTGGCATCTCGCAGGCGACTGACGGGTCCCATACAGCTGGTCTTGGGGGTGTTAAAGCCCACGTCGCTGACGGCTAAATTATTCTCGTGCCGGCATCTCCCAGGCGGCCGACAGGTCTTACAGAGCCGGCCTTGGGGCTGTTATAGCAAAACAAATCCATGCCGGCATCTTGCAGGCAACCGGTCTTGCAAAGCTAGCCTAGGGGTTGTTCAATCCCACGTTGCTGACAACTAAATATTTCCAAGTTGGTATCTCGCAGGTCGACTGACGGGTCCCGCAGAATCGGCATGGGTTGTCTTAGCTGTAACTTTGCTCAGAAAAAATTCAGCCCACAGTTTGGTATCTTCCCTGCTAAGATGCACCTGGGTGATGAAGAAACACAAACGCCGGTATTCGTCTCAGCTAGTTCCCAGGGAGATACGATCCTAGGGCCAGCCATGTTGCCCTACTGCATTGAAGATTCAGTGCAGAAAATTCAAAGTGCAATACGGTTTCCGAGGAGATTACGATTATCAGGTCGGTCGCGCCCGACATGAGTCTCGTGGGTGACCGCACACTACATTCTTCCTAAAGTATGCCACCAAGCGAGAATTTGATCATCTGTCGATTTCGCGAATCGACCTGAGTCTCTGGGGCTACTGGAATCAGCGGTTATATTCTATTCTTCACGTGCATACCGGATTTTGAATTGGCACACACCTTGAGAGCCACTAGTTATATATCTCGGCAAATAATGAAGTGCATGAATCGGAAAATATTCCATGAAAAATCTGCTCGCAGAAACTGGCTTGTCGGGATTTTTTTGCCGTGAAGGCCGACCATCTACATCGACAACTGAAGGCTGAGGTGGTGCGCACCAATTCGGAAGCATTCCGGCAAAGAGGCCGGCTACGAGCAGTTGGCTGCTCGGTGTGCAACTCGGTCATACTCCAACCTTTTCAAGGTACCTCGGATGCAGTTCAGCATCGAAGCTTGGCTGCAATAAGACACTATTTGGAGAAAGTTCTCGGTGAACCAGTTTCAAGACCGTCGACCGAAGACGACGAGCATCTCGCATAAACCGAGGTGTGGCTGGACTTGAAGACTGATTCAGGGGCTACTGACGGTGTCCCGACTAGGGAGCCTCTCACCATGTCGACTTTCGGCTAGGTGGGCTGGGCCAGGACCCCTTGTCTGTTCCATCTTGGTGGAAAGAAATCAAAATGTTTTTTCAGGAAATGAAGATTGCAGATCGCCCGGTGGAACTGTACCATCGCAAGGAAGTTCTTTGGACATAATGTGCACGCCTAGAGTGGTTGGCCCATGGTGATACGAATACCTACTTTTTCACCTAAGAGACAGTAGTAGGAGAAGGAAGAATTAGATAAAAGCACTACAACACCCTGATTGTAGCCTAACAGAAGACACTTCCGAGATGGAGAACCTGACGAATGCCTTTTACACAAATTTGTATACCTCAGAGGGGGTACATAGTATGGATAGAGTGCTGGATACAGTACCATGCAAGGCAACTGCATATATGAATGTACAGCTTATTCCCAAGAGGAGGTTAAGATGGCACTTTTCCAGATGTTTCCCTTCAAGGCCCCCGAGCCAGATGGCTTTCCCGCACACTTTTTTCAACGCCATTGGGAGGTCTGTGGTGAAGAAGTCACTAAGGCGGTTTTGCGGATCATCGAAGGAACTAAGTCAACGAAGAGCATTAGTGAGACTATCCTAGTGTTGATCCCAAAGGTAAAAAAGCCCGACCCAACTGACACAGTTTCGCCCTATTAGCATGTGCAACGTCCTTTAAAAATTGCTTCAAAAGTGATCTCAAACCGACTGAAACTGGTGTTGCCCAATATTATATCTCCGGAACAGTCATCTTTTGTTCTAGTCTGGCTGATCACTGATAATATTATTGCGGATTATGAATATCTCCATCTTTAAGAGAAACAAGGCAAAGAAGAATCAACATTGTCTTTGAAATTAGACATGATGAAGGCATATGATAGTGTGTAATGGGCCTATTTGTAATCCATCATGCTAAAACTAGGTTTCACCCAGCGGTGGGTGAATATTGGCATTAGTATGGTGACCTCAGTTAAATTTTCTGTTATGTTCAATGGCAAGAAACTTCAGCAATTCACACCGTCAGGTGGAATCTGGCAAGGGGACCCAATTTCCTCCATACTTGTTCTTGTTACCAGCAGAGGGCCTCCGGTGCCTCCTAATATCACAAGATGAGTCACCAAATCTATGTGGTCTACTAGTAGCTGCTTCGATGCCACTAGTGAACCCCTTATTATTTGCAGATGACAGCCTGTTGTTTTCCAGGGCCAGCTTTGTGGGAGCAAATGGGGTGAGCCAGGTGTTGGATATCTATTGTCAGGCAACCGGGCAGTGTATTAACTATGGTAAATCTTCTATCTTCTTCAGTAAGGGGTTCCTGGGAACGTGAGAGCTGAAATAAAAGGTTTGCTCCAAGTAGCCAATGAAACCTTGAATGAGAAGTACATGGGCATGCCCTTTGTGAGATCTTCAAAAATGCAGCCTTCAAATTTTTTAAGATCGACTTTGGAGTATAAGTCAAGGGTGGATTAAAAAAACACTTTCCACTGCAAGGAAAGAAGTTCTTGTAAAAGTTGTTGCACAAGCACTTCTTGTCTTCTCCATGTCATGTTTCAAGTTTCAGAGGGGCCTACGTGAGTACTTAAACATGTTGATTAGGAAGTTTTGGTGGGGCAGCAAAGAGGGTCTCTGAAAAGCTAGTTGGGTTTCATGGAAGGACATGACACAACCAAAAGCAATGGGTGGGTTCGGTTTCAAGGACTTTGAGCTATTCAATTTGGCCATGCTAGCAAAACAGGGATGGTGAATATTGCAACAAGCAAGCTATTCGGCGACCATATTGCAGACATCCATATTGCAGGCAAACCTTGGGAGTCATCCAAGCAAAATCTGGAGGGAAATCATGGAGGGCATGGACGTGCTTGAGTAAGGGCTCATTAAATGTATTGGCAATGGTGCCTCGACAGATGTGTAGACTGAGAACTGGATTCCTAGGGACAAGATGATGCGCTCCTATGGGAGCAAGGTATTGAATCCACCCGTTATGGCCAATGATTTCATTGATTCAACTTCGGCTACGTGAGATAGACATAAAATAGAGGAGATATTTGTACCTATCGACATTCCATTGATTCTGGCCATCCCGATGTGCACCAGAAATATTAGCGACTTCTGGGCATGGAATTTTGAAAGAAATTGCAGCTTCATTGTCTGGTCCGCGCACAGAATGCTCATAGTTACTCGCCAACGCAGAAAGGCGTGGTTAGAGGGTACAAAATGGTCGTCCAACTCGAGTATTGATGCAAACTCGTGGAATTCTCTTTGGAACACTCAGTTACCAGCTAAGATCCATATGTTCTTGTGGTGCATGTCAAAACATTTACTACCCACGGAAGATGTCAGAGCTCATCGCAACACGGCAACTACAAGCTCGTGCGAACTTTATGGCTCACTGGATTCATGGAGGCACTCTTTGATCAAGTGTTCGGTGCCTAGGTGTGTCTGGCACTAGACAAAGGTGACTTGGTTGATCATAATATCTCCACCACAAAGCCAACTCAAAACAATGGATTTTTACATTGCTGGACACATTATCACATGATGATTTCGTCTGGCTAGCGGTAACGATGTGGGCTATATGATCAACACGGAGGAAGGCAATTCATGAAGGAATTTTTCAAAGCCCTCAAGAAACTAACTCTTTCATTGTTAGATTCATTTCAGAGCTTGAATTACTAAACCAAAAGGCACCGCCGACCACACAAGCTGCACAGCCGACTGGTGCCGACTGGTGCAACTAGAGAGAACCAAGCAAGGCGCTCGGCTCCACCCCCGGTGAGGGAGTCCTGGATTAGGGGGTGTCCGGATAGCCGAACTATCACCGTTGGCCGGACTCCTGGACTACGAAGATACAAGATTGAAGACTTCGTCCCATGTCCGTATGGGACTTTCCTTGGCGTGGAGGGCAAGCTTGGTGATACGGATATGTAGATCTCCTACCATTGTAACCGACTCTGTGTAACCCTAACCTATCCGGTGTCTATATAAACCGGAGGGTTTTAGTCCGTAGGACGAACAACAATCATACCATAGGCTAGCTTCTAGGGTTTCGCCTCCTTGATCTCGTGGTAGATCTACTCTTGTACTACCCATATCATCAATATTAATCAAGCAGGAGTAGGGTATTACCTCCATCGAGAGGGCCCGAACCTGGGTAAAACATCGTGTCCCTTGTCTCCTGTTACCATCCGCCTAGGCGACTGAGACGGGACCCCCTACCGAGATCCGTCGGTTTGACACCGACATTGGTGCTTTCATTGAGAGTTCCTGCATGCCGTCGCCGTAAGGTAGGATGCCTCATCCGTCTTTAAAGGCGATACTATCGCCAAAGGAGCCTTGGCGCTGGTCGACACTTCGCTAGGTGGTTTTCTTATGACCGCCGGTTCGTACCGCACCGGCGATGACCTCTCGAGTCATCGAAACCAATCTCCATGTTGATTCGGAACTTGCCGAACAGTTAGATCCGATCGAGCTCTCCTCCGTAAACGAGCTCTTGGATTGCATCGCCGCCCTGGGAGTCACCACAGACTACGACCGGATCGGGCCTAAAACCGATCTGAGAGAGATCAACTCTCCTCAGGCTACCCATCATGTTGCTGTGATAGAGGAGCAATGCGGCGATTCTTCTTCTATCTTAAGGACTAGCTACGTCCAGATTCCCGATCCCACCATGCCGGATTCCCGCAGAGGGACGGATGTCGATCAAGCCCTGAACTTAAAGTCAGGTGGCGGGTTGGACTCATTGGATAACACTCAAAAATCCAAACTTCCGAGTTCAGAAACTTCTCGCCCCCTGAGTTCTAAATTGGACGGGGTTCCGGATCTAGTTTCACCCGCCCACCCAAACATTAGCGATCTCTCTCGAATTCGGCAAGAGCCCGCTGAAACAGTACATCATTACTGGGCCAGATTCCTCCTGGTTATGAACATGATAAAGGACTGCCGAGAGGAGGACGCAATCCCAATTTTCTGCAATAATTGCACGGACAAGGGAATCCTAAATGCCATAAGTCGTCGCGAAATCACACGCTTTGCTGACTTGGTGACAATAGTACAAAAGTACTGTGCGATGGAGAGCGCCTGGAAAACCGAAAGTAAATTTTGGGATAATCCGGCCCCGAATACATCCCTAGTCTGAAATAAAAGGGTGCATCATTATCAAGCACCTGGGCTAAATACCAAAAAACCAAAAACCCCTAAAGGGTACGGAACCGTACTTGAGGGTTGGCTAAACGGACCCTGCAAAATTCATAGCACAGAGGGCGCCACTCCAACTCATATCCTTCGAGCATGTTGGATACTACAGCAGGTGGCCAAAAGTGGAGAAGAGCTTCTAGCTTCAGAATCCCAGCCCAGCAACACCAGTACGGTGTTAACAGTCTTCGAGACTTTCGCATCAAATAACATGCGAAAACGAACACTCCGCAACCTTGCCGAAGTCTACCAAGTAGCAACAATAAATCCACGGAGTGACACGGCTATTACCTTTAATGCCAGTGACGAACCTAAATTCTGAACAGCCCGAGCACCAGCCGCATTGGTCCTCAGTCCGATAGTGGACGGCTTTCGCCTTACTAAGGTACTCATGGATGGCGGCAGCGGACTAAACCTCATCTATGAGGAAACTCTACGAAAAATGGAAATAGACTGGAACCGCATTGAGCGAAGCAGCACAACCTTTAGAGGAATAATCCCTAGCCGGGAAGCATGCTGCACAGGAAAAATCACACTGGACGTAGTGTTCGGCTCGTCGGACAATTACAGGTCCGAGGAGGTCACATTTCAAGTGGCCCCGTTCAACAGCGGATATCATGCTTTGTTAGGACGAGAGGCATTCACAATTTTTCAAGCTATACCCCATTATGGGTACATGAAGCTTAAAATGCCCGGACCTAACGGAATCATCACTCTCGCTAGTGATCTGAACATAGCACTCCACGCCGAAAACAAGACAGCCGCACTAGCCCTCGAGGCACTATCCGAAGCCCTAGCGGCCGAAGAACTCACCGCGATGCGCTCCATGGTGAACAGGGACGATGTGATACTTGATAAAAGATCCAAGTCCACCTCTTTTAAACCAGCGGATGAAATAGTCAAATTTCAAGTCCACCCAATGGACCCTGCAAAGACGGCCTCCATTGGGGTACAATTAAACCCTGATGTAGACGCCGCACTACGAGAATTTCTACGAGAAAATCGGGACATCTTTGCTCGGCACCCTTGGACATGCCAGAATCCCACGTCGGGTGGCCGAGCATAGCCTAAATATCCTAAAAGGATTCAAGCCATCAAGCAGGCTCTTGGCACTTTTCCGAACCCAAGAGGCAGGCCATGGGAGAGGAGCTAGCCAAACTTTTGGAAGCCGGATTTATCGGAGATATAAAACATCCGGACTGGCTAGCAAACCTGGTGATGGTACCAAAGAAGGATAAATCCTGGCGCCTATGTGTTGATTTTAAATACCTTAATAAGGCTTGCCCAAAGGATCCCTTCCCCTCCCTCGAATTGATCAAATTATTGGCCTTCTGCAGGACACGACTCATTGTGCTTCCTCGACGCGTACTCCGGCTCCCACCAAATCAAGATGGCAGAGCCAGACCAAGCTGCAACAGCATTCATCACTCCATACGGCTCGTTCTGCTTCAACACAATGCCCTTTGGGCTCAAAAACGCCGGTGCAACATATCAGCGCATGATTCAGACATGTCTGGCAAACCAGATCGGCAAAATAGTGGAAGCATATGTAGATGACATGGTCGTCAAAACCAAGCACGTCGAAACTCTAGTAGACGACTTGAGGCTCACATTCGACAATCTTCGAAAATATGACATCAAGCTCAATCCAGAAAAATGCGTCTTCGGCGTTCCAGCCGGAAAGCTCATGGGCTTCATTGTGTCCGGTAGAGGAATTGAAGCAAACCCAGCCAAGATTCGAGCTCTGTCATAATTGGATATTCCAAAAGACTCAAACAAATACAAAAATTGACGGGATGCGTAGCGGCTCTAAGCCGCTTTATTTCCCGTTTGGGAGAAAAGGCGTTACCCCTTTACCGCCTCCTCCGCCGCACCGAACACTTCGAGTGGACGGATGCCGCCACGGCCGGACTCGAAGAAATAAAGGCCATGTTGGTAACAAATCCGGTCCTGGCCGCGCCCAACGTGGGCGAACCAATGCTATTATATATCGCGCAACACATCAAGTTGTCGGTAGCGGTGCTCGTTGTCGAGCGAGAAGCGGACGGACACGGTTCCCTCTTCAAAACCGGTTTACTATGTGTCCTTGTCCTAACTCCATGCAAGTCCGGTACCCACACTATCAAAAGATAGCATACGCGGTGTTCATGGCATCCCGGAAGCTGCGACACTACTTTCAAGAGTCTTCTATAACGGTAGCCTCCGAAGTACCTCTTAACGACATTATAAACAACCGCGACGCGACGGGCCAGATTGCTAAATGGGCCATAGAGCTCCTTCCATTAGACATAACTTATAAGCCACGACGAGCTATTAAGTCGCAGGTTTTGGCCGACTTCGTGGCCGAATGGACTGAAGCCGAACTCCCTAAAGAGTACGACGCATACTCCAATTGGATCATGCACTTTGACGGCTCCAAAATGTTGGCCGGCCTGGGGGCTGGCGTCATCCTGACGTCCCCAACCGGGGACACAATCCAATACGTCCTTCATATAATGTATCTGAGACTCCAACAACGCGGCGAACACGAGGCCCTTCTACACGGCCTCCGGATGGCGATCTCCATGGGCATTCAACGCCTAGAGGTGCGCGAGGATTGAACCTCGCAATATCTCAAATAAGCGGGACTTTGATGCCAAGGATCCGAAAATGGCAGCATACCGCAATGCGGTCCTAAAAATGTCGGCCGCGGTTGAAGGGCTCGAATTTCATCATATAGCCGGGATAACAACCGGCGGCGGATATATTGGCACGCATCGGTGCAAAATGCGATGCCGTCCCACCCAATATCTTTCTGGAACGGCTGTTCAAGCCATCCGTACTATGGGAAGGGGAGTCCGGCAATAACAATCCGGACCCAACCGCACTGCCTGACGCCGAACACTCTGACACAACCGGAGGCTCTGCCCCCGAGATAACACCCTCCGCTCACGAAATAATGGAGGTTGTCGCCTCGTGGACGGAGCCATTCCTAGCCTACCTAACTAGGCAGGAACTCCCCGAAGACCAAAATGAGGCTCGCTGCATAGTACGGCGATCTAAAGCCTATAAAGTCCATGAGGAGAGCTTTATAAGAAAAGCACTACCGAGTCCTTCAAAGGTGTATCTCCAAGAGGAAGGGCGAAACCTCCTGGCTGAAATTCATGCCGGACTGGGTGGGCACCACGCCGCAGCCCGGCCCTTGTAGGCAAGGCCTTCCGTACATGATTTTATTGGCCGGCGTCCCGGCAGATCGCAGGACTTAGTCCAACGATCGTCGGTTGCCAGCTTTTGCTAACCGAAGCCACATGCCACCCACCGCCCTTAAAACTATACCCATCACCTGGCCGTTCGCGGTCTGGGGGCTTGACATGGTTGGACCCCTTAAGGGAGGAACCCACAAGCAAAAATACCTATTGGTCATGGTGGATAAATTCACCAAATGGATAGAGGCCAAGCCTGTTAAAGCGGCGAATCCGGACCGGTGATAGACTTCATATCGGGGTAGTGCACCGTTACGGTGTCCCCACAGTATCATCACTGATAACGGCACCAACTTCACGGCCGATGAGGTCAAATTATGGTGCAAAAACATGGGCATCAAGCTCGATTACGCCTCAGTCTATCACCCTCAAACCAACGGCCAAGTCGAGCGAGCAAACGGTCTAATCATGGCGGCATTAAACCCGGACTAGTGCGGTCCCTCAAGGAATCTAACACGCCTTTGGGTTGAGGAGCTCGACTCCGTACTGGGGCTGCGGACCACGCGAATCGTACTACGGATTCACACCATTCTTTATGGTGTACGGCGCAGAGGCAGTCCTGCTCGCAACATAATACATGACTCACCTCGCGTGCGCATGTATGAAGAAAGAGAAGCCGAGCTCGATCGGCAGGACAGTTGGACGCATTGGAGGAGGAGCACGGCGTGGCAAAAGCTCGTTCCGCATTCTATCAACGAAGGCTCGAAGATATCAAAGCAGAAAATGCGGGCCAAGGCTTATAACGTTGGCGAACTAGCTCTCGCTGCCGGACAAGAAAAAGGACAAACTCAAGCCCAAATGGGAAGGTCCCTTCATCATCGACCAGGTCCGACCGGCGGAGCATACCGTCTGCGAAAGCGATCGGATAACCGACTCGAGCGAACCCATGGAGCGCAGCCCGTCTCACGAAGATTCTCGCCTAAGCGCGGACTCCAAGTTCGTCTCCTTCCTCCGTCCACGTTTGCTATTTTTGCTGTCTTTTATTTCTCTCCTTCCTCCTCCTTCTTCTTGAAGCCTCTAGAGGCTCGTTTGCGCTTTTTTGCACATACTTGACGCGCTGTCCGCGCTCATTATACCTGGGGGCTTCTCTAACAGAAGATTATTTATACGGGCTTCATGCCCAACACATGCGTTAAACTTCCGCATGTACCTTTTATTCACCATTATATGCATCGATATGACTTAAGTTTTGGCCAAGTTGGGTTGCCTGGCTCCTGTGCTTACCCCTACGTTCCCGTTGTTCGGCTAGGTGGTAAAGGGAGCACCTCTGCGATTGTTACTGCCGGGTCAACCGGATGTGTACCTCAGACTGGGTGAAGCCGAAAGCTAGCGTTCTTAAGGGAATATTCGGTCGGTGAACTGAAAGATGATTTTTAATTATTTACCCATCTGCCCCCAGATGATTTTTTGCTTTCATAGCAGCTTTGACATGCACTTTAGGGCATGCATCCCAGCGAAAGGAACCCTTAACGGAACTATTCTCCCTGGAAGATGTTTCTTACTACCCATGTAATATAACATAACTAGTTGGGCACTTGTCTGATACAGCAGCAATGACCCTTACGCCTTGTCTCCATGCATACCCCGGTTCTTATATAACCACGAAGGTATTCGGACACACTCCGGACTATTGGGTCCTGAGGTCGAAGCGAAAAGGTCCGCTATGACAAGCGATCTACAATCTGGCTAGAAGACATTTTTTGTCATATTTTACATAATCAACTCGACTCATTGTATTCCTCCTCAATGCCATCTAATAGGCTATCTAATTTACAATCTTGTTGGGAATACTTGGCGGCCAATTCTACTTGGCGTACACTAACTTCAGGATCTCCATCCCATCAGCCCCCAGGTCCGACCTTGGCCATGTGGTTTAGGTCACCAACCGTGTACAGCGTCTTTACCATGGCCCGAGCCTCCTGGCGCCTTGACGGCAGGCCGATATCTTCCATAGCCGGAGCGCCGCCGTGCTCCTTGAAGCAGCTCGCCAGCTCCCCAATGCCTTGGCGGGGAGATAGATAGCCACAAGGCTGGCGATGCCTTTCATCACTGCGGACTCGTTCGATGCAGATGGCATAATTCGGGAAGAAGATCACCCGAAGAACTGGGCATCTCCTCCTCGGGACAACCTGTGAGCAAACCTACATACATGTTTATGTTAGTCGCCTTCCTCGCGAACTCTTTCAAAGTTCGCTCAAGCACTTCTTGAAAATGCCACGACGAAGCCACCGATTCTCCTTCTGGTCGGACAACTGAGCACGAACATCCTTTAGTTCCTCACCCAGCTTGGTGTTGGCATCTTGAAGGTTATTTTTCTCTGCCGCACCCTTGTAAGCACGCTCGCCGACCTTTAGCTGGCGCAAGAGCTGTTCTTGTTCGGATCTAGTCGGCGCCATCTGCAATGTTTTTGTCGATTTACACACCGCCGCACTTCATAAACTATTTATCTTTTGAGGCGTATATTACGGAGGGGTCTCTGTGGCTCCCCACCAGTGGCGGCTAGTCTTGACCTCAAGTTGGGCCTTGCACTCTTCAAGCTCTGGGACAGTCGGTATTCTTTTTGTAAAATATCTGCATAACAAATGATCCTTAAATCAGTTATTCTAACTATTTTAAGTCTCGGGGCTCTTGGCATATATAATCGTCAAATTTCCTTACCCGTATGTCCTTTACATACTGCTCCGTGGCTCTGGCTAGACCATCTTGGCGGCACGGCAGTGCGCATCTCCAATTGAAGGCATTCAAGGCCTCTTGGGAGAAACATGCGCCACGAAGAACTGTCCGGCGGCGCCTGTGATTCAAGCGCTCTCCACCTCATAGTTGGTGGTGGACAATCTGTCGGCATCCTCTTTCGGAGGAGCGTCGGCGACGCCTCGTGTTCGCATCCGCTTGGACCCGGCTTTGGAGCCTGGCGGCGGAGGTTCGATTAGCAACCTCTCCGGACTCGGTCCGCGGCGCTTTTTTCTGAAAAAGCGTCGGCGTTAATCGCCTTCAGGAATCAATCCTAGGAACATGGTGACCGCCATACCGTTCGGCGGAGTTTCGATCCGGACCGCACTCCTTTTCAGCACTGTGGGGCGTCTTGCCTTGTTGGCTAGCCGCCGCGGGCTCGGCTTCCTGCCTCGAAGGTACCCCCTGCGAACCACCATTGGTATACGGTGATCAAGAAATGAGCACGGATGGGTCATTATCATAATATTGGGACCTTGGTCTCAGTTACCTGTGAGGCTGGAAGTATTCCGGGGTAATCGGCTGTGATGGCAACCAAAGCATTGTCGATGCTAAGTTGGTGGAATACCCCGTCGATCAACTCCACCTTTATATCCGGATCCTCTTCGGAGGTCGGATCGAGGGACCGTTCCGGATCCTCGGGTTGTGGGGACGGGCTGTGTATCTTCTCCACAGTCCGGCGTAGTTCCTGCGCAGAAACCATGAAATGAGATATTTAACCATGGGAACATGGATCGGACAAGTCACAAAGATGTTTGCTTACCCAGCTTCGGGGATTATTCGAAGAAAACTCCTTCAGTGGATTGACGCGGAGGAAATCCTCCTCCTCCCCTTTATACATGGCAGACAAGATCTTCACTAGGTCGTGACCAATCCCGGCCCTTTGCGGCCATGGAGGGTGGCATCGTCCTCCCCGTTGAAATCCCACATGGGGTGGCCCCTATATTGGAGCGGCTGCACTCCCCTCATAATGCAGATTGCCATGACTCCAATCATGGTCAATCCGGCATGAGCCAGTAACCTTATTCGCTCATCGGATAGAGGACATCCGGTCATTTTCCTCTCGGGGCTCCGAGGGCGCCGGCTTAGGCGCTTCTTCGGAGGAGCATTGCTGAACTCTGGAAGGCCGATCCGAACAGGATCCGGCAGCGGGCGTCCTCCATGTAAAACCATTCGAAGGCCGGTCTTGGACGCCTTCTTCGGGTTCGGATAGGTATCCGGTCCCGGCGATGCGCCATAGCTCGGCTCCGCCCACTTGATATATTGACCCCTCATGAGAACGGGGTACTAGGCAAAATAATCTCTTCCACAGCCCGAAATGAGCCTCGACGCCCAAAAACAGTTCGCAAAGGGCCACGAAGCCCGCGATGTGCAAGATCGAGGCAGGAGTAAGGTGGTGCAACTGGAGGCCGTAGAACTCCAAGAGCCCCCGGAGAAACAGATGGATTGGAAATCCGAGTCCTCTTACTAGATAAGAGATGAAGCATACCCGCTCTCCTTTAGAGGGATCGGGGACACTCTCCGCTTGCTTTCCGCCCTTGTAGGTGGCAAGTCCGCCTCGAACCGGGACCATGAAGGCCGGGGGAAGAAATCCCTTGGCTTGGAGTATAACTAGCTCGCTATGCGGGTGAGCATCTCTCCCAATTTCGGTGAGGGTGGGAGCACGAGAGGAGGAGCAGCGTCGATTGTCCATGATGGAATGGGCTTTGGTCGAGGCGCTCCGATGAAAGCTTCATGAAGGGGGTTGGTGTGACTCAGATCTAGATCCTCGCCCTTTTATCGGCAGCTCATTTGCGCAGCTAGGGGGTAAGTGTAAAAATACCCGGCTCTTCGCATTCATTCAAACACGTGGAAGATGGCCATTATTGGGCGTAGAAGCCAAGGGCGCAGCATTTATCGAAGCGGACACTATTCGACAAGTATATGGAATTTGGAGAAGAACCCGCCTCGCAATGCCGAAGACAATCAACGCGTCGGACTCATCGTCATTGAAGCCTGGTTCGGGGGCTACTGAGGGAGTCCTGGATTAGGGGGTGTCCGGATGGGACTTTCCTTGGCGTGGAGGGCAAGCTTGGCGATACGGATATGTAGATCTCCTACCATTGTAACCGACTCTGTGTAACCCTAACCTATCCGGTGTCTATATAAACCGGAGGGTTTTAGTCCGTAGGACAAACAACAATCATACCATAGGCTAGCTTCTAGGGTTTAGCCTCCTTGATCTCGTGGTAGATCTACTCTTGTACTACCCATATCATCAACATTAATCAAGCAGGAGTAGGGTATTACCTCCATCGAGAGGGCCCGAACCTGGGTAAAAACATCGTGTCCCTTGTCTCCTGTTACCATCCGCCTAGACGCACAGTTCGGGACCCCCTACCCGAGATCCGCCGGTTTTGACACCGACACCCGGGCACGCAAAGATCCATGTGGATGGTGGTGTTATGTGCACATGTGGTGGCTCAGCGGCTGCGGTGTGCCGTAACGAGTCAGGGAACTATCTAGGGAGCTCATCCCTAGTCGTCGAGGGCATCCTTGACCCTGCTACGCTAGAGGCGCTAGCATGCAGAGAAGCATTGGCCTTGGCGGAGGATCTCTTACTTCAGAATTTTACCATCTCATCAGACTCATAGCAGGTGGTGGGCGACATCGTCAAGGGCAATTACGGGTCCATTATCACTGAGATCAAACTTCAAGCATCAATTTTCAATTGTAATTTTATCTTTAAAGGTCGTACTTGTAACGGCGAAGCACATGACTTAGCTAAGTGCTTTCATTCTCTCGGTCCGAGACGTCACATTTGGTTGGCTTATCCTCACTATCCGAATTGTATCCCACCTTTATGTGGACTATATTAATAAAGCTTATATTTCCCTAAATAAGGGAAATAAACAAACGCAATGCGGAGGTGAGCAATCATAGAAGCTAACAAGTGAGCAAGGCGCCCTAATGGCTAGCCCACAATACTAGCCATCGAGCCGAGTCCGTACTCCCTAGGCGACGCAAGCCATATTGCTCGCAGCAAGCAATACATAGCAGTGCCCCACTTTTGAGGGGTACTCATGTTCCATCCACGCGTATGCCACATTTTTTTAGTTTGTATACAAAATGTTGACTTGTCCTTCTACACGACAGCCACATGCGTCAAAACGTGGAGCTGACGCCCCAAAGAAAGTGTAAATGGGCCAGCGCAATCTGGCGAGCTCACTTGAGCACAATTTTAGGTTATTTGATAAAATGGGTGTTGGATGTTTTTTCATTTGGCTTATTTGATAAAATGGATGTTGGATGTTTTCTCATTCGGCCTTTTATCTTTCATTTTTTAAAATTTCCTTGTTTTATTTATACCAACGACAACCGCCTCCTCTCCTAAAAAAGACTAGGGTTTCTCTACCTCCCGTCAGTGCCGCCGCCGATCCGCCTCGTCTCTGGTCACCTTAGGCCATGACAGCGCGGTGGCGAGGCCTTTGCCGATGGGAGGGCTCCATTTTCAGATGTTCCTTCGAGTTTTCTTAGGGTTTGTCTCCTACTCAGGAAGATGAGACGGTGGCGGCTTCCCAAAGATGACGATTGCTCGGATCTTCCCTTGATGGATTTGCTCGGATCTAGTCGTAGTTTGTCTAAGTTCATGTGACATCAAGTTGGATCCTTCCAATCTACACTACTCGTCAACGGTGGCGATTGCCGTTTTGGTCTGCTGGTCCTATGGAGACTTAGTACGACGACTTCCCGACTGTCTACTACAACAAGTTTTGTTGCTCCAGCAAGGTAGGATGATGAGGGCGGCGCGCCTTCGGCTCGCTTCAGTGCATGTAGTCGCCGCTAGGTGATTTACGGATCTAGATGTAATTTTTTTATTATTTCGGGTGTTCATTGTACTGCCATGATTGAAGATGAATAGATCAGAAGTTTCCTCAATAAAAAAGTTCAGTGTTTTTAAGTTTTATGTCTATTAAAATAATTAGTCTATATTAACAAAATAGTTAATCATACATTAATTCAGCTTGTATAAAAAAATATTCATGTGCTAGAAAATAGTTCATCATATATTAAAACTTCCATTGTGTATTGAAAATGTTCAACTTACATAAAAAATTGTAAGTATTTGAAAAAAATCATGGTATATTAAAGAAAATTGTAAGAATGTTTCAAAATTGACAGAAAAAGGAAGAAAACCCAACACAAAAAATAATGGAAAGAAAAAAGTAGAACTCAAAAACAAAAACAAAAAACAGTCATGCGACAAGCGTGATAAGCAATCTACAAATCTTCTTCATATTACCTCTGTCCCAAATTACTTGTCTTAAATTTGTGTAAATACAGACATATGTAACACTAAGACATGTCTAAATATATCTGTATCTGGACAAATCTAAAAAAGTAATTTGGGACGGAGGAAGTATAAAAAACATACAGAAAACAAAGCAAAAGAAAAAACTGCACCGTGAACGAAACCAGCACACGCCCAAATGTGTGAACTGGACCGGTCTAACTCGGTAGCTATTTCGCGAGTTGAACTAAGCCTCATTGGGCAGGTGGGGGGGCCTTATATGCCCAGCACCGCCCTGTTTATTTTCGTCTTTGTTTTTTATTTTTCCTTTTTTATTTTCTGTTTTTTATTTTATATTAAAATAATTTGGGATTTTTTCTAAAATATAAAAACATTGTCAATTGTCATAAAAACATTTTCTCAATTCAAAAATGTTTGCGATTCAAAAGAATGATCATTTTTAAATTTTATTCCTCACTTTTTATTTTGATAAACAATTTTTATGAGCATTTTTCTAATAATTATGAACATATTTTTATATTTCATGAACAAATTTTAAATTTGATGTAAATTATGAACGAAATTTGTTTTCAAGAATATTTTTTGAAAATGGATGAACATTTTAGAAACCGACAAATAATTTTCGAAATTGACGAACATTTTTAGGATGGTGAAAATTTCTAATAAGATAATAATTTTTAAAATTCGATGAACACATTTTTAATTTGATGAACATTTTAAACCCCAACGAACAAAATAAGAATTCGATGAACATGTTTTGAATTAATGAATATTTTTAAATTATTGAAATAATTTTGAATTCAATGAAGAAACAAATGCTCGCAAATTTGAAACAGAAAAACACTAGAAAAAGTGAAAATTTATAAAACAAAAACTAAAAAGTAAAACAGAAAAATGAAAAATGAAAAAACGAAAGAAGGAAAAGAAGGAAAATTGGAAGATAAAAAACGACAATGGGCCAGCCCGTAGACAACCAGCGCACATCCTATTCGCTGACCTCCTACTTCAGGACCTGGGCGGGACTCCATGATTTTTATTTTTTTCCTTTTCCTTAATTTTTGATTTTTATAAATGTTCAAGATTTCAACAATGTTTGAAAATTAAAAAACAATACGAATTTGAAAAACAAATTGGAAACTAAAACATATTATTGAATTTCGAAAACATTCAGAGGTTTGGAAAAATTTATTGAATTCATAAATAATGTAGTATTCAAAAATGTTTGAGATTTCTAAAATTATTTACCAATTTGAAAATATTCATAAATTTTAAAAAATTACGCGAAATCAAAAACCTTTCATGACTTTAAAAAATGGCTTGCAAATACAAAAAATCACCAATCTAAAAACATTAAAAATTCAAAAAATGTTCACAAAATGTAAATAAAATGTGCTCAGCAATTCAAAAATGGTTCATTGATACAAAAACTCATGAGTATAAGAAAGGACATGAATTCAATAAATATTTGTGAATTGCAAATATCATGAATTTTGTAAATACAATAAATCAAAAAAAATTGAAACTTCACACAAGTATTAAAAATGTTCACGAAATTAACTATGGAAAAAAGGGAAAGAAAAAATATAAAATGTAAACAAAAGAACATGAAAAACAAAAAAATTGAAAAAATATTGTTTAGGGAAGAACCTTCCCAAAACTGCTGGGAAAAAACCTTAATAGGCCGGCCAATACAATGGACGGGTGTGCAAGAGGAGTACGCGGTACGTTGCTATCGGGCGGCCTACCAGTGAAATAGGAACTGCCACAAATAGGATCGACTAAACGCATACAACCCCACGCCCCCCCCCCCCCCATGAGGACATCAATACCATTATTACACCCACAGCCCCTACTACTACATATACTGGACCAATTACTAGAGCTCGCGCACGCCAATTAAATTATCAGGTACTTCCGTTTCTTCGTAATTATTCTAATGTTCATGAGAATATGATGCTGCCTAAATTGGATATATTTGTTTTACTTACAAATGAAGGGCCTGGCATGGATAAGAGGGATGAATACTGGAGCAAGACCAAGCATGGAGATGATGGCATGCACAAGGGGAACAAGAACGGAGTTACAAGTGATGATTTCAGGACTTTGAAGCCACCATAATGAGTGCATGAAGCCTTGGACGAAATATACCGTCCAAAGGCTATTCTAGGTGCTGCTTCACCTTATTATTGGGCCAGGCCCATGTAATTTCGAAATACAAAAGTATAGGCTATTTTTAGAGTTGTATGTGTGGGGAAACAAGATAAGGTTGGTTTCGGACCCCTCCCCCAAGGGCCACGAAATCCCCCCCCCCCTCTTCCTCCATATATACAGCCCTTAGGGCACCGTTTAGATTTTGGGTTTTGTTTAGATTAAAGTTCGCCATAGCTGCAACTTCGCGTACTTCTTTTGTGTTCAACGACCAGACAAAGGCGTCACAGAACCCCACCTTGATTAATAAAGCTTTTTGCAATATCCAGATTGCAATCTTAGTTTCTTGCTTGTTCTTTGTTTGCCTGCAGGAAACCGGCCTTCGTGGTTAGGTTGATCATGCTCCGGCGTGGTCAATGACCTCTCGGAGTTGGTTTAGCGATTGGTAAGGCGCGACGTCCTCGCACGTTCGTAATCGGATCGTCAAAGTCGACTTCCTCCAAAACGATAGCCACCATCTCATCGAATGACGGGACACCTTTGCCCCTATCAAGTGGTATCAGATTTTCAGGTTGCTCGGTGAGATTTTACAGTTTTTCGTAGTTTAGATCGAGTCTGTTCTTCATACCTACAGTCCACGAAAAAGGCACAAAAAATTAGGGTTAGTTCATGATATCCGAACCAGTCTGAGCCTTTGCATAGTCTTTTCAGTATTTTGCTTTGTTGAATTTGCGGTTGCATCATCATGTCAAGTTGCTGGTATTAGCGTCTAGTCCTTTAGAGTTTCGAGTTCTGTTTCACAGTTTGTCACGCCACCGCCGCACCACCTTCATCACTGCCATATACCACCACTCCACCGTATACATCGCCGCTGCCATATTCCACCACCCCACCATATACATCGCCGCTGCCATATACCACCACCCCACAGTTTACATCGCCGCTGACATAAAGAACCACTAATCCGAGTCCACATATACCACCGCCATATATCACCATCTCCACCACAGATTCGCCACCAGTCCGTGCTCCACCGCCCATCATATACCATCACCACCAGTCCGAGTTCCACCAGATTCATCTCTGCCAGCAGTCATAGTCCGAGTCCAGTATTTGTTCCTTTATTTTTGAGTTCCAGATCACGCGATACTACGAGTCGTGACCAACTCAGAATTCCCAACTTTCAGGTCACCCGTAGAAGAAAAATAGTTCCAGTTTAAAAAAACTAAGTCTGGAAAATTCTGGCTAGGCAGTTTTTAGACCATTTGTAGACTTTCTCGAAAAAAAATTGTTGCGGGGCAAAAAAAAGAGGGGAAAAAAGAAAAAGAAAAAAAAAAGAGAAAAAAAATCTGAGTGTGCTCCTCCCTTGTTTACGTGCAGCGCCGTGATTTTGTTAGTGTTCTAGGCTCGCATCTCTAGCACGGTCTAGCTAGGACCAGAATAGTACCGTCGTTGAGCATTTATTCAACTTTGCATCTCTGAATTGATTATTGCTGACCCTTTTTGCTACCATATTATAAGCCTTCCCATCTCCACATACATCTACGTCGTGCGTTTGACTCTCCAAGGTAATCGCTCTATCCAAGCTCCGAGAGTTTTGATACAACGGTTGCCGATCACCGCCTGCTGATGGGTAAGAACTGGTAAGAATTTGAGTTTTGCTTGAAGGATTTGTGACACCCACCACCACCACTTGTTAGTAGTCTGTAGGATCATATTCTTGTGTGTTTCTATTGCTGCTAACCATGGCAGGATTACAAGCCGACTAGATTGACTGGGAGAACATGACGAACAAGGAGTTGCATGATAAATTTTAGCAAATGATGAGTGGCCAGGTGGGAGATGTGCTAAACAGATTTGAAGAGGCCATGGAGAAGATAGATGGAATGGAGAAGTCGTTCGAGACAAAGCTGGATAACAAGTTTAATGAATTGCTCACACGTCTTCCCCCACCACCACCGGCTGCACCTATCGCACATCTCCAACAACAACAACAACAGCGCCCCTTCTGAATCAGTTCGGACGAGCGAAGCGTGTTCCTATTGAGGATAGTCAAACTTCTGGAGCTGCTGTACCTATTGTTGATGCTTCTTTGGCTCATGCTACTGCTGTTGGTGGTGCCGAGCAGGATGATGATTATGCGGGCGATTACGAGGATGAGGTTGCACCAGCACCAGGTCGTCCACATGCATATAATCGCAACGGTGGGGCTGCACCACGAGCTCAGGTACGAGATCCTGGCCATCTCCCTAAACTAAAATTGAATGTTCCACCTTTTGAGGGTAGATATGTTCCTGATATATATCTTACTTGGGAGTTTGAAACTGAACAGCGTTTTACATGTTTACAATACCCCGAGGAGAGACGTGTTGCTGCTGCACTTTGTGCTTTCACTAGTTTTGCTTGTGTGTAGTGGTCTGAACATCGTAGATTATATCCAAATAATATCCCTACTACTTGGGCTGCTTTGAAAATTGCTATGTGTACTCGTTGGGTTCCACCATATTATCAACGTGAATTATTTCAAAAATTGCAGCGTCTAAGACAAGGAAAAAATTCTGTAGAGGAATATTATCAGGAATTACAAACTGGCATGATTAGATGTGGTATTGTTGAGGATAATGAAGCTATGCTTGCATGTTTTATGGGTGGATTAAATAGAGAGATTCAGACCATTCTAGAGTATAAGGAGTATAATAATATCACTCGTTTATTCCATCTTGCTTGTAAAGCTGAACGTGAAGTGCAGGATCGACAAGCATTGGCGCGAACTAACTTTTCTGCAGGTCGACCTTCATCATGGACACCACGTGCATCCTCTACTTCCACTGCACCATCACCTCCATTAGGTGCCACCTCCAGCTGTGATACAAGAAAGCAGGCACAACCACCACTATCTGCCAAGAGCACACCTGCCGGGCCTGCACAGAGCTCTTCTTCTTCCATGGCATCAACAGGGCACACAAGTGATATTATTTGTCGTCGTAGTAAGGAAAGAGGTCATTATGCGAGAGAATGCAAATCTCAGCGTGTGATGATTGCTACTGAGGATGGTGGGTATGAGTCCGCTAGTGACTATGATGAGGAGACTTTGGCTCTTATTACACGTGAAGAACACGGTGGAGATGATTCTGATCATGAGACACAATACATGGCTCCTGAAGACGCTGACAGGTATGAATGTTTAGTTGCTCAACGTGTTTTGGGTCTGCAGGTCACACAAGCTGAGCAAAATCAGAGGCATAATTTGTTCCATACAAAGGGAGTTGTGAAGGAACGTTCTGTTCGCGTCATCACAGATGGAGGGAGCTGCAACAACTTGGCTAGCATGGAGATGGTGGAGAAGCTATCTCTCACCACAAGACCACATCCACATCCTTACTAAGTCCAATGGTTCAACAACAGCGGCAAGGTTAAGGTAACACGTACTATTCGTGTGCATTTTAGTATCTCTACATATGCTGATTATGTTGATTGTGATGTAGTACCTATGCAAGCATGTTCCTTATTACTTGGTAGACCATGGCAATTTGATAAAAAAATTGTACACCATGGTAGAAACAATCGGTATACTCTTGTTCATAAGGATAAACATGTTACCTTGCTTCCTATGATTCCTGATTCCATTTCGAAAGATGATATTAATAGAGCTAATAAAGCAAAACAGGAGCACAACAAGAGTGAAAATCAGATTGAGGCAAAATAATTTGAGCAACAAATGAAGCCTAATAATAAACCATCTAGTGTTGCTTCTGAAATTAAATTGAAAAGTGCATGTTTACTTGCCACCAAATCTGATATTGATGATTTAGATTTCAGCAACTCTGTTTGCTATGCTTTTGTATGCAAAGAGGCATTATTTTGATTCGAGGACGTGCCTTCCTCTTTGCCTCCTGCTGTTACTAACATTTTGCAGGAGTTCACTGACGTCTTTCCACAAGACGTGCCACCGGGATTACCACCTATTCGAGGGATTGAGCATCAGATTGACTTAATTCCCGGTGCTTCGCTACCCAACCGTGCACCATACCGTACCAATCCAGAGGAGACGAATGAGATTATGCGTCAAGTCTGGGAGCTGCTCGACAAAGGTTATATTCACGAATCCCTTAGTCCTTGTGTTGTTCCTATTATTCTAGTGCCGAAAAAGGATGGTACATCGTGTATGTGTGTTAATTGTAGAGGCATTAATAATATTACTATTTGTTATCGTCATCCTATTCCTAGGCTAGATGATATGCTTGATGAATTGAGTGGCTCTACAATATTCTCCAAAGTTGATTTGCGTAATGGATACCATCAAATTCGTATGAAATTGGGAGATGAATGGAAAGCTACATTTAAAACTAAGTTTGGTTTATATGAGTGGTTAGTCATGCCTTTTGGGTTAACTAATGCACCTAGTGCTTTCATGAGATTAATGAACGAAGTTTTACGTGCTTTCATTGGACGATTTGTGGTAGTCTATTTTGATGATATACTGATTTATAGAAAATCTTTGGAAGAACATTTGGAACATTTATGTGCTGGTTTTTATTGCTCTACGTGATGCATGTTTGTTTGGTAACCTTGGGAAGTGCACCTTTTGCACCGAGCGAGTGTCTTTTCTTGGCTATATTGTTACTCCCAGGGATGGCAATGGGGACCCCAAGAACATCCCCATCCCCATCTATTCCCTATCATCCCATCCCCATCCCCGTTTACCTGACTGGGGATGAAATTTTCCCCATACCCATGCCCCACGGGGGAACGGGGCCCCATTAGGGTCCCCATCCCCATAAATAGATAATAATATACAAAATATGACAAACTATAATCAACATATATACATTGTGTTGTCCTTGTCCTGCTAATGCTGATCTAGGTTGTATTGACTTCTTGGTCATGGTGGCGAGTGAGATGAGGATGTGAGGTAGGTTTAAGGTTTTCTTTAGTTTTTTTTGTTTTGGAAAGGTTTTTTGTGAATGTTTTAAGGTTTACCGCGGTATCATAGTTAAAAAGTGGGTCCCGATGGGTTTTGGGTTTGGGGAATAGGATATCTTCCCCACCCCGTTGTACCCTATGGGGAATAAATTAGTTCGGTAAATATCCCCATGGGGAAATTTTTCACCCATCCCCACCCCCTAATAGATGAATTCCCCATGGGTTTGGGGGGTATGGGGCCCCATTGCCATCCCTAGTTACTCCACAGGGAATTGAAGTTGATAAAGCCAAGATTGAAGCTATTAAGAGTTGGCCGCAGCCCAAAATGGTCACACAAGTGAGGAGTTTTCTTGGACTCGCTGGTTTGTGAGAGATTTTAGCACCATTGATGCACCTCTCAGTGAGCTTACAAAGAAGGATGTGCCTTTTGTTTGGGGTACCGCACAGGAAGAAGCCTTCACGGTGTTGAAAGATAAGTTGACACATGCTTCTTTACTCCAACTTCCTGATTTTAATAAGACTTTTGATCTTGAATGTGATGCTAGTCGAATTGGATTAGGAGGTGTGTTATTACAAGATGGCAAACATGTTGCATACTTTTCTGAAAAATTGAGTGGGCCTAGTCTGAACTGTTCTACTTATGATAAAGAATTATATGCTCTTGTTCGTACTTTAGAAACATGGCAACAGTATTTATGGCCCAAAGAATTTGTTATACATTCTGATCATGAATCTTTGAAACACATTAAAAGTCAAGCAAAACTGAACCATAGACAAGCTAAATGGGTTGAATTCATTGAGGCTTTACCTTATGTCATTAAACACAAGAAGGGTAAAGAAAATGTTACTGCTGATGCATTGTCTCGTCGTTATACTATGCTTTCACAACTTGACTTTAAAATATTTGGTTTGGAGACCATCAAAGATCAATAGGTGCATGATGCTGAATTAAAGATGTATTGCAGAATTGTAAAGAAGGGAGAACATGGAACAAGTTCGTCGTTAACAATGGATTTGTGTTTCGTGCTAACAAGCTATGCATTCCATCTAGCTCTGTTCATCTTTTGCTGTTGCAGGAGGCGCATGGAGGAGGATTAATGGGACACTTTGGCGTGAAGAAGACGGAGGATATACTTGCTACACATTTCTTTTGGCCAAAGATGAGACGGGATGTTGAGCGTTTTGTTGCTCGCTGCAGTACATGTCAAAAAACTAAGTCACGACTCAATCCTCATGGTTTATATATGCCTTTGCCTGTACCTAGTTTTCCTTGGGAGGATATATCTATGGACTTTGTTTTAGGTTTACCTTGAACAAAGAAGGGGAGGGATAGCATATTTGTTGTTGTGGATAGATTTTCTAAAATGGCACATTTTATACCATGTCATAAAAGCGATGATGCCGTTAATGTTCCTGATTTGTTCTTTCGTGAAATTATTTGCTTGCATGGTGTGCCAAATACTATTGTTTCAGATCATGATACTAAATTTCTTAGCCACTTTTGGAGATGTTTATGGGCTAAGTTGGGGACTAAACTGCTTTTTAGTACTACTTGTCACCCCCAAACTGATGGACAAACTGAAGTAGTCAATAGAACTTTGTCTACTATGCTTAGGGCTGTTTTGAAGAATAATAAGAAAATGTGGGAAGAATGCTTGCCTCATATTGAATTTGCTTATAATCGTTCATTGCATTCTACTACTAAGATGTGCCCTTTCAAAATTGTGTATGGTTTTCTATCTTGTGCACCTATTGATTTGTTACCTCTTCCATCTTCGGAGAAGGTAAATTTTGATGCTAAACAACGTGTTGATTTGATCTTAAAAATGCATGAGTTAACTAAGGAAAAAATTGAGCGTATGAATACTAAATATAAACTTGCTGGAGATAAGGGTAGAAAACATGTTGTCTTTGCACCTGGAGATCTTGTTTGGTTATATTTACGTAAGGATAGGTTTCCTAATTTGCACAAATCAGAGTTAATGCCACGTGCTTATGGTCCTTTTAAGGTGTTAGAGAAAATAAATAAGAATGCATATAAACTTGAGTTGCCTGCAGATTTTGGGGTTAGTCCCACTTTTAACGTTGCAGATTTGAAGCCTTATTTGGGTGAGGAAGATGAGTTTCCGTTGAGGACGACTTCATTTCAAGAAGAGGAGGATGATGAGGACATCAATATCATTATTACACCCACAGCCCCTACTACTACATATACTGGACCAATTACTAGAGCTCGCGCATGCCAATTAAATTATCAGGTACTTCCGTTTCTTGGTAATTATTCTAATGTTCATGAGAATATGATGCTGCCTAAATTGAATACATTTGTTTTGCTTACAAATGAAGGGTCTGGCATGGATAAGAGGGATGAACACTAGAGCAAGACCAAGCATGGAGATGATGGCATGCGCAAGGGGAACAAGAACGGAGTTACAAGTGATGATTTCAGGACTTTGAAGCCACCATAATGAGTGCATGAAGCCTTGGACGAAATATACCGTCCAAAGGCTATTCTAGGTGTTGGGTCACCTTATTATTGGGCCAGGCCTATGTAATTTCGAAATACATAAGTATAGGCTGTTTTTAGAGTACGTATGTGTGGGGAAACAAGAGATAAGGTTGGTTTCGGACCCCTCCCCCAAGGGCCACGAAATCCCCCCCCCCCTCTTCCTCCATATATAGCCCTTAGGGCACCGTTTAGACTTTGGGTTTTGTTTAGATTAAAGTTCACCATAGCTGCAACATCGACTACTTTGTTTTTGTTCAACGACCAGACAAAGGCGTCACAGAACCCCATCTTGATCAATAAAGCTTTCCTCTTATATTCGCAATATCCAGATTGTAATCTTAGTTTCTTCCTTGTTCTTCGTTTGCCTGCAGGAAACAGACCTTCGTGGTCAGGTTGATCGTGCTCCGGCGTGGTCAATAACCTCTCAGAGTTGGTTTAGTGATTGCTAAGGCGCGACGTCCTCGCACGTTCGTAGTCGGATCGTCAAAGTCGACTTCTGTAACGCCTCGGATCCGATGCGCCAGGTGTCTGCCAGTTATTCGCCGTCGTTGCCATGTCATTTGCTTGCGTGTTGCATTTTGTCATGTCATCATGTGCATTGCATTGTATACGTGTTCGTCTCATGCATCCGAGCTTTTTCCCCGTTGTCCGTTTTGCAATCCGGCACTCCTATGACATTCGGCGTCCCCTTCTTGCCTCTTTTCATGTGCGGGTGTTAAACCTTCTCCGAACGGAGCGAGGTTTGCCAAGCGGCCTTGGTATACCACCGGTAGACCGCCTGTCAAGTTTCGTGCCATTTGGAGGTCGTTTGATACTCCAGCGGTTAACCGGGTAACCGTAAAAGCCTCTTTTGTCTTGCAGCCCAACACCCCTTCATATCAGCCCACTAACCCAGCAAACTCCCCTCCATGCTCTCGGTCGTTCGATCACGATCGTGCGGGCGAAAACCGCTCCTCATTTGGACTCTCCTAACTCCCTCTATCTATAAATTAGCCCCTCCCCCCCGAAATTCGCGGATGAATCCTCCCCTAACCCTAGCCCCGCTCCCTCTCCGCCGCCGGACACGTCCGCCCGGCGACCGGACGCATCCGCCCGCCGCCCCGAGCCAACCAGGAAGAGCCATGTGGCACCCGGCCACCAGCGCAAGCGCGCCAGCCCGCCCGGCCCGAGGCGGCCTCCCCGAGCCCGATCGCCGCCCGCGCCTCGCGCGCCTCCCGGCTGCTCGGCCGCCGCCAGCGTCGCGCGCCGCCGTCCTCCCGCCGTCGGCCTCCGCCTCGCCGCCGGTGCCGTCCGCCGCCGCCTCGGCCCTCCGCCGCCATCGCCCGACCGCCCGCCAGCGTGCCTCCGCTCCACGCCGTCGCGGCCCTGCCGGCCTCGAGTCCGCCGCGCCTGCCCAGCGGCCATCTCCGCCGCCGCCGCCTCCTCCGCCGCCCGCGCCTCCGCCCCCCTCACCGTCCCTCCTCCGGTGAAGCTCCGGATCCGCCCGTCTCCGCCGTCTCCTCCAACTCCGGCGAGTTCTTCGGCTGCCTCGAAGTCCGCGCCACAGCCCCCAGATCCAGATCCAAACGAGGTTGACTTCGTTTTTCCACCAAGTCCTGAAATATTTCGACATTCTGGTCCCCTGTTCATCCATCATATCTTCATGCATATTGCTTCGTTTTGTGCATGTAATATGTCGAAATGTTCGCTGTGAGATGCTCTACTTTTCATTTCATCGCACCATGTTCATTTGAGCTCATCTTGATGCCTGAATCATTGTTGCAAGAGTGCTATATGATGTTAATCTGCTGAAACTGTTATAACTTGGTGATTTGTCTTTTTCGTTGCATTTTATGTGTGCATCCTATGAGCATGAGTCCTACATACGTTGTGAACTATGACATGCCATCTTTACAATGGTGCCATTGATGTATTTTTGTGAGTCTTGTAGTGAGTGCATCAAGCATGTTAAGTAGGGTACTTGCTGTTGCTGCTTTGCTAGGTTGTTTCTGTTATATTTTGTTGCCGTGAAAACCTGCTGCTACAAGTCATTCTATGTATAATCTGGAGATGTTCACTAAGGATGTTTTGTTATACATGTCATGCCCTATCAATCCATGCCCCTGGTTGCCTTTATAGCCTGCTGTAGCTTGTTGTAATCTTGCTCTCAAATTGCTAAATAATGTTGCTGTCAGCCTGTTAACATTTAGTTCAGTTTTGCCATGTGTTTTGCTAGTGATCCATGCACCATATGAACTTGCTCTTGCCATGCTTAGCTTCATAAACATGTCTTCTTACTGTTGGTTGCCTTGTCATGCCATCTGTGGTGAGTGGTACAAGCTCACCAACATGCCTACTTATTGTTGTTCCTGCCATGTTTGAATCTGTCATATAACTTGCCATGTTTACATGGGTGCCATCATATCTTCTGATCCTTTTTGGCTCATGGTCATTAAAGGACTTTTGTTCTATGAGATTAGTAGATTCATTCCATGCCTTATTTTTCTATGATAAGTTCCTGTAGCATGTTGTTTGATAGCTCTAAAGATTGCAACCTGATGTTATTTCTGCAAAGTCAGAAACTGTTATTATTTGCAATCTTGCCATGTGTGTTTTGAGCATGTTCTAGTGATTTCTGGAGATAGCTCAGTGTTCATGTTTTGTCATGCTTTACCTGTACATCATGTACATGCCTTTTGTTTTCTTGTTGAGGTCCTGTAGCATGTTATTTTGATGCTTGCAATATGCCTAGTTGCTGTTTTGGACAGTTTGTTGCTATAACTTGTATAGAGTATGTGTTGCACCGTTGCTCCTTTTGAGTGTGCCCTATATGAAACTTGCTTTATTTTGCATGTAGTTTCATATTATCATGTTGCATCCTTGTTTTGAGGTGTTTGCTTGATGTTTGGATGCATTTTGCATCAATGCCATGTTTATCTTGTTTTGCTCATATCTTCTAGGTCGTAGCTCCGAATTAAATGAACTTTATATGTAACTTGACTAGAATTTCGTGTAGATACTCTTGGTGCTCTTTAACTTGCTGTTTAACAACTTCAACTTAATGTTTTTTCAGATCTGGACCAATTTCGAAATTTGCACATGAGGACTTACCGGATTTATTATATGTTGTTTCCGGCCTCATTTAAACTTGCCTTGATGTGTTGCTCTTGTTTGCATCATATCTTGCCATGAGTAGCTTCATGTAGCCTTGTCATGCATCATGCTTGTTTGATCATCATGTCTTGTTCATGTGTGGTGTGTTTACCATGTTGTGTGTTTCTTCTCGATAGTTCCTGTTTCGTTGCGATCGTGAGGATTCGTTCGTTTACGCTTGGTTCGTCTTCGTGGCTTCATCTTCTTCATGGACTCGTTCTTCTTCCTATCGGGATTTCAGGCAAGATGACCGCTACCCTGGATCTCACTACTATCATTGCTATGCTAGTTGCTTCGTTCTATCGCTTTGCTGCGGTTCCTATCATTTGCTCTTCAAACCTCCCAAATTGCCATGTCAGCCTCTAACCTTTTCACCCTTCCTAGCAAACCGTTGCTTGGCTATGTTACAGCTTTGCTCAGCCCTCTTATAGCGTTGTTAGTTGCAGGTGAAGTTGAAGATTACCCCATGATGGACAGGATTATGTTGGGATATCACAATATCTCTTATTTTAATTAATGCATCTATATACTTGGTAAAGGGTGGAAGGCTCGGCCTTATGCCTGGTGTTTTGTTCCACTCTTGCCGCCCTAGTTTCCGTCATACCGGTGTTATGTTCTCAGATTTTTGCGTTCCTTACGCGGTTGGGTGATTTATTGGACCCCCTTGACAGTTCGCTTTGAATAAAACTCCTCCAGCAAGGCCCAACCTTGGTTTTACCATTTGCCTCACCTAGCCCTTTTTTCCCTTGGGTTTCCGGAGCCCGAGGGTCATCTTTATTTTAGCCTCCCCCCGGGCTAGTGCTCCTTCGAGTGTTGGCCCAAAACGGGCAGACTGCGGGGCCACCACGGGGCAACTCGAGGGCTGGTTTTACTCGTAGGCTGACCTATCCGGTGTGCCCTGAGAACGAGATATGTGCAGCTCCTATCGGGATTTGTCGGCACATCGGGCGGCTTTGCTGGTCTTGTTTTACCATTGTCGAAATGTCTTGTAAACCGGGATTCCGAGACTGATCGGGTCGTCCCGGGAGAAGGAATATCCTTCGTTGATCGCAAGAGCTTATCATGGGCTAAGTTGGGACACCCCTGCAGGGTTTAAACTTTCGAGAGCCGTGCCCGCGGTTATGTGGCAGATGGGAATTTGTTAATGTCCGGTTGTAGATAACTTGACACTTGACTTAATTAAAACGCATCAACCGCGTGTTTAGCCGTGATGGTCTCTTCTCGGCGGAGTCCGGGAAGTGAACACGGTCTTTGGGTTATGTTTGACGTAAGTAGGAGTTCAGGATCACCTCTTGATCATTGCTAGCTTATGACCGTTCCGTTGCTTCTCTTCTCGCTCTCATTTGCGTATGATAGCCACCATATATGCTTAGTCGCTGCTGCAACCTCACCACTTTACCCCTTCCTTTCCCATTAAGCTTTGCTAGCCTTGATACCCATGGTAATGGGATTGCTGAGTCCTCGTGGCTCACAGATTACTACAACAACAGTTGTAGGTACAGGTTATGCGATGATCATGACGCGAGAGCGATGTTTGCTTGTTTGGAGTTCTTCTTCTGCTTCTTCTTCAATCAGGGGATAGGTTCCAGGTCGGCAGCCTGGGCTAGCAGGGTGGATGTCGTTTGAGTTTATGTTTGTGTTTCATCCGTAGTTGGATCATGCTCTTATGTAAGTTGATGTTGTATTCATTGGCATTGTCTGCCTTTTGTATGTATCCCCATCTATTATGTAATGTTGATGTAATGATATCCACCTTGCAAAAGCGTTTCAATATGCGGTTCTATCCTTGGTGGGACCTTAGAGTCTCTTTAGGATAGTATCGCATATTGGGCGTGACAACTTCCTCCAAAACGATAGCCACCGTCTCATCGAAAGATGGGAGACCTTTGCCCCTATCACCCCCACCCCCCGCTCCCCGCGACGTACACTTGGGCCAGCCAAACTAGCTCCTTTCCTGTTTTGTTAAGATTTTTTTTATGTGCTGCTGTTTTTAATTGGGTTGTTCTCTCTTTCTTTTCATGTTTGTTCTTTCATTTCCAGTTTGTGTTTTCTTTTCTTATCTTCGTTTTTCTTTTCTTTTCTTTTCTTTTTCCCTTTTCTTTTTCATTTTGTGTACGCTTTGAAATTTGTGAACCTTTTTTTAATAGAGAATACTTTTGGAAATCATAAAGATTATTCAAATTCACCAACTTTCTTTTGAAATCATGAACCTTTTTTGAATTCATGAGCATCTTCTACAAATTGGTTTCCCCTCAAAACAAAAACCTTCTACAAATTGGTGAATATTTTTTTAACCATGAACATTTGTCAAATGCATGAATTTTTTTCAGAATCGTGAACTTTTTTGGAAACTGATCAACATTTTATAAATCAAAACATATTTGAATTCATGAACATTTTTTCAAATTGACAAAAAATTTGAAATTTTTGCGAACAATTTCTACAACAAATGAATTTTTGAAAACTATGAACATTTTGTTATGAACTGATGAATATTTTGAATCAGCAAACATTTTTTGGAGTTTCTGAATAAGTACTGAAGTTCATGCACTTTTTTTTTGTTTTGTCAAACAATTTTTGAAAGTTTATGATTTTTTAATAAATAAACTTTTTAAAAATTTGGGAACAAATTACTACTTGGGGAAACACACAATTTGCAAAAAAATGATTTTTTAAAGCCATGATCATTTTTCGAATCCATGAAACTTTTATGATACCTCGAACATGTTATATCTGTTGAACATATTTTGTAAAATTCGGTTTTTTCGAAATTTGGAATTAAAAAAACTAAATTATTTTAAAGGAGAAAGCACAAAAAGGGAACATAAGAAAGAGGCAAAAAAATCAAAATGAAAAATAGAGGCATCCCGCCCTCCAAATTGGTCGGTCCAAAAGGTGCACGTGGGGATGGAGGGTCAGCCTGGGCTATACATTGCCTATGGGCGCCACTCATATTACGGGCCATTATTGCGCGGGTGCTTCGTTCAGGGACTTCTTATCTGCCGCATTCCCCGAATCCTATTTGGCGCCCTCAACGCCGAATACAGTTTTAATGGTACAGGGCGCATAACCCCCGCGCGACGCGGGCTGGCCCAATTTTTTTTCTTTTCTAAATTGATGCAAAAAAGACGTACCTGGGAGGACTGGAAACCGCGCCATAGGGCTTCAGCATGCAACGTGATAACCACCCCGCCACTCAACGTTTTATGATCAAGTACATTTTCTTTCTTTTCTTTTTCTGTCTTTCTTTTATTTTTAGTTTTTTCTCTTTTCCTTTTTTCCTTTTTCTAATTCGTAAAGTTCACCAGATTTCATGAACTGTTTTTCAACTGCGATGAACTTTTTCCAAAATTTGATGAACTATTTTTCAAGTACGATGAACTTTTGTCCAAATTCGATGAACTTTTGTGAAATGTAGTGAATTTTTCTTCAGAATCGATGAACTTTTTTTCTAATTCGGCAAACTTTTTTGCAAATGTGATGAACTTTTTTCAAATTCAATGAACTCATTTTTAAGTCGATGAACCTTTTATTTAAATTTGATTAACTTTTTTTAAGCCGATGAACTATTTTTCTAAATTTGATGAACTTTTTTTCAAATTCGTGAACTTTTTTTGTAAATCAATGATTTGTTTTTTTCCTGAACGAACAGCACAAATACAGCTGAAAAAAAACAAATGCGAGATCGTTTGATCGAACAAATGAAAGTGAGCGGGAGGGAAGCGAGGGAGCGACAGGTTAATGGGCTGGCCCGCGAAGGGGGCGCGCGTGGGCGCCGGTTCCTCGATGTGGCGCTGAAGGCGCCGACGAGGAGGTCTGGCCGCATTCTGCGGCAGAATGTCGAGCTATCGCATGGTTAGTCGCTCAACTGGGCCGGCCCATGAAGGCAGAGAGCGGTGTAAAAAATGAACCAGCGACCGCGAGCCTGTAGACAGGAGTTGCTAGCCACTGCGGCTGATTTAGTTTGATGGTGAAAAGGCAATGCGAACGCTTTAGACTTAGTCACACTGGCAGATCGGATTATTTTTCTTTTTTCTGATCTTTTCTTGCAAATTCTGATTATATTTTTGACAAGTACGGACTTTTTTACAGAACCCACACGAGTTTTAAAAATATGTTAGCAATTTTACGAATTTCCAACCAAATTCGAAAACGAGGAACAATTTTGAAGTTGTGGACGAATATTGCAAAACAGGAACATTTTTTAATTACAATCAATTTTTTATAAAAACAAAAAAGATTTTCCAAAATGTGAACAAGTTTCTGAATAGTGTTTTTTTTCAAAAACATGAACATTTTTGGATTTCTGAACAAATCTTGAGCTAACAAGAATATTTTTAAAATCCGAATAATTTTTGACAATAACGAACAAGTTTTGAAAAAATGCGGATAGGAACATTTTAGAATTGTTGTCTTTTTTTTGAATTTTCGAACAAATTTTCAAAAAATGAACATTTTTGAATTTGTGAACAAATTTTGAGAACAGGAACATTTTATAATTGTTGACTTTTCTTTAAGCGGGAACATATCTTTAGAATCATGAAGAAGTTCTAAAGATGTGAACAATTTTTCAATCTTTGAACAAAATTTTAAAAATGGAAACTTTTTTGAGTTGGTGAATAAATTTTGAAAAAAGCGGAACAGTTTCTGAAAACAAGGACATTTTATGAAAAATGACAGTTTTTTGCATATGTGAACAAATTTTGAAACAATGAACAAAATAAGGAAATAGTGTTATTTGAAATTTGTGAACATTTTTAACTTATGTACAAAATTTAAAAGAAGAACATTTTTGACAGGAGAACAAATTTTGAACTATGCTAACATTTTTAAGATCAAAATTATTTTTGAAAATATGAACAAGTTTCTAAATAGTGATTTTTTAAAACATGAATATTTTTTAATTTTTAAACAAATCTTGAAAAACCAAGATTTTTTAAATCCAAACAATTCTAGAAAATAACAGACAAGTTTTCAAAAAATGCAAATTGTTTTTAATTTTGAAAACTTCTGAAAAATGAACAATTTTTAATTTGTGAACAAGTTTTGAGAATGGGAACATTTTAGAATTATTGACTTTTTTGAAAATGAGAACATATTTTTAGAAACATGAACAAGTTTTAAAGATGTGAACAATTTTTCAAGCTGTGAACAAAATTTAAAAATGGAAACTTTTTTGATTTGGTGAATAAATTTTGAAAAAGCAAATCAATTTTTTTTAAACATGGACATTTTATGAAAAAGGGACAGTTTTTTCGCATATGTGAACAAATTTTGAAACTATGAACAAAATAAGGAAATAGTGTTATTTGAAATTTGCGAACTTTCTTGAATTTGGGTACAAAATTTTAAAAGAAGCACATTTTTCAAAGGAGAACAAATTTTGAACTATCCGAACATTTTTTAAAATCGAAATTATTTTTGAACTTGTGAAAACAATAATAAGGGGGATTTTTTTTTGAATTTTCAAGCAAATTTTGAAATCTGAAAGAAAAATAGAAACATAAAAATGCAGAAGAAAAAGGAATTAGAAAAGAAATAGAATAAATGAAATAAGTAAACAAATAAGTAAATAAAAAGGGAAAAATAAACAGAAAAAGAAAAAAGGAAAACGTAAAAAACCAAAAATAAAAAAGCAGTGAAAACCGGTTCAGGTACCTTCTAGAAGGTTCCCAAAACAAGTCTGGAACGTTCTAGAAGGTTCCCAAAACCAGTCTGGAACGTTCTAGAAGGTTCCCAAAACCGGCTACTGTAGCGCGTGCGTACGTTACGAAATTGGGCCGGCCCATCTCAGTCGGCAGGCCGCCCACCTCTGTGCGAAGCATCGAGTACTTCACGCAAGGTGCGTCCGTCAGGAAATTCCCTTCGTTCAGGCTCTATAGGATTCGGCCGCTCCGGTTTCTTCGGATTTTTACCTTTTATTTTCATTTATTCTTCTATGATTTTTTTATTCAATGTTTTTCTTCAGCGTTTTTCCTTCATTTTACTCTGGTTTTCTTTGTTTTCTCATTGGTTTTTTGTCTTTTCTTTCTTTCTTCACTATACTTTCGTTTTCTTTGTTCCCTTTTTGGTTTTATGCACACATGAAACATTTATATTCAGAATATTTGAAAATATAATCAATAGAAAAAAAGAGCAAAAAAACGAAACAATAATATGAAGGATAAACGAAAAATGATGCAACATGTGCGGTCACTATGACGGCCCAATAGTGGCTCCCTACAAGCGACCCTGCGATGGGAATTGAAGCGGGCGATACATAGCCCCTCCCGGGATCTGCACGTTTCCCAAATTCTGGTGCGCAGGTCGCCAAATAAGAAGCCCCCTCGCTTATGGCGAATATAGCATCCATCTCGCCTGGAGACGTGCGCATATAGGGAAGGCCTATTAGCTTGGGTCGCTCGTTTCCAGCTCAGATCGCTCATTGAGATGACATCCTAGTTTGGTTTTGGTTTTTATTGTTTTCTTTCATTTTTTGTTTTGGTTTACTTTTTTTCATCATCGGTTTCTATTTTTCTCCGGTGTTCTCATGGTTTGCTTCATTTCCTTCTTGGTTCTTACTATCTTTTTTATTTACTTTTTTCCTTCTTTGTGTTTCTTTCTTGTGATGTCAACTTTTTTACATACACATTAAAAACTTGTTCTTCGACATGACGGTCATACTAACTCTTCTGATGAGATTGAGCAGTCTTCAGATTCTCGTGAATAACTCGGACTTGTTTTTCGGCATGTTGGATAATACCCGGACCGAAGAGTGACCATTCCCCAGTTTCTGACCAATTCAGAGGAATTCGACACTTTCGTCCATATAAGACTTTGAAGGGGGCCATCTTCAGACTAGCTTGATAGCTATTGTTGTAAGAGAACTCGGCATATGGGAGACGTCGGCGTTCTGGGAACGGGGGTCCCCAGACTTGCCTGCCTGCGGCCTGCGGCGTGGCACAAGGGGTGGCCCATCAAGGCCCATCTTCATCAGCACAAGCTCAAGACCTCGCGAGGGGCTGAGCCTCATGGGCGGACGACAGAATCCTCCTCGTGCACGGCCTCGTCAGTCGGGCTCGCGAGGAGGCGGAGAGATCAAGGCGGGTACCTCACGAGGTGCCCATGACGCAAGCCATGATTTACCAAGGGCGCCAGAGCCAGCCGCAGAATGTCCTCCTTTCCTCTTTGGTGCAAAGGGACAAGCGCAGCAAGGGTATCAAGCAAAGGCATCTGCTTTGTGCAACAAGACCAAGACTGCCGCAACGGCAGGAAGGAAGTCATCATGGAGCCCAAGCCGACGCCACCACGAGAGCCTTTGACAAAGCGAGGACCAACTTTAGTCAGATAACTGCATTAGATGTTCCCTTCAAATGGCCAATTGTTGGCGCCTTCCCGCTCAATATTTGGGGAGAGGCCTGTGGCCTTTGCCTATAAATAGGACTAGCCACCCATGTGGTAGAGGCAGCTAGATCGAGCCCGATCCAGACCCAAAGACCTTGAATCAAGATAGAGAGAGCGATCGAACTCCCCTAGCAGTTCATCGCACTACCAAGAATGTACACTCATGAGGCTGTTCTTCCTTGTATTGTTCATCATCGCCCAAGAGGCAATCCACCACACCACACACTGGAGTAGGGTGTTACACCACAATGGTGGCCTGAACCAGTATAAACCTTGTGTCTCTTGTGTTGTCCCTTTCATAGTTTAGATCCTAGCGAGGCGGCGAGGCGCACGTAGGTAGAGGGCGAGATCTCCGCGCGACCCCAGTGTTCGAACCTAGAGGGTCTTCCGGAACCCGAAATCCGACATTTGGCGCGCCAGGTAGGGGTGCGCCGGAGCTTTCCCTTCCGCCGACCCGCTCTCCGCCGACACCGCGACTCGCCCTGCGATGAGAAGCGCATCACCCGCTCCGGTTGCCAGCGCCAGCGCGGGGGCCAGGGGGCTCTGAGCCTTGGCCCAAGCTTTGCGACAGGTGCAGTGGCCAGACAAGTTCAAGCCGGAGACGCCGCCGAGCTACAACGGCACGACTGATCCGCTGGCCTTCCTGCTGGCGTACGAGGAGGCCATCCTCGAAGCAGGAGGCGACGACAGGGTCATGGCTAACTGGCTTCCCATGGCCCTCACCGACGCCCCGCGCATATGGCTGCTCCACCTAATGGCGGCTTCCGTGGCCTCTTGGGAAGAGCTGCCCAACCTCTTCCTCGCCCAGCATGCTGCGCCGGTGCCCCCGGTCGTCGCGGCACTCCTGGGCGGCTCCAGGCGCCACCTTCAGGCCGCCACGTCAAGCCATTCGTCCGCCAGGTAGGTGCTGCCTCCATGCGGCAGGGGGCTCCCCCAGGTCGGTCGGCGCCCAAGGCTGATCTGGCCTTCAGCTCGGAGGACCACCCCTCCAACTCAGCCTGCTCGGGCGCGCTCCCAATGCTGTGCACCCCACCATCTCGCCAGTGGCCATCACCAGACTTCATCGACGGCGGCGCTGGCCTCGGCGTGCTCTCGGCTGAAGCCTTCACCTCCTCCACATACCACCGAGCGGCTTCAGCCCACCGCCCTTCTTGGGCGTTAGGCGGGTCATCCAGCTCCCTAGGGCAGATCCGCTCTCCGTAACCTTCGCACCTACGACAACTTCCGCGACGGAGCAAATCGACTTCGACATCGCCCCCATCGGCCTCCCATACAACGCCATCTGGGCTACCCAAAGATCGCCCGATTCATGGCCGCGACTCACCTGTGGTACAACCTCATGAAGATGCTCGAGCAACGACGTCTCACCGTGTCCGGAGACACCGGGATGCGCTGCAAGTGCTCAAGCTCGCCTTCAAGGCGGCGGCGGCGGCGCAGCTCGCCGACTCAGACGCCTCGAGCCCAAGGGGTTGCGCCGCCAAGAAGAAGCAGCTTGTTCACCCAAGACAAGGCGAAACTACAGACATCGGGTCGACGAGGACGGATCCTCTAACGCCACCTTCACCATAGGCGCCAACCTCGAGCCCGAAAGCAGGAGGAGGCCCCGTTAAGTTCCTCAAGACAAACAAGAAGGCATTCGCATGGGAGCCTGATCAGCTGGCAGGGATCCCTAGAGGCGTAATCGAGCACCACCTCAACATGTGCCCCAATTTCCACCCCGTGAAGCAGAAGGCAAGGCGGCAGTCCACTGAAAAGCAGGCTTTCATCGTCCAAGAGACCCGCAAGTAGGAAGCTGCAGGGGTCATTCGCGAGGCCCGATACCCGGATTGGTTGGCCAACCCAGTCGTCGTGCCAAAGAAAGGGGGGAAGGAACGTATGTGTGTCGACTTCACCAACCTCAACAAAGCCTGCCCGCAAGATCCATTCCCGCTCCCTCACATTGATCAGATCGTCGATTCCACCGCCGAGTGCGACCTGTTATGTTTCTTGGATGCCTTCTCTGGGTATCACCAGATCAAGATGGCGGTAGAAGATGTGGAAAAACGGCTTTCCGACCCTGCAGGGGTGTACTGCTACACATGCATGCTGCCTGGCTGCGCAACGCAGGGCGACCTTTCAGCGGCCGATGCACATCACCTTGGGCCCTCACTGGAAGAATGTAGAGGCTTACATCGATGACATTGTGGTGAAGTCTCGTGAGGCCAAAACCCCGATACAAGACTGAGGAAACCTTCATGAGCCTCAACGCAGTGAACCTGCGGCTCAACCCGAGAAGTGTGTGTTTGGGGTCCCCTGCAAGCTCTTGGGCTTCCTCATGTCCCACCGAGGCATCGGCTAACCCTAAAAGGTCAAGGCGGTCGAGGACATGAGCCCGCCAAAGACCCTCAGAGAAATGCGAAGCTCACGGGCGCGTGACAGCACTAGGATGCTTCATCTTCGTTGGGGAGCGAGCACCGCTTTCTTCCACCGATGAAGAAAAGGGCCCTTTGAATGGATCAAGAGGCCGACAAAGCATTCCAAGATCTCAAGAGGTACCTAACCAGCCCTCCGGTAATGGTGGCCCCGCGCCCTCAGGAACCCCTGGTGCTCTACCTTGCAGCCACTCCCTATTCCGCCAGAGCAGCCCTGGTGGCGGTTAGGGAGGAGCGTCGGACCAAAACTACGGCAGCTGACTGGGTCAAGGCAAAGCAGGATCGAGGAAGACCCAAAGAGGCCACTACCGCAGCCGAGAAGGACCAGCCGCCACAGGGAAACGCACTCGGGACAGAAGAGACCCCTCCCCCTGACGACCAACCGCTGGAGGCTCCACTGTCTCGGGAGGCGCCACGGTCTCCGGAGGGCACCATCGACACCAGCACTCCCAACCTCGTGGAACACCTTGTGTACTTCGTCAGCACAGTGTTGCGGGACGCGAGGGCGCGGTACCCCATGCCTCAGAAACTCCTCCTCGCGCTATTGGTGGCCTCGCGCAAGCTGCGACATTATTTTCGTGGCCACCCCATCAAGGTTGTCTCAGCAGCACTTTGGAAAGGGTGCTTAGGAGCCCTAACTCGCTTGGAAGAGTCGCTGAGTGGAACATTGAACTGCAAGCATTTCAGCTCGAATTCAGCACAACCAGAGTCATCAAGGGGGCCACCTTGGCAGATTTCGTGGCAGAATGGACGGAGGAACCGGGCATCAAGGCTGATGAGGATCGATCCCTCTCCCCGGGAAGCGAGGTGCCGGACGGTTGGGTCATGTACTTCGACGGGGCATTCTCCAGGCACGACGCGGGGCTGGTGCGGTGCTTATATCTCCTGCTCAAGACAAGCTCTACTACGCCGTGCAGCTCTGTTTCCAGGACGGAGAAAAGGTTTCCAACAACATAGCAGAATATGAAGGCCTAATAGCAGGCCTGAAGGCCGCGGCTGCCCTAGGAGTGAAGCGCCTTACCATCAAGGGTGATTCACAACTCCTCGTCAACTTCTCCAACAAGGTATACGAGCCGAGGGATGAGCACATGGAAGCCTACCTTGCGGAGGTCCGCAGGATGGAGAAGCAGCCTGGGGCCGGAGTTGCAGCATGTGCCCGTGGCACCAATCAGAGGCCGACAACATCGCCAAACGAGCATCCAAGCGGCTACCTCAGAGCCTGGCGCCTTCGAGGAGCGGCTCTTCAAGCCCTCGCCACGCCATCATCGCTGCTGCTGTGCAGCCTGGAGGAGCTCCCCCAGCCGCCAGCCTCGGGAGCCCCGGTCTGTGGCCCGGCCTCAGGAACGCGCCTACTCTTGACGATGGAGCCTCAGGAGGGGTGCTGGATCACCGAGCTCCGGAGGTACTTGACACAAGGGACCTTGCCAGAGAAGGAGGAGGAAGCGGAGCGTGTGGCGCGGCAGGCCACAGCATACTGCATCAGGGATGGAGAGCTCACCGAGGCGACGAATGATGTGTCCCTACGCCGCATCTCCGTGGAGCAAGGGAAGGAACTGTGGCGGATATACACGGTGGAGACCGTGGGCACCATTCATCATCGCGACCCTCGTTGGGCATGCTCCGCAGCGGATTCTATTGGCCCATCAAGGCCAATGATGCCGCCGAACCGGTGAAGGCTTGCGAGGCTCGCCAATTCCATGCCAAGCAGATCCATCAGCCGGCGGGAGGTCTGCAAACTATACCCCTCTCGTGGCCATTTGCAGTCTGGGGGCTGGATATCCTGGGCCCATTTCCTCGGGCGCCAGGGGGCTATCGCTACCTCTACGTCGTCGTGGACAAGTTCACCAAGTGGGCTGAAGTGGAAGCCGTCCGCACCATCCCCGCGGGTTCTGCGGTCAAGTTCATCAAGGGCATCGTGAGCCGGTTCGGGGTGCCGAACCGCATCATCACCGACAATGGTTCGCATTTCACCTGTAACCTCTTCAAAACATATTGTGCTAACCTTGGGACGCAGGTATGCTACGCTTCAGTGGCGCACCCACGGAGCAACGGTCAGGCCGAGCGGGCCAAAGCGGAGGTCTTGAGAGGCCTCAAGACCAGGACATTCAAGAAGAAGCTGGAGGCCTGTGGCAGAGGTTGGTACGACGAGCTTCAGTCCGTGTTGTGGTCCATCCGCACGACCGCGACCAAGCCAACTGGCGAGACCCCGTTCTTCCTAGTCTATGGAGTTGAAGCAGTCCTCCCTCATGAGGTCAGACGTCGTTCCGCACGGGTCCTGGCGTTCGACGAGGTGCAGCAGGACGCCATGTGGGGGACGGACCTCGTGCTGGGGGAGGAGCATCGTCGCGAAGCCGCGCTGCGAGCGGAAAGATACCAACAAGCGCTACGGCGATGCCACTGCCGCAACATCCGCCCCAGGACTCTCGAGGTAGGAGACCTCGTGCTCAGGTGGGTTCTCTCAAGGGAGGGACTGCATAAGCTCTCTCCCATGTCGGAGGGCCCGTTCAAGGTTGTTCATGTTTCTGTGCCCGGCCCGCGTGCTTGAGACTCGTGGAGGGGTGCCTGTCCGTAACGCTGGAACATCCAAAGACTCCGGAGGTTTTACCCCTAAAAGGCCCCGAGCCTGTGAAGAAGGCAAATGCCCGTGAAGCCGCTATGTTTTGAAAAGGCCCAGAGTCTGTGAAGAAGGTGAATGCCTGTGAAGCTGCATTTTGGAAAAGGCCCAGAGCTCGTGAAGAAGGCGAATGCCCTGTGAAGCCGCTATGCTTTTGGAAAAGGCCCGAGCTCGTGAAGAAGGCGAATGCCCGTGAAGTCGCTATGCTTTTGGAAAAGGCCCAGAGCCTGTGAAGAAGGCGAATGCCTATGAAGTTGTTGCGTTTTGGAAAAGGCTCGGTGCCTGTGAAGAAGGCAAGCGCCTGTGAAGTTCATCTTTCTGAAAAAGGCCCGGAGCCTATGAAGAAGGCCAACGCCTGTAAAGCTCGCCGCCTTGACACTCTCACGTAATAATGAGTTGGGGTTGTACACGCCCCTGAGTCTCAAGAGCGCCGGCCTCAGGCCCTGGGGCTCCCTCCCACGCCCAGTGGCAGCACTTAGCTCCGCGCTGGTGAGAAGACGTCGAAGACTAGATTAGGTGCCGGACGCGGCTTTTCTCATTTGCTTTCTGCATTTGGCTTGTTCATTCCCATTTGAAGTTTTATTGAAGTTGTTGCCATCTTTGGCTTGTGACTCCTTGCCTTTTCACTCTTCTCGATCTCTCTCACAGAAGTCTCAAGGAGCCGTATGGGCACCCTCATGAGCGCTTTTCGCCCTTATCGCTTGAGGCTTCCTTACCCGGTCCACTACAGAGCACCCCTCCAAATTGCGCCCCATGGGCACCGCGACACTAACACAGACTGGTCGGTCGCCTCCACGCCTAAGGCCGGAGCTACCTCGCCAGACTAACCTTCGCAGGACATGAAGCGCTCGACGAGGCCTCGCCTCGGGAAGCAAAGGCCACGACAGCCCCCCGAGCTAAGTAATTTCTGCATGCAAAGGCGTGTGGCACAAAGGCATAATACTCAAATAGCGTAAACAAGACGATAATTAACAGCAATAGTCCAAGCACGCCCCCGCGGGGCCCTACACTACTGTCTCTTTGCGCAGGAAAAGGAAAAAAGAACAAAACAGGCGCGACTCGCCCGACGCCAACTCGCGGTGGAGACTCGAACTACCTCCGGAGTTCAGGCGGACTCCATCGCGCACTTCACCGAGGCGCGACGGCGGGCAGGCCCGCTACCTCCCTCCAGCGGTGCGGCGCGCGAGGCTGATCGCGCCATCGCTGGAGGAGTCGCCACCAAGAAGAGCCGCCGGCTCGATGAACCTCGAAGCGCCGCCGACCACGCTGCGGCGCCGTCGTTTCATCGTTGCCGAGCTGGGCCCACGGCCGCAGCCGCCGCTCATGGCAGCACCCAGCGCGCGACCGTTTTCCCCGAACACCTCACGAGAGGGTGGCATCGCCGTCGAACTTGAAGTGCAGTGGTGCATCGCCGGCTCAGACCACGCTGCTGGCAAACGCTTGCCACCGCAGTCGGCCACGCCCCGGCCGCAGAGACCTCCAGCCAAGCTCAGAGGCCCGCTGCAGCAACCATCCGCTTAAAGCCGAGGTCGCCTGGGCGCCGCCGGAAGCTCGCTTAGGAGGAAACGAGAAGCTGGAGTTGGTGCTGTTGCCGGCTCGCCGACCACACAACGAACTCCGGCAGCACTCTCCGCCGAGTGGAAGACGGCCTAGGGGGTCGCAAGGTCAGAAGCGCGCCTCAAAGAACAGCCTGCCGCCTGTCCACTGCTGGAGATCACCTCCACGGCCGCGAGGAGCCACCATGGGAGCCACAGGGTGTTTCCGAGGACGGCCCCGACCGCGCTTGGGCGGGGGAGAGTCAGGCTCCACCCTGCGGGCCTTTCCTTTCTCCACGGCCGAGAACCTCTTTGGCGGAGCCATGAAGAAGGAGGAGAAGAAAGAGGGGATGGACCGGAAGGGCAGGCGTCGTCCCGTACTTATAGCCGGGGAAGGCCAACCGCCGGCCTCCACGATCGCAGGTAATCATGACCCACTTTGCATGCAGGGACTTGTCAACTCGTGCAGTTGCCGAGGCGTCGTGGGGGAGCGGAGCCGCCCACGTCCAATCAACCGCCACGCGGCGCCCGAGGCCGCAGGCTGTTAGGGCCTGTGGTGCCAGACTTGCCCCTTCGCTTTCTCCTCGCCTAAGTCCAGCGCGCTTTGGGCCCGGGCTATCTGTCGGCGCTCGGGAACGGGCGCCCCTGCACTTGCTCGCTCGCTGCCCACGGCGTGGCTCAAGGGGTGGCCCATCAAGGCCCATCTTCATCAAGACAATCTCAAGACCTCGTGAGGGGCCAGATTGCTGGGCGGACGACAAGAAGCCTCCTCGTGCACGGCCTCGTCAGCTGGCTCGCGAGGAGGCGAGAGATCAAGGCGGGTACTCACGAGGTGCCCATGACGCAAGCCATGATGACTAGGCGCCAGCCCGCAGAAGGTCCTCCTTTCCTCTTTGGTGCAAAGGGGCAAGCGCAGTAAGGGTATCAAGCAAACGATCCGCTTTGGTGCAACAAGACCAAGACCGTCGAACGGCAGGAAGAAAGTCATCGTCGATCCCAAGGCAAGGCCACCACCAGAGCCTTTGACAGTGAGGACCAACTTTAGTCAGATAAGTATACTAGATGTTCCCTTCAAATGGCCAATTGTTGGCGCCCTTCCCGCCAATATTTGGGAGAGGCCTGTGGCCTTTTCCTATAAATAGGACTAGCCACCCACAGTGGTAGAGGCAGCTAGATCGAGCCCGATCCAAGACCCAAAGACCTTGAATCAGCAGAGAGAGAGCGATCGAACTCCCCTAGCAGTTCATCGACCGCCAAGAATGCACCTCGCGAGGTTGTTCTTCCTTGTATTGTTCATCATCAGCCCAAGAGGCAATCCACCACACCACACACTGGAGTAGGGTGTTACACCACAATGGTGGCCCGAACCAGTATAAACCTTGTGTCTCTTGTGTTGTCCCTTTCATAGTTTAGATCCTAGCGAGGCGGCGAGGCACAGGTAGGTAGAGGGCGAGATCTCCGCGCGCACCCCAGTGTTCAAACCTAGAGGGTCTGCCGGAACCCGAAATCCGACAGGAGAGATTCCTCCCATTTCTTGCTGGAAGAAATGACACAAGCTCGAAGCATGCCTTCTAGAATTTGGTTGGCTTGTTCCACTTGTCATTGAGACTGAGGGTGAAAAGCGGTGCTAAAGGACAGATGAGTTCCCATAGCTTCTTGGAAACTTGCCCAAAATCTTGAAGTGAAAAGGTTGCCATGGTCTAAGCTGATTACCAACGGAATACCATGGAGTGAAACAATTATGGAAACATAGAGATCTACCAACTGACTAGCAGTGATAGTTTCCTTGACGGGGAGAAAATGTGCAACTTTGGAAAGTCAGTCAATGACGACAAGAATAGCATCATTTCCCTTCTGTGATCTAGGAAAACCAGCGACGAAGTCCATTTCGACATTGTACCATTTCCATTCAGGAATAGCAATAGGTTGCAGAGTTCTAGCAAGCCTTTGATGTTTTTCTTTGATTCGACAACAAACATCACACTCAGCGACATAGCGAGCACTGTCTTGCTTCATATTTGACCACCAGAATCTCCGACGAATGTCTGGTACATCTTGGTACTACCAGGATGAATAGACAGAGGGGTATCATGAGCTTCTTCCATAACCTCCTGAGTCATATTTAGGTTGTCTTTTGTAGGGACTACTAGGCGACCCTTAAAGAACAAGGTGTCATCATCATCAACAGTGAAGAATGAGGGCCTTGCTTCTGCGAGATAGCGCCTAATCTTTTGGGCTTGAGAGTCATATTTCTGCAGCGTCTTGATGTTTCCCACGAAATCTAGTTTAACAACCAGGGTATGGAGAGAACCCTGGGGAACAACATGGAGGTTCATTTTGTGGAACTCTTTAGGAGGGGGAGCGAGAGCACCGAGAGGAACAATATGGAGGTTCAGCTTGTGGAATTCTTTATGAAGAAGGGGCTGAACTTTTTGAACCTTGAGGTGGTTGCAATAGGACTTGCGGGTCAAGGCATCAGCCATCACATTAGCCTTGCCTGGGGTATAGGAAATACCCAAGTTATAATCTGCTCAGGCCTCCATCCATCTTTGCTGATGAAGGTTTAGGTCCGGCTGAGTAAACACATACTTCAGACTTTGGTGGTCGGTGAAGATCTCACAACCATTACCGAGAAGGTAATGTCGCCACAGCTTTAGTGCATATATGACTGCAAAAAGCTCGAGGTCATGAATTGGGTAGTTCTCTTTGTGAGGGCGCAACTGACGAGAGGCATAAGCAATCACCCTGCGCTCTTGCATTAGGACACAACCTAATCCTTGACGGGATTCATCGCAGTAAATGATACGTCTCCAACGTCTCTATAATTTTTTATTGTTCCATGCTATTAAAGTATCATTCTTAGATGTTTTATACTCAATTAGCAACTTTATATCATTTTTTGGGACTAACCTATTGAGATAGTGCCCAGTGCCAGTTGCTGTTTTTTGCTTCTTTTTACTTCGCAGAAAATCAATACCAAACAGAGTCCAAATGCCACGAAATTTTTTGGAGATTTTTTTTCTGACTAGAAGACACCCAGGAGGCCAAGGAGTTGCACCAGAGGAGCCCGTGGGGCCCACTAGGCACCAGGGCGAGCCAGAGGCCCCAGGCGCGCCCTGGTGGGTAGTGGGGCCCACGGGAAGCTTTTCCACCGACCTTCAACTCTATAAATACTCTAAAATCCCAAAAATCCTAGGGGAGTCGACGAAGCACAATTCCAGCTCCCGCAAGTTCCAGAACCACGAGATCCAATCTAGAGACCTTCTCCGGCACTCTGCCGGAGGGGTCAACGATCATGGAGGGGTTCTTCATCATCACCATTGCCCCTCCGATGATGCATGAGTAGTTCACCACAGACCTACGGGTCCGTAGGCAGAAGCTAGATGGCTTCTTCTCTCTTTTCGATCTTCAATACAATGTTCTCCTCAATGTTCTTGGAGATCTATTTGATGTAATGACCTTTTGTGGTGTGTTTGTTGGGATCCGATGAATTGCGAGTTTATGATCAGATCTATCTATGAATATTATTTGAGTCATTGTTGAACTCTCTTATGCATGATTGTTATAGCCTCGTATTTCTTCTCCGAAACTTTGATTTGGTTTGGCCAACTAGATTGATTTTTCTTGCCATGGGGTGCTTTGTGATGGGTTCGATCTTGCGGTGCTCAATCTCAGTGACAGAAGGAGACATGACATGCATGTATCATTGCCATTAAGGATAAAAGGATGGGGTCTATTCCTACATGAATAGATCTTGTCTACATCATGTCATCGTTCTTATTGCATTACTCTGTTTTTCCATGAACTTAATACACTAGATGCATGCTATATAGCGGTCGATGTGTGGAGTAATAGTATTAGATGCAGGCAGGAGTCGGTCTACTAATTTTGGACGTGATGCCTATATACATGATCATCGCCTTGGATGTCGTCATAATTATTTTCTCTTCTATCAATTGCCCAACATTAATTTCTTTACCCACCATATGCTATTTTCTCGAGAGAAGCCTCTAGTGAAATCTACGGGCCCCGGTTCTATTTCCTATCATATTATTTTTAGATTTGTTATTCCAAAAATTCAAAAATACCTTGCTGCACTTTTTCTTTATTTATTTTATTTTGTGTTTTTGCTAGATCTATTTATCCAATCTCATACAAGTTAGTCAATCTCAATACCGAGGAGGGATTGACAACCCCTCTTACGTGTTGCGTTGCAAGTTTTTGTGGTTTGTGTGTAGATGTTGTTTACGTAGTGTTGCTTGGTTCTCCTACTAGATTGATAACCTTGGTTTCATAACTGAGGAAAATACTTACCGTTGCTGTGCTGCGTCATCCTCTCCTCTTCGAGAAATTACCAACGCAGATACAAGTAATCAGTAAATGATGAAATCCTTTTGAGAATCTGGAGGAGCAAGCATTGGGGAAGAAGTCAGCTTGCCTGGAAACTTTCCTGACATTTTTCAGTCCAATCGAACTTAATGCCCTTGTGAAGCACACTAGTCAGGGGCTTGGCGATCTTGGAGAAGTTCTCAACAAAACGGCGGCAATAGCTGGTGGGTCCGAGAAAGGTTCTGACTTGCTTGACATTCTTCTGGGGGGTCCATTCAAGAATGGCCTGAGCTCGTTCAGGGTTGACAGAAATACCATCCTTCGAGATCACATGACCAAGGTAGGTTACTTCGAGTAGCCAGAATTCACACTTGGAATACTTGGCATATAGTTGATGCTCCCGAAGCTTTTCCAACACAAGGCGAAGATGTTCGGCATGTTCTTTATTCTTGGAATATACCAGGATATCATCTTGGAATTCGCGAATGACAAGAATGTTTTCAATGCCCTCAAGTGGTGATGCGTTCAACACATTCAAGGTATAAAGTCGTGCCTCGACATTTTGAACCAGACGAGCATGGTAGCTTACTATCTCATCCGAAGGGTGTAGGAGATGGATGGTTTTAATGGCGAAAACAATAGAAGCAGTATGTGCTTTCAGCCAATCCATTCCCAGAATGAGGTCAATATTGGAAGACTTCAAAATGATGGGGGAGGCATGAAATTCCAGCCCTTCGATTTCAATGGGGACGTCGTTGCTAATCATGGAGGTTCGACATTGGCCCGCGGGGGTGTATACCACTAGCAGAGTGTACATCTCGTCGTATTTAATGCCATGCATGAATGCAAAATCTTCTAATATGAAAGAATGTGATGCTCCTAAATCGAATAAAATAGAAGTTGGTACTAAATTAACACGAATAGTACCCATCACAGTAGCAGGCTGGTCTTGAGCTTCATTCAGATCAATGTGGTTAGTCTGACCACGACCATAAGGCTTGGCATTGTTGTTGCGGGGATGATTTTTTCCATGGCCAGCTGCAGGAAGTGTCAGTTGGTTCTGATTCTGATAGCATTTCCTGGCAGGGTGACCTGGACGACCACACTTGAAGCAAAGCCCGTCATTGGGACGGGGAGCAGGAGCTCGACGTGGTGCGACTTGAAGTCTTGGCTGCCTAGGTGGTGGTCGAGGTAGACGCGGTGCAGCATAGGACGGTCTTGGAGTAGGTGCAGTTGGACGGTACGTACTATGGGAAATCCATATCCGATGCTTCTGCGAGGGCGGGTGATGTCTACTATGCAACCTTCTTCTTGTAGACTCGTGTTGGGCCTCCTAGCGCAGAGTTTTGTAGGATGATGGCCCACAAGTATAGGAGATCATATGTAGCTCTTTTCGATAAGTAAGAGTGTCGAACCCAACGAGGAGCGGAAGGAAATGACAAGTGGTTTTCAGCAAGGTAATGTCTGCAAGTGCTAAAATTGTAAGTAGTAGAGTAGTTTGATAGCAAGATAATTTCTAATGAGCAAGTAACGATAATAGTAGCAAAAGTGCAGCAAGGTAGCCCAATCCTTTTGAGTCAAAGGATAGGGCAAAACGGTCTCTTATGATAAGCAAAGTGTTCTTGAGGGTACACGGGATTATCATCTAGTCAATTTCACCATGTTGGTTTGATTTGTGTTCGGTACTTTGATAATTTGATATGTGGGTGGACCGGTGCTTAGGTGTTGTTCTTACTTGAAAAAACCTCCTACTTATGATTAACCCTCCCGCAAGCATCCGCAACTATGAGAAAAGTATTAAGAATAAATTATAACCATAGCATGAAACTTTTGGATCCAATCGATCCCTTACGGAATTGCGCATAAACTGGGTTTAAGCTTCTGTCACTCTCGCAACCCATCATCTAATTGCTACTCCACAATGCATTACCTTAGGCCCAAATATGGTGAAGTGTCATGTAGTCGACGTTCACATGACACCACTAAGGGAATCACAACATACATACTATCAAAATATCGAACACATATCAAGTTCACATGATTACTTGCAACATGATTTCTCTCATGACCTCAAGAACAAAAGTAACTACTCACAAATGATAATCATGCTCAAGATCAGAGGGGTATTAAATAGCATATTGGATCTGAACATATAATCTTCCACCAAATAAACCATATAGTAATCATCTACAAGATGTAATCAACACTACTAGTCGCCCACAAGCACCAATCTATAGTTCCGGTAACAAGATTGAACACAAGAGATGAACTAGGGTTTGAGATGAGATGGTGCTGTTGAAGATGTTGATGGACATTGCCCTCCGCAAGATGGGAGAGTTGTTGGTGATGATGATGACGACGATTTCCCCCTCCGGGAGGGAAGTTCCCCCGACGGAATCGCTCCGCCGAAGGGCAAAAGTGCTCCTGCCCAAGTTCCGCCTCGAGACGGTGGCGCTCCGTCCCGAAAGTCCTCCCTTTATTTTTTTCTAGGTCAAAATTACTTATATGCCAGAAGATGGGCACGGGAGGTGGGCCTGGGTCCAGGGGGCGCATGGGCTCCTTGGTGTGCCCAGGTGGGTTGTGCCCACCTGGTGGGCCCCCTCTGATACTTATTTGCTCCAATATTCCTCATATATTCCATAAAAATTCTCCGTGAAGTTTCAGCTTGTTTGGAGTTGTGCATAATAGGTAGCCTGACATAGCTTTTCCATGTCCAGATTTCCAGCTGTCGGAATTCTCCCTCTTTGTGTATACCTTGCATATTATGAGAGAAAAGGCATTAGAATTCCTCCAAATAGCATTATTATGTACAAAAAACATCAAAAATAATGGTAAGAAAACATGATGCAGAATGGACGTATCATAGGACAATAGCAAATTTCTCTCAAGCGGATGACCTAAGGTTTATCAATCCGTGGGAGGCATAGGATGAAGATGGTCTCTCTCAAACAACCCTGCAACCAAATAACAAAGAGTCTCTAGTGTCCCCAACACACCCAATACAATGGTAAATTGTATAGGTGCACTAATTCGGTGAGGGGATGGTGATACAAGTGTAATATGGATAGTAGATATAGGTTTTTGTAATATGAAAACATAAAAACAGCAAGGTAGCAAGTGATAAAAGTGAGCGAAAATGGTATTGCAATGCTTGAAAACAAGGCCTAGGGTTCATACTTTCACTAGTGCAAGTTCTCTCAACAATGATAACATAATAGGATCACATGACAATCCCTCAACGTGCAACAAAAAATCACTCCGAAGTTTCTATCGGAGAACGTAGGACGAAAACATGCATCAACCCCTATGCATAGATTACCCCAATGTCACCTCGGGAATCCACGAGTTGAGTGCCAAAACATACATCAAGTGAATCAATAGAACATCCCATTGTCACCATAGATATCCCATCACAAGACATACATCAAGTGTTCTCAAATCCAATACTCAATCCAACATAACAAAACCTCAAAGAGCAAGACTCAATTCATCACAAGAAGGTAGAGGAAAAAATACCATATGATTCAACTATAGTAACAAAGCTCGCGATACATCATGATCATGCCAAATCAAGAACACGAGAGAGAGACAGAGAGATACTACACATAGCTACTGGTACATACCCTCAACCCCGAGGGTGAACTACTCCCTCCTCATCATGGAGAGCGCCGGGATGATGAAGATGGCCACCGCTGATGGTTGATAACCCACAAGTATAGGGGGTCACAACAGTTTTCGAGGGTAAAGTATTTAACCCAAATTTATAGATTCGACACAAGGGAAGCCAAAGAATATTTGAAGGTATTAGCAGCTGAGTTGTCAATTCAACCACACCTGGAGATTAATTATCTGCAGCAAGTAATCAGTAGCAAAGTAGTTTGATAGTTTTGATAATAGTCACAACATCAATAGTAACAGTAACAATGATAGAAGTAATTTTGTACCAAGTGTAACAATGATGATAGCAGTAGTAACTTAGCAGAAACAATATTGGATAAATTTGTAGGCATTGGATCAGTGACTTGTTGGATGATATTCATCAGGTGACAGTTATAACCTAGGGCGATACGGCACTAGCTCCAGTTCATTGATATAATGTAGGTATGTATTCTGTAAATAGTCATACGTGCTTTATTAAAAGAACTTGCATGACATCTTTTGTCCTACCCTCCCGTGGCAGCGGGGCCCATATTGGAAACTAAGGGATATTAAGGCCTCCTTTTAATAGAGAACGGAACAAAGCATTAACACATAGTGAATACATGAACTCCTCAAACTACGTCCATCACCGGGAGTGGGCTCGGTTGTTGTCACTCCGGGGTTGCCGGATCATAACCGTAGTAGGTGACTATAACTTGCAAGATTGGATCTAAAACATGGATATAATGATGAAGTCATAAACGGTTTAGATCTGAGTTCATGGCACCCGGGCCCAAAGTGACAAGCATTAAGCATGGCAAAGTCATAACAACATCAATCTAAGAACATAGTGGATACTAGGGATCAAGCCCTAACAAAACTAACTCGATTACATGATGAATCTCATCCAACTCCTCACCGACCAGCGAGCCTACGAAGGAATTACTCACTCCCATTGGGGAGCATCATGGAATTAGTAATGGAGATGGGTTGGTGATGACGAAGAACGAAGATCCCCCTCTCTGGAGCCCCGAACGGACTCCAGATCTGCCCTCCCGAGGAAGAACAGGGCTTGGCAGCGGCTCCATCTCGTGGATCGCGATAATTCTTTCTCCCTGATTTTTTTCTGGAAATATGTGATTTTATAGTATCAGGGGGGTCGTCATCGGGGCCACCAGGTGGGTACAACCCACCTGAGCGCACCAGGAGAGTTTATGATGTGATCCATATGATGTAAATCTTTTGCGGTGTGTTTGTTGGGATCTGATGAACTTCGAGTTTATGATCAGTTATATCTTTTTATATCCATGAAAGTTATTTGAGTTTCTTTGATCTCTTATATGCATGATCTCTTATAGCCTCGTATTTATTCTCCGATATTTGGGTTTTGTTTGGCCAACTTGATCTATTTATCTTGCAATGGGAAGAGGTGCCCGGTAGTGGGTTCGATCTTACGGTGCTCGATCCCAGTGACAGAAAGGGAAACGACACGTATGTATCGTTGCTACTTGATACGTCTCCAACGTATCTATAATTTATGAAGTATTCATGCCATGTTTACAATAGTTTTATATGATTTTGGTATGATTTGATTAGAACTAACCCGGACTGATGCTGTTTTTAGCAGAACTACCGTGGTGTTGTTTTTGTGCAAAAATAGAAGTTCTCGGAATGCGATGAAAATCAGCGGAGAGTTTTTTTGGAAAATATAAAAAATACTGAAACAAAGAGTTACCGAAGGGGAGGCCTGTGGGCCCCACGAGGGTGGAGGGCGCGCCCACCCCCCTAGGGCGCGCCCTTGTGCCTCGTGGACTTCCCGTGGGGCCCCCTAACTTGTTCTCGACGCCAACCTCTCCTATAAATACCCAAACCTCCAGAAAATAACCTAGATCAGAAGTTCCGCCGCCGCAAGCCTCTGTAGCCACGAGAAATCAATCTAGGCCCTCTATGGCACCCTACCAGAGGGGGCCATCATCACCAGAGGCCATGGAGGAGGATCCCGGAGGGGCGATCATCGCCATGAAGGCCAAGGACCAGAGGGAGAACCTCTCCCCATCTAAGAGGGAGGCCATGGTGGAGGAAGCACTAGGGGGAGAACCTCTCCTCCTCTCTCTCGGTGGCGCCGGAGTGCCATCGGGAGGGGAATCATCGCCGCAGTGATCGTCTTCATCAACATCACCGTCATCATCACCATCCTCATCTCTTTTACACGGTCCACTCTCCCGCACCCCGCTCTAATCCCCACTTGAACATGGTGCTTTATGCCACATATTATGATCCAATGATGTGTTGCCATCCTATGATGTTTTGAGTAGATATGTGACGCCCAGATAATTAAGCTACAGTAACCCTTCACTAATGATGCTACGTCACCTTAATTATTGTGGCTAATCTCGCGTTAGTTCAAAACCTGTTCGAATTCAAATTCAAAATCAAGCAAACAATAAAATATTTTCAAATATTAAAACTAAAATGTTGGGGTGTTGCCAAATAATGCATAGGTAATTATTGTGGAGAAACCACAATTTTATAAAAGGTTTAAGTGCACTAAAATATTTAAAAAAACAGCAGAACATTTAACTAACTACTGTTTTCAATTTGATAAAATATTAAACTATTTGTTTTATTGCCAAAAACTTATGGGGCAGTGGCATACTTATTAAAACTAAATTAGGAACGAGTGGTGTAGTTTATAAAACCAAATTCAAAAGGAAACTAAAATAAAAACAATAAAACAGAAATATAAAAAAAGAGAAAGCACTCACCCCCCGGGGCTCCGGCCCAGATTGCCTCGGGGCCAACTAGGCCAAGGCCCAGCCGGCCGGCCCAACCGGCCCCTCACTCCCGATAACCCCCCGACCGATGGGAAACCGTATCCCGTCGCACCCACTCCCCCACTCACTCCCCACGTCCCTCCTTTCCCCTCCCTTGATCCAGATCTGGATCGGGGATGAGCCCCCTCGCCGCTCGTCTACGCCATCCACCCCGACGACCACTCCTGGCGCTCCCGACCCGTCGCCGCCTCGGCCACTCCGTCTGCCGACCTGCGCCCTTGTCCTCGCCTCCTCCTGCCCTCCTTGCGTCGCCTCTCAAGAGCCCGATCCCTCGCCCTCCACCCCCGACGCCGACGCCGGAGCCCGGAGCTCCCTCGCCGGCCTGCTTCCTCCTCCCCACCGGTCTGCCTCCTCTTCGCTCGCGTCGTCCCCGTCGTCCTCCGTGAGCCCCCGCTGCCCTTGACCCTGCGAACCCCGGTGAGGCTCCAGGCCTCCCCCCTCCCCTCCTCCTTCCCCTGTCCCCGTGTGCGGCGACGCGCCCGCGCGTCCGTCGTCGCGACCGTCTGGCCACCTGAGGCGTGCTGCTGTGTCACAGCCCTAAAATTTGTTTGTCATTAGTTGCATTAAGGCATTCATGTCATCATGTTTAATTTTCTCAGAAAGTTGAAATGGGGATTGCCTAAACCCTAGCATTAAAGGAATTCACTAGATTTACCTAAAATATTTTTCAGTAAGTCCAAATGGCTTTCAAAAATGTTCATCATTTATGGTAAATAATGTAAACAGTAGCCAGAGGTGATGCACATTTTTCCATGACATATTTGGGCTCTGAATTAAATCATATTCTATTTGAACCTGGGCACTTAAATACTATGAAATATTTAAAATGTCCAAATAATCCTAAACTGAAATGGTCCATGTTGGATATATTCCAAGCACTGGCCATGAGCAGTTTGGTGATTTTTGAGTGTGCCTAGGTATTTTAAATAAAGCCAAACACAATTACGTAAAATAGAAAAGAGAAATAAAATAGGAAAATATTAGAGGCTCACTGTGCAACCTACTCCGGCGCCCACCAACCGCCCAGCTCCTGTTTCGCCCAGCCCACCACCGGCTCCTGTCGCCTTCCTCCTCGCGCCAAGGTGGGGGCGGCGGCTCAATGCGCGCGGGCCACACGCCGACCACCTCCTCCCTGCCTGGCTGCCTCCTCCTCCCTCTGGACGTCTCCACCGAGCGCCACACCCCCCCCCCTCGACCCTCTGCACCTCCTCTCTCCTTGCAGTTCTCTCCCATCCCCTCTCTGCTCTCTTCCCGAGCGCAGCCGTCGCCGCCGCTCGCCGTAGCCACGGCCACCGTCCACCTATCACCCTACCGACGTACCCCCGAGATCCGCCACAACATCGTCGCCCGCCCCACCGAGCAACGCGGTGCCAGTAGCCCTGTGGCATCTCCAACGCCGCCGTTTTTCCCCTCGGTCGTCCGAGATCGCCGCCGACCGCACGCCGTCACCAACCCTTCCCCGAGCCCGCTAAGACTGCCGTCGACCCCACCGTGAGCTCCTCTTCTATTCCCCTCTCTCCCCGCGCGTTTTTGCCCGCTCTATCCATGAAAACCACCAGAGCCGAGAGCTCCGTGCCGCCGGCCATGGCGCCGCCGTGGCCAGAGCCCGAACCAGCCGCTCCTGCACGCGTCATCGTTCTCCTCACCTCACCAGGAGCACGCCGAACACACCAGCGCCTCTCCTAGGGCACTACCACGCCGAACGCTCGATGCGAACTCCGCCGCCAGGAGTGGACGCCGCCGTTGTTCCAGGCCACCTCCGGCGAAACCGATGGCACCAGTCGATGCGGCCGGGCCTCCTCGTCACGTAGATAGCCTCCGCCGTTGGTTTGGTCGCCAGAGGAGGAAACCCACACCTCTCCGCCGTCCCTGGCCCCGCCGGCGACGAGCCTCGGGTTAACTCCGGCGAGTTTGACTCGGGTTTGACCCTAGTTTGACTCCCCCAGAGCCACTGACATGCGGGCCCCGCCCGGCTAATTAAGTTAGGTTAGTATTAACTAAGCTAGGTTAGTTTAGTTAGACACTGACACTCGGGACCCACCGGTCAGTTTGACCTGGGCCGCCTGCTGACTCGGCCGACGTCACTAATCGTCATCTCGTGCGAAGATTTGTTTTCGGATTTTAATAAATCAGAAATAATTTATTATTTTCAAAAATGCCCAAAACTTCTAAAATTCATAGTAATTCAACCGTAACTCCAAATCAAACAAATTATATATAAAAATGATCAGAAAAATATGAAGAATCTGTTTATGGCACTTCCATGCATGATTGAACAAGTTAACCTCACTGAATAGGATGAATCATGATTAGGGTAATTTATGAACTAGCATTTGGAGTTGGAGTTTAACCTTGTTTAAATTCCACTTCAATTAACTTGGCTTATCGCTGCATTAGGTCAATTCAGTTCCTTAACATGACATGTCATTCATTTATTTGTGCATTGCATTGATTGTGTTTCTTCTTGGTTTGCGGTATTTGTCCCTCTCGAGACGCACGTCATCGACGATGAGTTCGATGACACCGATGAAGAACTATATTATCTTGAAGTGCCGTGCAAGCAAGACCCCTTGTTCATTCCGATATAATCCCACTCTCTCGCTCCTGCTCTATTTTCTGCATTAGGACAACAACGACTCATGTGTTACTTATCATGTAGCTGAACCCTTTATCCTCTCGCATGACCTGTCATTCCACAAGAATTAGATGAAACCCACTAGCATGAGTAGGAGTTGCTTGAGCCATGTTGTGCCTACTCATTCATGCTTGTTTGTCATGCCTGCATCGCTTAGAGTTGAGTCAGGTCGATTCATCGGGATGAATCGGAGGTGTGTGAACATGTCCTACTGTGTGTGAGCTAAGTGTGTGAACACGATTTGGTAAAGGTAGCGGTGAGAGGCCATGTAGGAGTACATGGTGGGTTGTCTCATTGCAGCCGTCCTCAGGAACTGAGTTATGTGTTTGTGATCCATGGAACAGTTACTACCACACATTGGGATCCTTAATGGACTCTCTTGGCTTCTTAACCACCCTTGTCCTCTGTCCAGGAGTTGCAACTAGTTTCGGTGTTTGTAGGATATGTGTTGGAGGCCGTGCGAAGGCTGACCCTAGGGGTGGGCTATGATGCGGTAGATACACCGTGGTCTGTGTGCGAATGCCCGTTTGGTATCTCGGGAACCCTGCACACATCGCTCGGGGCCGTTAGTGGAAACCTCGGCCGACTCCTCGTGGATGGAACCCGAATAGGCGATAAACCTGGACTAGGGACTTGAGTGTTTAGGTAGGCCGTGGCCGACACCCTCGCTGGGCTTCCGCTTGAAGGTTGCCGAGTACATGTCGTAAACGGCGATAAGTGGCGAGCGTGTGTGAAGAAGTACACCGCGGGGTTAATATGATCTATTGAATAGCCGTGTCCGTCAAAAGGACTTCGGGTTGCCTATATCAGTTCATAGATAAGTGAAAGTGGATACTCTAAAATGCGCAAGATAAGCGTGAGTGCTATGGATGGCGTTCTCGTAGGGAGACGGAGCGGGTCCATAGTGGTGTATTGATATGGCGAATATGTGGACTCGTAAAGGCCACCTCAAAAGAGTTACTTGCAATGTAGTTTAGGATAGCCACCGAGTCAAAGCTGGCTTGCTGCGGTCAAACTCCACCACCCCTTTGTTGATCTTGATGCATATGTAGTTAGTTCGATAAGTCTTGCTGAGTACATTTGTACTCACGCTTGCTTATTTTATGTTTTGCGAGAGACGCGGCCTCGCTAGTAGTTCCGTGTGGCCTTCGACGTTTAGCTTGTTACCTCAGCTACGATCTTGTGCCCACAGCAAGATCTGGTAGATAGTCAGGCTTCTCAGCCTTTTTCATTTGTAGATGTCTGTACTTAGACATGTTAAGCTTCCGCTTGTGCTTGTTGCTTGTATGCTCTCAATGTTGGGTCATGAGACCCATGTTTGTAATATCTCGCTCCTCGAGCCTAATGAATAAATGTTTGAGTCGAGAGTTATGTTGTGATGCCATGTTGTATTTACACATATTGAGCATATTGTGTGTATGTTTGAAATGCTTGGTATGTGTGGGATCCGACAATCTAGTTGTTTATCCTTGGCAGCCTCTCATATGGGGAAATGTAGTCTAGTGCTTCTCGAGCGATAGTAGTCCGCTACTGCCCGGTTCATCGGAGTCCTGCTAGCCCAAAGACTACCTGCTTGGACACTTGATCTGGTCGGCATGTGTTTCACTTCGCTCCTATGTCTCCCCTCGTGGAAATGTCACGCCGTGACATCCGAGTCTGCCTAACTGCTACAGCCCGGGATACCGGAGTCCTCATAGCCAGTGCTACAGCCCGGATTCACACATTGATGACCGACATGCTCGATGTGATTCATGTATGCCTGTCCCCATGGGTTAGTGCCGCTTTGGGTTCACGACTAGCCATGTCGGCCCGGTTCTCTGTCATATGGATGCTAGCGACACTATCATATACGTGAGCCAAAAGGCTAAACGATCCTGGGCCATGGTAAGGCGACACCCGTGGGAATACCGTGCGTGAGGCCGCAAAGTGATATGAGGTGTTACCGGCTAGATCGATGTGACTTGGAATCGGGGTCCTGACAGCGTTGGTATCAGAGCCTGACTGCCTGTAGGATTGCCAAGCCAAACTGGTCGAAGTTGTGTCTAGAAACTCTTTAGTTATGTAAGGAAATTGATTGTGGGAGGGAATGTAAGGCTCTTTTTACTCCTTATACCTCATGGCCTTCTGATCTAAGTCATCCTCTTCTCTTCTACGGGGTTAAGAACTAGGCTTCTCATCTATCTATCAGGATGACGTGTTACTAATCCATAGACCTTTAAGATTGTTGGTTTTAAGCCCAGTTCAGTTCCTACTATTCTGTATGATAATTGTTGATCTCAGAACCTTGATATTGTGATGTTGAGTGGTTATGCCACCATTTTTGCAGGATGTCTCAATCATTTTGAGCATTTACAGCCGTTATGCCGTCCGAGTCATCCCAGGTCTCTAAATACTTTGATGCATTTGCAAATCCTTTCCTTCCGTTCCCGATGTCCTTCTGGTCAGAATAAGCACACTAATCGGTAAGTTGAGGTACTTGTTGCCTCGGCGTAGATGTTGGAGCTATTATTATGACCCTAGGTGTTTAGGAAGTCACCTAGTAATTTAGCAATGCTTTTGTATCCCAGTGTGATGATTCTGGCCATTATTCTTGAAAGCATCCCGTGATGCCATTTAGTAGTAGGTATTCTATTCCTGGGTTCTTGAACCCGAGATTCACCCTACTTACTTCCTTGTGATAGTGTTGCTAGTTCCTTTAGGATATTAGTAACTTTGCGATAGTCCTCGAGGTCCGTGGTATTTCCTTCTTCCAAATACTATGAACCGCTTATGGCAGAAGTTCCTCGCTGAACCGAACGATCACAATCAGAGTACTCTTGAGGAGTTCTCCATTCATAATTGTGAATCTGCCAGTTCTACCTTTCTGCATGGGTTATCCAGAAGAAACCTGTTGAACTTGACTCGACATACTAACCTATGCATCCACAACTCGAAAAGCTATATGTTCCTTTGAGTTGCTCTTTTTAGTTGTTTTCCGACCCTTCTCTATCAGTTGATAGAGTATGTGTGCATTTGTGTTCATCAATGCCCTTTTACTCTTGTGGTCCGTCAAGCCATTCTATTCTGGAATGACTAGGAGAAATAAACTCCAGTACCTTGTCCATTTCTAGGATTGGGTCAAAGCAGTTGTATTCCGTGGATCAAAATGCCAATCCAGGTTTTGATTCTGTTCTACCTCGGAGTATTACCCCCTTTATGTCAGGATTGTCATGAGAATTGCACCATTTCTCATGAATTCTTGACGTAGTGATACTTCTCGCCATCATTATTCATTCCTCGGTCCCGAGTTGTTGTAACCGGAATGCCGACAAGTGAACTGTGGTGTGTGAAATCGATACTCCTAGCAACCTCGTTGCTTGGTAGTTAATGGACAATATTCTCATTCTTAGTGTGTTGGTTACTAAATCATCATCCTAAGATTGGTCGTGCCACTAGTCCATTTTCCTGGTGCACTCTTCGATCAATGAGTTAGGATTATTCAATCCCTTGCTTATTATTCATATCGTCTTGCCCTGAAAAGCAAGATTGTTCTCGACCCTAGTAATATATCGGTGGTTCGTGACTTTCGAATATCTTCTCGGAGGTATCACCAGGTTGTCACCTGACCGCTATGTTGGGTTCGTGATCAAGTTGGTTTCTTGTGAACCACCCATTCTCCAAGAATCTGTGTTGGATACCCTGAGCTAGTTGGTTAAGCTAAACAACAACTTGGAGAGTTGGAAGATGAAAGCTTGCCTGACTTAGTTCGTTCCAAAGGGATATTATTGTGTAGTGTGTGTTGAAGAAAGATGATATCTTCATCGATTGGTCCCAGTGATCAGTTGCTGGACCTATTGTCTTATCAATCCTTTGATTTGAGTGTGGGCTATCGTCAAATCAAATCAGTACCAACGATGCTCGTAATGTTGTCTTACTTGTGGTTGATCCCTCGAGCATACACCATTACATCTTTTGGTCTGACCAATGCTATCACCGTGTTCACATGATGGCGGAAGTCCAGTGATATGGAAATTCCGATGAGTTGTTGTTGAGCCCATCAGCAGCATTTTGTCTCCCCCATGATTCATGTTGAACATCAACCTAGTGTTGGGAACTTTATAAGCAATGCCTTCGTGTTCCGTTCATGAAGCTTATGCTTGGATGAAAGAAGTGACTTTCTCCAAGTTCACGTGCATTAGGTGTAAGTTGCCGCTCTGAGTTTGAGAAAGGTTGTTTTGTTTCCTCTGGAATCATCCCAAGTCAGTCATGCATGTGCGAAGTATTCTATGGTCTGATAGACTGATCATCTTCATTCCATATGAATTCCCTAGCACACCAAGCCACTAACTGATTTGTTCAAGGAGAAGAAGTTCCTTCTTAAGAGCATGCCTTATGCAAGGACTTCGTTATCCTTGATGATGGTTCCCCACCTGAACTCGGTAATGTTTTATTATAAGACTACTACGTGGTCATGCTTGTCTTGGACAGCGTGTTCATGGGTTTGTAGCAGAACCAACTCATGTTTTGGAGCTTGCTATCATAGTTCATCTCCCGAGAGTCTCGCAATATTATCTCGTCGATTTGTGTTGCAACTTTTCTTTTCAGACATGTGAGTCTGAAGTATCCTGTTTCTAACCAGATCTGAATCTCAGGCAGATATGATGGTTGAAACATTCCCAACAGTTGCATCTTGTTCCCAGCTTGCACCGTCCTTGTCCCATTTCACTATGGGCTGCCCCTCTCAGTAGTTGCTGTCCAATATCATCTTCAAAAGTGGACTTACCATGGGTCCCCTCCACCTCCGATGATAAGCAAAAATCATCCATTGCGTTGTCTTCAACAAGGTAGTCCACATCATCCATTCTAGTCTGGGTATGCCATTCCTTTGCACTCCGCCAAACGATCGTTGTGAATTGCCTTAGGCTGGTATGAAGAGTTTCAATGATCTCTGAATCAAAAGTAATTCTTTTTGCCACTTAAGGGAATAGTTCTTTGCGTCACCTCCCCTAAGGTGCCCCGTTTTGGAATCAAGGCAACTTCCCTCGCTATTTTGAAACACTCGTAAAATTTTTTCCTCCGTCTTTACTGATGCATGTCTTACCTCTCTGCTCCAGAAATGTTTTTAGGTCTCATTCCATGAGTTGATCTTGGATCATTAAGATGATCCTAAATTGTTTAAACCTCAAGAAGGTCAATTCTTCTAAATTCCCCTTTTCTTCTCGTTGTCATGTTGGATGTAGTTCTCAAGACAAGACGTCGAGACAAAGATGGTGATCGTGTCAACGTTCCTATGAAGTGCAACCTGGATCGTGAAGATCGTATTAGCTGGTACCCCCTCTGTCTTCTTACCTCACGTATTGAATCTCGGGACGAGATTCTTGTTTAGTGGGGGTGAGCTTCACAGCCCTAGAATTTGTTTGTCATTAGTTGCATTAAGGCATTCATGTCATCATGTTTAATTTTCTCAGAAAGTTGAAATGGGGATTGCCTAAACCCTAGCATTAAAGGAATTCACTAGATTTACCTAAAATATTTTTGAAGAAGTCCAATGGCTTTCAAAAATGTTCATCATCTATGGTAAATCTGTAAACAAGAGCTGAGGTGATGCACATTTTTCCATGACATATTTGGGCTCTGAATTAAATCATATTCTATTTGAACTTGGGCACTTAAATACTATGAAATATTTAAAATGTCCAAATAATCCTAAACTGAAATGTTCCATGTTGGATATATTCCAAGCACTGGCCATGAGCAGTTTGGTGATTTTTGAGTGTGCCTAGGTATTTTAAATAAAGCCAAACACAATTACAGAAAATAGAAAAGAATATAAAAATAGGAAAAGATTAGAGGCTCACCTGTGCAACCTACCTGGCGCCCACCAACCGGCCCAGCTCCTGTTTCGGCCCAGCCCACCACCGCCTGGCTCCCTGTCGCCTTCCTCCTCGCGCCAGTGGGCAGGGGCGAGTGCCCGACGCGCGTGGCCACACGCCGGCCACCTCCTCCCTACCTGGCTGCCTCCTCCTCCCACTGGACGTCTCCACCGAGCGCCACGCACCCCCCCTCGACCCTCTGCACCTCCTCTCTCCTCGCAGTTCTCTCCCCTCCCCTCTCTGCTCTCATCACGAGCGCAGCCGTCGCCGCCGCTCGCCGTAGCCACGGCCACCGTCCACCTATCGCCCTACCGACATGCCCCCGAGCTCAGCCACGACATCGTCGCCCTCCCCATCGAGCCACGCGGTGCCAGTAGCCCTGTGGCATCTCCAACGCCGCCGTTTTTCCCCTCGGTCGTCCGAGATCGCCGCCGACCGCACGCCGTCACCAACCCTTCCCCGAGCCCGCTGAGACTGCCGTCGACCCCACCGTGAGCTCCTCTTCTATTTCCCTCTCTCCCCGCGCGCTTTTGCCCGCTCTATCCATGAAAACCACCGGAGCCGAGAGCTCCCGTCACGGCCATGGCGCCGCGTGGCTGTGAGTTCAACCAGCTGCTCCTGCACGCATCATCGTTCTCCTCACCTCACCAGGAGCACGCTGAACACACCAGCGCCTCTCCTAGGGCACTACCACGTCGAAACGCCCGACGCCCGAACTCCGGCCGCCGCGGGAGTGGACGCCGCCGTTGTTCCAGGCCTCCTCTGACGAAACCGATGGCACCAGTCGATGCGGTCGGGCCTCCTCGTCACGTAGATGCCTCCGCCGTTGGCTTGGTCGCCGGAGCACCTCTCCGCCGTCCCTGTCCCCGCCGGCGACGAGCCTCGGGTCAACTCCGGTGAGTTTGACCCGGGTTTGACCCTAGTTTGACTCCCCCAGAGCCACTGACATGCGGGCCCTGCCCGGCTAATTAAGTTAGGTTAGTATTAACTAAGCTAGGTTAGTTTAGTTAGACACTGACACTCGGGACCCACCGGTCAGTTTGACCTGGGCCGCCCGTTGACCTGCTGACGTCACTAATACGTCATCCGACGCAGATGTTGTTTCGGATTTTAATAAATCGAAATGATTTATTATTTTCAGAAAATGCCCAAAACTTCTAAAATTCATAGTAATTCAACCGTAACTCCAAATCAAACAAATTATATATGAAAAATGATCAGAAAAATATGAAGAATCTATTTACGGCACTTCCATGCATGATTGAACAAGTTAACCTCACTGAATAGGATGAATCATGATTAGGGTAATTTATGAACTAGCATTTGGAGTTGGAGTTTAACCTTGTTTAAATTCCACTTCAATTAACTTGGCTTATCGCTGCATTAGGTCAATTCAGTTCCTTAACATGACATGTCATTCATTTATTTGTGCATTGCATTGATTGTGTTTCTTCTTGGTTTGCGGTATTTGTCCCTCTCGATGAGCGACGTCATCGAGCGATGAGTTCGATGACACCGATGAAGAACTATATTATCTTCGAAGTGCCGTGCAAGCAAAACCCCTTGTTCATTCCGATATAATCCCACTCTCTCGCTCCTGCTCTATTTTACTGCATTAGGACAACAATGACTCATGTGTTACTTGCTGCATGTAGCTGAACCCTTTATCCTCTGCATGACTGTCATTCCACAAGAATTAGATGAAACCCACTAGCATGAGTAGGAGTTGCTTGAGCCATGTTGTGCCTACTCATTCATGCTTGTTTGTCATGCCTGCTACTGCTTAGAGTTGAGTCAGGTCTGATTCATCGGGGATGAATCGGAGGTGTGTGAACATGTCCTACTGTGTGTGAGCTAAGTGTGTGAACACGATTTGGTAAAGGTAGCGGTGAGAGGCCATGTAGGAGTACATGGTGGGTTGTCTCATTGCAGCCGTCCTCATGAACTGAGTTATGTGTTTGTGATCCATGGAACAGTTACTACCACACATTGGGATCCTTAATTGACTCTCTCGGCTTCTTAACCACCCTTGTCCTCTGTCCAGGAGTTGCAACTAGTTTCTGGTGTTTGTAGGACATGTGTTGGAGGCCGTGCGTAGCGCTGACCCTAGGGGTGGGCTATGATGCGGTAGATACACCGTGGCCCGGTGTGCGAATGCCCGTTTGGTATCTCGGGAACCCTGCACACATCGCTCGGGGCCGTTAGTGGAAACCTCGGCGGACTCCTGCGGATGGAACCCGAATAGGCGATAAACTGGACTAGGGACTTGAGTGTTTAGGTAGGCCGTGGTGACACCTCGCTGGGCTTCCGCTTGAAGGTTGCCGAGCACATGTCGATAAACGGCGATAAGTGGTGAGCGTGTGTGAAGAAGTACACCCGCGGGGTTAATATGATCTATTCGAATAGCCGTGTCCGCGAAAAGGACTTCGGGTTGCCTATATCGGTTCATAGACAAGTGAAAGTGGATACTCTAAAATGCGCAAGATAAGCGTGAGTGCTATGGATGGCGTTCTCGTAGGGAGACGGGAGCGGGTCCATAGTGGTGTATTGATATGGCGAATATGTGGACTCGTGTCGCCACCTCAAAAGAGTTACTTGCAATCGTAGTTTAGGATAGCCACCGAGTCAAAGCTGGCTTGTCTGAGTCAAACTCCACCACCCCTTTGTTGATCTTGATGCATATGTAGTTAGTTCGATGTAAGTCTTCTGAGTACATTTGTACTCACGTTTTCTTATTTTATGTTTTGCGAGAGACGCTGGTCTCGCTAGTAGTTCAGCGTGGCCTTGACGTTTAGCTTGTTACCTCAGCTACGATCTTGTGCCCTCGGCAGGATCTGGTACATAGTCAGGCTTCTCAGCCTTTTTCATTTGTAGATGTCTATACTCAGACATGTTAACTTCCGCTTGTGCTTGTTGCTTGTACGCTCTGAATGTTGGGTCATGAGACCCATGTTTGTAATATCTCGCTCCTCGGAGCCTAATGAATAAATGTTTGAGTCGTAGAGTTATGTTGTGATGCCATGTTGTATTTACACATATTGAGCATATTGTGTGTATGTTTGAAATGCTTGGTATGTGTGGGATCCGACAATCTAGTTGTTTATCCTTGGCAGCCTCTCATATGGGGAAATGTAGTCTAGTACTTCCCGAGCGATAGTAGTCCGCTACTGCCCGGTTCACGGAGTCCTGCTAGCCCAAAGACTACTGCTTGGACACTTGATCGGCGGCATGTGTTTCACTTCGTTCCTATATACGTCCCCTCGGGAAATGTCACGCGGTGACATCCGAGTCTGCCTAGCCTGCTACAGCCGGGATACCGGAGTCCTGTTAGCCCAGTGCTACAGCCCGGATTCACACGTTGATGACCGACATGCTCGATGTGATTCATGTATGCCTGTCCCCATGGGTTAGTGCCGCTTTGGGTTCACGACTAGCCATGTCGGCCCGGGTTCTCTGTCATATGGATGCTAGCGACACTATCATATATGTGAGCCAAAAGGCGCAAACTGTCCCGGGCCATGGTAAGGCGACACCCGTGGGAATACCGTGCGTGAGGCCGCAAAGTGATATGAGGTGTTACCGGCTAGATCGATGTGACTTGGAATCGGGGTCCTGACATGTTGTCGCCGCAGAACGCCGCCTCAGCCGCTTCCCAAAGCCACGCCCGCCGCGGACCTCTGGCCGTGAACGGCTACGCCTAGCCGCCCCTCCACGCCTGCCCTGGCTGCCATGTGCGCGCCTTGGCCACGCGCCTCGCCCGCCTGTGCCTCGACGCTGCCGAGCCCGGACCTGCTCCGGCCGAAACCATTACCCCTCCCTCACCATGCCTTCGCCGCCGACTCCCGAGCGCGTCCGCGCCTCGACTTCCGCGAGCCCCGCTCGCCAGCGTAGCCCCCTGCGCTCCCCTGCTTCATAGCTCCGATGCCGCCCTGCTCCCTCTATGCCCCGGCGGTTACTACATGATGCCCCCCTTGCGCCATCTGCGCCTCCTGCTTCGCCGGTCGGCTGGCGCCTCGGCCGGGCATTTTGACGCCGGCGCCCACCGGCCAAGCGCCAAGACAGCAAAGCCCATAACCCAAACGGGCTAACGCCCCAGCGCCCGCTAGCAACCGCCCCGCGGTGGCCCTCTAGGCCACTGACTAGGGGGCCCCACCCCTTAGAACGAAAATTAAAAAAAAGAATTTATAAAATAATAATAATTAAAATAATAATTAATTAACTTAATTAACACTATTTAAATTAACTAATTAAGATCAATTAACCTAATCACTTAATTAAATTAACTAATCATGTTTAGTTAACCTAAGTCATTGACAACCGGGACCCATTGGTCAATTGACGATCAGCAGTCAATCTTGTTCGGCTGTTGACTTTGACCGCCCCATCAATCGACCTCTGCTTGTTGGGCGATTGACCAAGTCAACTGGGCCTACTGGTCAGCCACACAAGCCCATCTGTGGGTACACTTATGTGTACCATAGCAATTTAACATTTAATTTTTGAATTAAAAATAATTTAAATTGATTAAATCCTTTTCAAATTAATATAAAATAAACCGTAGCTCGGATGAATAAACTTTGTACATGAAAGTTTCTCAAAACGATGAGACGAATCCGGATACGCAACCCGTTCATCCGCCACGCGTCCCTAGCATAGTAAACCTGCAACATTTCACCTCCGGTTCATCTGTCCGGAAACGCGAAACACCGGGGATACTTTCCCGGATGTTTTCCCCCTTCGCCGGTATCTCCTCCTCCGCGTTAGGGCACACCTAGCACCGCTCATTGCCATGTCATACATCGTCATGCTTATGTTTGCTTTGTATTCACTGTTTCTTCCCCCCTCTTCTCTCCGGTAGACTACGAGGCTGACGCCGCTGCTGGTGCCCCGATCGACTACGTCGTTGACGACCCCTCCTTCTTGCCAGAGCAACCAGGCAATCCCCCCTTTTGATCACTAGATATCGCCTATTCTTCTCTATACTGCTTGCATTAGAGTAGTGTAGCATGTTACTGCTTTCCGTTTATCCTATCCTGATGCATAGCCTGTCCTTGCTACTATTGTTGTTACCTTTACCTGCAATCCTAAATGCTTAGTATAGGATGCTAGTATTCCATCAGTGGCCCTACATTCTTGTCCGTGTGCCATGCTATACTATCGGGCCGTGATCACTCGGGAGGTGATCACGGGTATATACTATATACTTTAAACATGATACATGTGGTGACCAAAGTCGGGTCGGCTCGTGGAGCACCCGCGAGTGCTTCACGGATTGGGGGCTGAAAGGACCTTTGTCCCAACGGCCCTCTGTGTGGATCTTTGTGGCGGGCGGCAGGGCAGGTTGAGACCGCCTAGGTGAGAGGTGGGCCTGGCCTGGTCGGTGTCATGGTTACATCATTAACATGTACTTAACGAGATCTTGGTATTTGATATGAGTCGCCCATTTGGTCTATACGCACTAACCAACTACGTGGGAAAGATATGGGCACTTTCGGCCGTGGTATCAGCCAAGAAGCCGTGACGGCGGCGATCGAGCGACGGCGCGGATTGGAGCGTAAGCCTGCTCTTGTATTAAGGGGCTAGTTACGCTTCCGGCCGCCCTATAGCGTCTTGGTGTGCTAAGGCGATGGACCCGGACCCTGTGTGCTTAGGTTCAGACCGGCGTCTTGACCTCTCTGTTAGCCTAGGTGGGGCTGCGGCGTCTTGATCTTCGCGGCGGGCATGACCCGAGAAAAGTGTGTCCGCCAAATGGGATCAAGCGTGTTGGGTTATGCGGTGCACCCTGCAGGGAAGTTAATCTATTGAATAGCCGTGATCTTGATAACAGGACGACTTGGAGTTGTACCTTGACCTTATGACAACTAGAACCGGATACTTAATAAAACACACCCTTCCAAGTGCCAGATACAACTCGGTGGTCACTCTCTAACAGGGCTACGAGGAGAGGATCGTCGGGTAGGATTATGCTATGCGATGCTACTTGGAGGACTTGATCTCTCTCTTCTACATCTTTGCAAGGCGGAGGCTGCGAGCGTAGTCTTCGATAAGACTAGCTATCCCCTTATTCCGGCATTCTATAGTTTAGTCCATCGATATTGCCTCTTTACACATATACCCATGCATATGTAGTGTAGCTCCTTGCTTGCGAGTACTTTGGATGAGTACTCACGGTTGCTTTCTCTCTCTTTTCCCCTTTCCCTTCTACCGGGTTGCCGCAACCAGATGTCGGAGCCCAGAGGCGACGCCACCGTCGATGACAACTCCTACTACACGGAGATGCCTACTACTACGTGCAGGCGGCGGCGGCGACGGGGAGTAGTTTAGGAGGATCGAGGCAGGAGGCATGTGCCTCTTCGATCTGTATCTCGGTTTGTGCTAGCCTTCTTAAGGCAAACTTGTTTAACTTATATGCGTACTCAGATATTGTTGCTTCCACTGACTCGTCTATGATCGAGCACTTGTATTCGATCCCTCGAGGCCCCTGGCTTGTATTATGATGCTTGTATGACTTATTTATGTTTTAGAGTTGTGTTGTGATATCTTCCCGTGAGTCCCTGATCTTGATCGTACACGTTTGCGTGCATGATTAGTGTACGATTGAATCGGGGGCGTCACAAGATATCCTTTGTCTTTGGGTTGATTGATGATCTAGATTGGTATGAGTTGTATGTTTTATTTTGGTGTTGTCCTATTGTTCCCTCCGTGTCACGCAAGCGTGAGGGATTCCCGTTGTAGGGTATTGCAATACGTTCATGATTCGCTTATAATGGGTTGCTTGAGTGACAGAAGCATAAACCCGAGTAAGGGGGTTGTTGCGTATGGGATAAACGGGACTTGATATGTTAATGCTATGGTTCGGTTTCACCTTAATGATCTTTAGTAGTTGCGGATGCTTGCTAGAGTTCCAATCATAAGTGCATATGATCCAAGAAGAGAAAGTATGTTAGCTTATGCCTCTCCCTCATATGAAATTGCAATGACGACTACCGGTCTTGTTAACGATTGCCTAGGATAGTTCCGCACACCGACCCATCACACTCGCTATTTATAATATTTAGTAATATATTCTAACTTTATGATAACATCACCTACTTTTATATTTTAGCTCTCCGTTACCATGCAAAGTTATCCTCTTCATACCCACAACATAGTTTTATTTCTCGTTCCTAGTTGGAAGCAAACGTTCGGTGTACGTAGAGTCGTATTAGTGGCAGATAGGACTTGAGAGAATATTGATCTTACGTTTAGCTCCTTGTGGGTTCGACACTCCATACTTATCACTTCCACCTTTGGGAATTGCTACGATGATTCCCTGCACTTGGGGATTATCAAGCTCTTTTCTGGCGCCGTTGCCGGGGAGCAATAGCGTGGGGTTGATATTCTCGTGCGTGCTTGTTTGCTTTCTTCACTAAGTAGATTTTGTTTTTCCTTTTTGTTTCTGTTTAGTTGTGCGTGAAACATACAAAAAAAATTAAAAGAATGAAAATACAAAAAAATTACTTGCTTCTCATGCCTAAAAAGTTTTTCAATAAGAGAAGTGATTGGAAGGTTATGGATTGGAGAAGTGAGGGTCGACCTTGAACACTTGTGTTCATGCTCATGGAAACAATGTAAACAATATCATGGAAGTTTCTCTGAAAATAATTATCCCCTTATATATGTCGGCCTTCTGGGAACGGGGGTCCCCAAACTTGCCTGCCTGCGGCCTGCGGCGTGGCTCAAGTGGGGGCCCAGCGCGGCCCAGCTTCATCGGCTCAAGCTCAAGACCCTCGCGAGGGGCCAAGCCTCGCGGGGAGGATGACAGGAACCACCCTCAGGAAACAGCCTCGTCAGGCAGGCTCGCGAGGAGGCGGAGAGATCAAGGAAGGGTACCTCCCGAGGGTGCCCCGTGACGCAAGCCATGACGATCAAGGCCAGGCGGGCGCCAGGCGGGCGCCAGCCCACGCAGTGTCCTCATTTCCCCTTTGGTGCAAAGGAGGCAAGCACAGGCCTAGGCATCAGGCAAAGGTTACTGCTTCGGTGCAACAAGACCAAGACCAGCAGAACAGCAGGATGGAGGCCATCGTGGAGCCCAGGACGGCGTCACCGCCAGAGCCTGTGGCAGTCGAAGACCAAGTCAAATACCAACTTTAGTCAGGATAAGTGTACTAGATGTTCCCCTTCAAAATGGCCAATTATTGGCGCCCTTCCCACTCATTATTTGGGAAGAGGCCCAGGGCCTCCCTCTATAAATAGGACTAGCCACCACCAAGGTAGAGGGAGGATCAAGATCAGAGAGAGAGAGAGAGAGAGAGAGAGAGAGAGAGAGAGAGACTCACTCACCCAAGCAGTTCATCGCACCAGCTCAAGAACAGCCCCTCATGAGGCTGTTCTCCCTTTGTACTGTTCATCATGAGCCCTTGAGGCAATCCACCACACCACACACTGTAGTAGGGTATTACACCACACCGGTGGCCCGAACCAGTATAAACCTCGTGTCTCTGTGTTGTTCATCGTTCGTAGTTTAGATCCTTCGCAATCCATGCACGCATGAGCTGGTAGGGGAAAGATCTCCGCGCACCCAGTGTTGAACCTCGGGTGCGGAACCGAAATCCGACATTTGGCGCTAGGTAAAGTGCGCGGAATCTTTCTTCCGCTGGTGGTGTGTGATCTTCGTCGTGTCCATGGCTGGCCTTCGCCGAGCTTCGTGTCGGCGCCGGGCTGCACGCCGCTTTCGAAGTCGCCAGGCGGCTCCGTCGCTGAGGACACCCGTCGTTCCCGCTTTGCCGTAACGCCGCCACCGGCCTGGCGAGAACAAGCAGCGAGCCGTCCTGCATCCATCGGTGGCGAGAAGGCCGCACCACCACTCCTTCGCTTCGCCCTGCTGGTTCTTCGTCCCGCGCACCTTGCTGCCAGAAAACTCGAGCGCGCTCATCGCGGCAAACGAGCTCCTGCGCTGCCGCCCCGTCGACGACGTCTATGAGGAGTGGCTCGACCCCGTCGCCGAGCTCGTCCGCGCCACAGGGGGCTCCCCCGCGCCATCCCTCTCGCTGCCTCGCCCCGCACCACGCGCGGGAGGCAGGGAGCCAGAGGTGCCCCCGCCACCTCCTTCCCAAGAAGGCGCCCTGGCTCCAAGGCGCGTGGCCCCGGGCCAAGACCCTCCGCGCCCGGCGCCCGCACACCAAGAAAGAAGCTGCCAGGAGACCCCTCGTCCCCAAGAAGGTGCTCGCGTGCTCCCTGCACCGGAGCGCCGCGACCACGCTCCAGAGCCACCACGTCAAGACCCCGCGCTGCTCCAGGCAGCGGTGCGCGGGAATCCACAAGAGCAAGCCCCGCATCATCAGAGAGCTCCGGTGGCCACTGCAGGCTGCCGCGCCTTCACCTCCGAGCTATGCAGCGTCGCATGGCCCAACAAGTTCAAGCCAGACCTGCCTCCTCGCTACGACGGCACTGCCGACCCCGCGGAGTTCCTTCAGCTCTATGAGCTGGGCATTGAAGCCGCCAACGGGGACGAAAAGGTCATGGCGAATTGGTTCCCCATGGCGCTGAAGGACGGAGCCCGGACCTGGCTCCTGAACCTGGCTCCCGGCATGATCTCCTCCTGGGACGAGATGCGCACCCGCTTCATCGCCAACTTCCAAGGCACTCGCGACCGGCCTCCTACCGTGAGCGACATGCGCCGCATCAAGCAGCAGCCAGGAGAGACCCTGCAGAAGTACATCCAGCGCTTCAACAACGCACGCCTCAAGATTCCCAAGGTGATTGAGGAGGCCATCATCTCAGCCTTCTCCGATGGCGTGCGTGACGTCAAGATGAAGGAGGAGCTGGCGATGCATGAAGACCTGTGCACATCTTTGGAGCTGTTCAACTTGGCGACCAAATGCGCCGGGGGGCTGAGGAAGGCGCCTCTCCTCCTCGAGCTTCCAGCTGCCGATCCAGAAGAGAAGAAGCCCAAGGCCAAGGACGTGAAGCGCAAGGGGGCTGCAGTGCTCGCGGCCGAACCAGACACCAAGCAAGGCAGGGATCAGCCCGAGTCTTCCAAGGGCAGCTGGTACTGCGTGTACCACGATCTCCACACCCACAACACCAATGAATGCCAAGAGCTTAGGGCCATGCGAAAAGGGAGAATCAGCCGACGCCCCGACCGCAGTGATCGGGGCTATGACCGAGGAGGAGGAAGAGGCGCAGGACGCTGGGAAGATCGTGGCCCTCGCCAAGGATGGCGTGACAGACCTCGCGAGGACCGCTGGCAGGACCAGCCTTGCGAGGGAGGTTGGAGAGACCAACCTCGCGAGGATCACCCTCAAGGAAATGCAGGGCTCCCACCTCTGCCACAGCCGCCAAGGAGGTACGAAGACAATCATCAGGACGAGGGGGCTGGGGGCTTCCAGGAGCCACGCGCGATCGCTTGCATCCTGGGTGGCACTCAGGCCCCAGCCTCCCAGCGCATCTTCAAGCAGTTTGCTCGTGAGGTGAATGCAGTCCTCCCCAAGCCAGAGGCCACACACCCTCTCAAGTGGTCGTCGTGCGTCATCACATTCAGTTCAGCGGATCAGCTCAAGTGCGCGGCAACGGCCGGGGTCCTCCCCATGCTTTGCTCACCAGTCATCAGCAACGTGCAAGTCACCAGGACCCTCATCGACGGCGGAGCAGGGCTCAACGTCCTATCTGTGGAGACATTCAACGATCTCCAAGTGCCATACGATTAGCTTCAGCTGATCAAGCCTTTCTCCGGAGTCACCGATGGTTCCACCGTCCTGATAGGGCAAGTTCGCCTTCTTGTCACCTTCGGGCAGCGCAACAACTACCGCACTAAGCTCATCGACTTCGACGTCACCCACATTCGCTTGCCGTACAATGCCATCCTCGGGTACCCAGCTTTGGCCACGTTCATGGCAGTGAGTCACCATGGCTACAATGTCCTCAAGATGCTAGGAAGCGGAGGAGTCATCACAGTGCCTTGTGAGGAAAGGGATGCATTGTGCTCTCTCGATCGCGCCTTCCAAGCCGCAGCAATCGAAGACCCAGATCACAGGAGCGAGATACTTCCCGAGGCGATCCCCAAAAAGAAGAAGGCTTCACCTGGTCCAAGCCCTTGTGGGGTAAGCACCTCCGGAGGCATGGCAACAGGACCTGTGCCCGTTCAAGGCGCGCCACCCTCTGGCGCATAGGGAGGCGCGCCCGGTGCCCTCCTCAGGCAGGGCTCGGGGGCTCTTTCATGGCGAGCCACCGACCTAGCCGAAGTCTCGAGGGAGGCGCTCGGGCACCATGTGGAGACGTGCTTCAAGGCACGTCTCCCTCAAGAAGGTATGAGGCAAGGAGGGCCAAACCCTCAGGAGTTCATCGCGAGGAGCACCCAGGAGCTACAGGAGTCAAGAGTCGTGCGCGGCTGTCGCCGCTTGCCCGCCGTGGCCCCACATCCAGGTGAGGATGCTAGGCTGCGAATCTGCATCGACATACCAGGGCTCAATCGAGCCGCGTCTCAGGAGCGCCTCTGGCCCTCACGCGTGGGCCGTTGCGAGGGTCCACCTCACAACCACGTTCGCATGCCTTTCGGCCTGCCGAACACGGTTCCCGCCCATCAGCGCCTGCTGAGGGGCGCTCTGGAGGCTCAGGAGGACAAGCAGCGCACGGTCCTGGCGGAGATGGAGATGGCTCTCGAGGAACCCCCCGTACCCCCGGAGCCTCCCGAGGCTCCCGGTCCGGAGGGCTCGTGAGGGCCGGCATCCTTGTCACGCGTCATCCGCTACTTCAACACCCCGCCATCTCCGACCATATCAGGTGACACCTTTCCAAGTTTCATTTTCAGCTGGGAGCGCCCCTCGGGCTGCATCATTTCCAGTCTGCGTGGGTTCGTCCCTGCGGCATGTATCTGTTTTTCTTATGTTCTCTACTTACCTTGTTGGGGCCGCCCCTCGGGCTGCATTATCCCCAAGCTGCTCGGGCTAGACCCAGTGGCGCATGCTTTCTCCGCAGCTATCTAGATGGATTTGCTTGTTCATACATAACATGCTTGACCTAATCGCCTGCTCGATTGACACCTACCTTTCGAGCCGCTCGCTCTGGCACGGTGCTTGCGCACGGGTCCGTCCCTGCAACACTGATAAATCTGAGTGGCTGAGCTCTGGCCCTCAGTGCCCCCGATCACTCCCTCGGAGCGAGCAATGGTTGGCTGGCAACCGTAACGAAGAACCTTGTTTCCCCTCGTGATTGGTATGCAGGTCCTGCCCCAGGATTAACGCTGGCGGCCTCACGAGCCTTCTCTCCTCCTCTCCGGCGCGATCCGCTTGCACGTTAAAAGGGGGGTACCTGAGCATCGCGACTCATGGGCTCTTACTGGCTCTCCAGCCCTCACCCCCTAGCCTTGACCCACGACATCGCGACCTGTCATACCAGCGGCGGCTGAGCTAGCTCGAGGGCCGAGACCTGAGGACGTAGAGCATTAAGGAAAGCGTGGGGGAGAGGGAAGAAGCTCGCGAGGTCCCGACCCAGCAACACCACAGTTGTCGTCACGCAGACAGGCCACCTCATCGAACGCCACTCCAAACTCGCAAGATAAGTCACGCCAAAATCTGATCCGCCTCAGCACTAAAACCCTCGCCTACTGCTGCTCTGTCACGGCAAAGCTGCCTACCTTTCTTGCCAGTGGAGGCTGCCAGGCGCTAAAGGGACCTCTGAGCATCGCGACTCGGGGCTCTTCTTGGACCTCGGGCGCTCACCTCCTGGCATTGACCCACGGCATTGCGACTGTCATACCAGCTGACGGCTGATGCCTACACAGGGGACGGGACTGTCGTATGAGCACCAAGCCCTCGTGAGGAAAGAAAGGGGGCTGGGCTGGGGACGAACAGCATCTCGCACCAATTCATCATAAGGACATAATATTCACAAAAACATGGCTAGCGCCTTACATACCCCCGCGGGGTGCTACTTCGATTCTTTGCAGGAAATAAAAGGTGTTAATCCTAAGGAATGCCTACTACGCAAGCCTCCGCTGGGGACGCCATCATCAACAGTGGGCCGCCAGGCACCGGCGCCAACCCCATCCAGATCACCGGCGCTGGTAGCCTGAAGCGCCCGCCCGGCTCCGAGCGTGGCGCGAGCTCGGGGGCTCGTAGCTGTTGTCGCTCGTCTCCGGAGTCGCCAGAAGCTCGGCAGAGGCGCTGGACCCTCCGTCCCCTTCGCTGCTGCTCGCGGAGCCGCCGAGGCGACCGCGAGCCTAGTCCTCGCGGCAGCAGCGCCACGACCGCCCTTCTCGGGGCAGCATTCCAGCCGGCGTCCTTCCGCGTCGAAGACCTTGAAGAACATCAAGGAGGCGCCATCATATTAAAGGTGGATCACGAGGGCGCCCCTCATCCGACAGACCCGGGCGATCTCGCCCCAGCCTCGGGTCATGAAGACCTTGCCCGGAACGACGACCGCAACCTCCGCTCCTGTCACAGGGGTGCTGCAACCAGAGCTCCAGAGAGCCCCGCTGCGGGATCTCGAAGGCGAAGGAGGGAGGAAGGCGAATCCAAGATTGAGGAAGCATGGCAGCGTGGAGCACAAGCTCTCGGGAGGAGCCCTCGACATGGACTCCGGGAGGAACAACGCGCACCACCGTGACCCACTGACGCCGACGGCGGCGTCGTCCATGGCGCTCGGCATCAACTCCTTCAGGGCCCTCAATGCGGGCGTACAAGGGCAGCGGGAACCCTGGCGGTGGCCGCTCATACTAGGGCCTCGACACCTCCTGCCGGGCGCCCTCGTCTTAGCGGCAGAGGGCTAGCCGTTTCTTCGGCGGAAGCGGATCGGGACCCTCTCCCTTCTCTTCTGCAGAAAACCGGCGGATCGGAGCCATTGTCGCAATGTGGAGCAAGAGCAAGGATGGAGAGGGGGGAGAAGCAAGAGAAGATGGACTAGAAGGGCTCGTGCTGTTCCGTACTTATAGCCGGAGGAGGCCAACCGTCGGCCTCCACGATCACAGGTAATCATGACCCATTTCTGCATGCAGGGACTTGCCAAGTCATGCGGTTGCCGAGGCATCGTGGGGAAGCGGAGACGCCCACGACCAATCAATCGCCATGCAGCGCCCAAAGCCGCAGGCTGTTGGGGCCCGCGGTGCTTCGCACTTGCCCCTTCGCTTCTCTGCCAAGCTAAGTCCGGGCGCGCCTTGGGCCCGTGGGCTACTGTCGGCGTTACAGGAGCAGGGGTCCCAGACTTGCTGCTGCGGCTGCGGCGTGGCTCAAGTGGGGGGCCCAGCGGCCCAGCTTCATCGGCTCAAGCTCAAGACCCTCGCGAGGTCCAAGCTTCAGCAGGGGGCGGACGGGAACCACCCTCGAGGAAACAGCCTCGTCGAGGCAGGCTCGTGAGGCGGAGAGATCAAGGCAGGGTACCTCCCGAGGGTGCCCCGTGACGCAAGCCATGACGCTCAAGGCCAGGCGGGCGCCAGCCCGCGCAGTGTCCTCATTTCCCCTTTGGTGCAAAGGAGGCAAGCATAGGCCAAGGCATCAGGCAAAGGTTACTGCTTCGGTGCAACAAGACCAAGACCAGCAGAACGGCAGGATGGAGGTCATCGTGGAGCCCAGGACGGCGTCACCGCCAGAGCCTTCTACAGTCGAAGACCAAGTCGAAGACCAACTTTAGTCAGGATAAGTGTACTAGATGTTCCCCTTCAAAATGGCGAATTGTTGGCGCCCTTCCCGCTCTTTATTTGGGAAGAGGCCCAGTGTCACGCCCAAGATGCGACCCTATCCAAAAGGAACTCGAAGGTCCCACCAAGGATAGAAGCGCATCTTGAAGATGCTTTTGCAAGGTGGATATCATTACATCAACATTACATAATAGGTAGGGATACATACATAAGGCACAAATGCCACAAGAATACATCAACATCATACAAGATCAACATCCGACTACGGATGAATCATAAACAGAAACTCAAACGACATCCACCCTTCTAGCCCAGGCTGCCGACCTGGAACCTATCCCCTGATCGAAGAAGAAGCAGAAGAAGAACTCCAAACAAGCAAACATCGCTCTCACGTCATGATCATCATAAACCTGTACACTGCTGGCTGGTGGTGTAGTAATCTGTGAGCCACGAGGACTCAGCAATCCCATTACCATGGGTATCAAGACTAGCAAAGCTTAAAGGGAAGGAAGGGGTAAAGTGGTGAGGTTGCAGCAGCGACTAAGCATATATGGTGGCTAACATCACGCAAATGAGAGCAAGAAGAGAAACAAAGGCGGTCGTCAACTAGTAATGATCAAGATGTGATCCTGAACTCCTACTTCGTCGGACATAACCCGAAACCGTGTTCTCCTCTCGATCAACCCGAAAAGAGACACTCACGAGTTACGCTACGGTTGGTGTATTTTAGAAGAGTTTACTTCAAGTTTACTGCAACGGATATTAACAAATTCCCATCGCCACATAACGCGGGCACGGCTCTCGAAAGTTTATACCCTGCGGGGTGTCCCAACAAGCCCATGATAAGCTCTCGCGATCAGCGAAGGATATTCCTTCTCCCGGAAGACCCGATCAGTCTTGGAATCCGGCTACAAGACATTTCGGCGATAATAAAACAAGACCAGCAAGACCGCCCGATGTGTCGACAATCCCGATAGAAGTCGCACGTACCTCGTTCTCGGGACAAACCGGATAAGCTAAGCATCACGGTACAAGCGTAACCCAAGTTGCCAAGGGATGGTCCGCATGGTGCTCTAGTTTGGACCAGCGCTTAGACAAGCAACGGCCGGGGGTAAATAAAGATGACCCTCGGGATCTCGCGACTCCCAAGGGAAAAAAGGGTAGGTGAGGCAAATGTAAAACCAAGGTTGGGCCTTCTTTGGAGGAGTCTTATTCAAAGCGAATTGTCAAGGGGTCCATAAATCACCCGACCGCGTTAGGGGCGCAAAATCCGGGAACATAATACCGATATAGCCGAAACTAGGCGGCAAGAGTGGAACAAAACACGGGCATAAGGCCGAGCCTTCCACCCTTTACCAAGTATATAGATGCATTAATTAAATAAGATATATTGTGATATCCCAACAAGTAAACATGTTCCAACAAGGAACAACATCTCCATGTTCCAACAAGGAACAAACTTCATCTTTACCTACAACTAACAACGCTATAAGAGGGGCTGAGCAAAGCGGTAACATAGCCAAACAACGATTTGCTAGGAAGGGTGACAAAGGTTAGAGGTTCATGGCAATTTGGGAGGCTTGAGGAACAAGTGATAGGTAGCGCAGCATAGCGATAGAACGAAACAACTAGCATAGCAATGATAGTAGTGAGATCCAGGGTAGCGGTCATCTTGCCTGAAATCCGCAAGGAAGAAGAACGAGTCCATGAAGAATATGAAGCCACGAAGGCGAACCAAGCGTGAGCGAGCGAATCCTCCCGATCGCATAGCAAGCGGGAACTAACAAGAAGAAGCACACAACATGGTAAACACACCACACATAGACAAGACATGATGCACAACCAAGCATGATGCATGACAAGACTACATGAGGCTACTCATGGCAAGAGATGATGCAAACAAGAGCAACACATCAAGGCAAGTTTAAATGAGGCGGGAAACAACATATAACAATTCCGGTAAGTCCTCATATGCCAATTTCGAAATTGGTCCAGATCTGAATAAACCTTATGTTCAAGTTGTTAAACAGCAAGTTAAGATGCACCACGATGATCTACACGAAATTCTAGTCAAGTTACATATAAAGTTCATTAGATTCGGAGCTACGGCCTAGAAGATATGAGCAAGACAAGTTAGACATGGCATTGATGCAAAATGCATACAAACCTCAAGCAAACACTCTCAAAACAAGGATGCAACATGATAATATGAAACTACATGCAAAATCAAGCAATTTCATATAGAGCACACTCAAAACGGAGCAACGGTTCAACACATACACATGAAACAAGTTGTAGCAACAATCTGTCCAAAACAGCAACTAGGCATATTGCAAGCATCAAAACAATATGCTACAGCACCTCAATATGAAAACAAAAGGCATGGGCATGAATTAAAGGTAAAGCATGACAAAACATGAACACTGAGCTATCTCCAAAAATCACTAGAACATGCTCAAAATGACATGGCAAGATTGCAAATAATAACAGTTTCAGACTTTAGCAGAAATAACATCAGGTTGCAAAGTTTAGAGCTATCAAACAACATGCTACAGGAACTTATCATGGCAAATAAAGGCATGGCATGATACTACTAAATGCATAGAACAAAAGTCCTTTACTGACCATAAGCCAAAAAGGATCAGAAAATATGATGGCACCCATGTAAACATGGCAAGTTATATTACAGATTCATACATGGCAGGAACAACAATAAGTAGGCATGTTGGTGAGCTTGAACCACTCACCACAGAGCAATACATTGCATGGCAATGCAACTCACAGTAATAAGACATGACATAGAAGCTATACATGGCAATAACAACATCATAGCATACACGGATCAACTAAACCAACCTTGGCAAAATTGAATAACATGTAAACAACCTGCCAGGAAACATTTTATAGCAAAAGTAGAGCTCGATTGACTCAAGCTATGGCACTCCATAATTGCAAACAAGGGAATGGATGGATAGATAATAACCATGTGTTCAAAACATCCTTACTGAAGTATCTCAAAATAAGCATGGATCTCTCGGTAGCATCAAGTTTACATGGCATAAAAATCTCAGCAGAATAGGGGCTGAAATCAGCAACATCATGAAGCCTAGTTTGCATGCTTGTGCTAGTCACCACAGAGATCACAAAAATACATGGCATACAACCCTGTAAAGATGGCATTGCATATTACAAAACACATGTAGGACTCAAGTTCATAGGGTGCACACATCAATCATGGCAAAAATGACAAAAATGCATGTTCTGATAAGAATCTGAAATTAATATCACATAGCCCTCTTCTAACAGCATTTCCGGCATCAAGATGAGCTCAAATGAAAATGATTCAATGAGATTAAATTATGTACTCGTCGAGACGAACAATTTGACATATTACACGCACGAAACAGAGCAGTATGCAGAGAGTTATGACATGTCAAAGTATGCAACAGAATGCAACAATCTAGGGGACTTAGTGAAAATTTGCACCTCGGGAAAAATGGACGGGGTGGTACGGGATGGAGAGATCCGGGGCTCGGGGCGTGTTTGGATGGTGGGATGGGTGGATCTGATCCACCCATCGCTGAATCCGGCGGAGGAGCTCCGGTGGGCGGCCCGCCGACGGCGGCAATGCGGCAGGGCGCGGGAGGCGGCAGCGGCGGAGGATCCAGCGAAGGAGGCGCGAGGCGGCAACCGGCGGCGGAGATCTTGCCAGCGGCGGCGGCGACGGCAGCGGCGGCCATGGCGTGGCGTGGCGGGACGGCGGAGGCCGAGGGGACAATGAGGAGCGGGCGGCGCCAGCAGCGGCGGGCGGCGGGCTGGGCGGCAGCGCTATGGCGCGCCAGCGGCTGCCGTGTGGCGTGGCGGCGGGTCAGACAGGCAGGCGGCGGCGGATCTGAGCCCGCTGGGCCCCGGATAAACTCATGCAGGCAGCGGCCTTGAGATGGCGGCGGAGGACACGTGGCCTTTGTGTGATTCACGGAGGGGGCGGCTGGACATGTCCGGGCAGACGCGGACAGCGTCGGCATGAGGAAGAAGGAGATAGGGTTAGGGGGGATTTTCATCCGCGAATTTGGACGGGGAGGGCATATTTATAGTTTCTGGGAGCTAGGAGAGTCCAAAAGAGGAGCGGTTTTCGGCCACGCGATCATGATCGAATGACCGAGAGCATGGAGGGAGTTGCTGGGTTTTCGGCCACTTTGGAAGGGTGTTGGGCTGCAAGAGAAGGGGCTTTCGGTTACCGGTTAACCGTTGGAGTATCAAACGACCTCAAATGATCTGAAACTTGACGGGCGGTCTACGGTGCTATACCAAGGCAGCTTGGCAAACCTCGAACCATTCGAGAAAGTTTAACACCCGCACACACGAAAAGAGGTAAAAGGGGCGCCGGGGACATAGGAGTGCGGATTGGAAAAGCGGACAACAGGGAAAAATGCTCGGATGCATGAGACGAACACGTATGCCACTGCGATGCACATGATGACATGATATAAAATGCAGATGATGACATGGCAAAGTGCAACATGCAAGCAAATTACATGGCAACGACGGCGAATAACTGGCGGACACCTGGCGCATCGAATCCAGGGCGTTACACCCAGGGCCTCCCTCTATAAATAGTACTAGCCACCACCAAGGTAGAGGGAGGATCAAGATCCGAGAGAGAGAGAGAGAGGCGATCGAACTCACCCAAGCAGTTCATCGCACCAGCTCAAGAACAGCCCCTCGCGAGGCTATTCTCCCTTTGTACTATTCATCATGAGCCCTTGAGGCAATCCACCACACCACACACTGGAGTAGGGTATTACACCACACAGGTGGCCCGAACCAGTATAAACCTCGTGTCTTTGTGTTGTTCATCGTTCATAGTTTAGATCCCTCGCAATCCATGCACGCATGAGCTGGTAAGGGAAAGATCTCCGCGCGCACCCCAGTGTTCGAACCTCAAGGGTCTGCCGGAACCCGAAATCCGACAGTATATATCCATTGTATTATAAAAATAATGTGTCAAGCTTTGGTTTTAGGATGATTAGATTGTTTGTTTACTTCGTGCAGTACAAAAACAGAAACATTAGATGTAGCGCGTGAATTTACATTTTTTACTGGAAAGTCAAATGGGTCTGAAACTTTTTTCACTTTACTTATGTACAATTTTTTAAAATTTTCATAATTTTTCTAGAATTTTTGGAGTTACAGAAGTATACTAAACTTCCAGATTACTACAGACTGTCATGTTTTCGACAGATTCTGTTTTCTATGTGTTGTTCGCTTATTTTGATGAATCTATGTGTGGTATCGGGGGGTATGAACCATTGTGAAGTTGGAATAAATTATATATAGTTCTAATATGAAATTGGAATGAGTTTGCAATAGTACCTAAAGGTAGTGATTTTCTTTATTATACTAACAGATCTCACAAAGTTTTTGTTAAAGTTTTGTGTGGATGAAGTGTTCGAAGATCTAGGAGCTATCAATATGAGAAGAATAAAGAGAGGCAAGGGTTCAAACTTGGGGATGCCCAAGGCACCCTAAGTAAATATTTCAAGGATACTCAAGCATATAAGCCTGGGGATGCCCCGGTTGGCATCCCATCTTTCTTCTTCAACTATTATCGGTACACCTTGGTTTTTGTTTTGTTCACATGATTTGTGTCCTTTGTTTTTTTATTTTTTCTTTAAGAACCATGCTAGCACGAGATATCCCTTCATCTATTTATGGAATGATTCATGTGCTTCACTTATATCTTTTGAGTATGACCTTATAGAATGTTCATTGCGCTTCTTAAATCTTTTGAGTATGGTTTTATAGAATGCCACGTGTGCTTCACTTTTATATTTTGAGCTTGGATATTGGTTAGTCTATATTACTTGTAGAATGCTCCATGAACTTCACTTATACCTTTTGGAGTATGAATAATACTATCATCTAAAGCGGATTCGGAAGAGTGTCGACTTTAGTTAGTAATGATTCCACTATTTCGGAAGAGGTTCCAATTGATTATGAGAACAAAGTTGCTATCTATGATGATTATTATGATGACATGTATGCTATAAAGAATAATGTTAACCATGAAACTTGTCATCATGATTTTAATTTTCAATTGGATTATGCCTCACATGACAGTTATTTTGTTGATTTTGCTCCCACTATTCCGAATGAGAAGAATTTTGCTTATGTGGAGAGTAGTAAAATTTCTATGCTTGTAGATCATGAAAAGAATGCTTTATGTGATGTTTATATTGTTGAACTCATTCATGATGCTACTGAAAATTATTATGAGGGAGGAATACATAATTGTAGGAGTTGCAATAATATCAAGTTTCCTCTTTATGTGCTTAAAGTTTTGAAGTTATACTTGTTTTTCCTTCCTATGCTAATTGATTCTTGTTCCCATAAATTATGCGCTCAAAAAATCCCTAGGCATAGGAACTGGGTTAGATTTAAATGTGTTAGTCATAGTCTTCATGATGCTCTCTTTATGTTTCAATTCTTATCTTTTATGTGAGCATCATTTAAATCATCATGCCTAGCTAAAAGGCATTAAAGAAAAGCGCTTGTTGGGAGACAACCCAATATCTACCATTACTGTTTTTGTGTGTTTAAATCATTAAGCTACTGTAGTAATCATGTTTTATAGCTTTTGTTTCAATAAAGTGCCAAGTAAGACCTTTGGGAAGACTTGGGTGAAAGTTAATGTAATCTTGCTGTAAAAAACAGAAACTTTGTGCTCACGAGATTAGCTGTCATTTTTTACAGAAGAGTGCTTTTGAGTTGATTCTTTTTGAAGAAGATTAATAAACAAATTCCTCACGTCCACCAATTTATTTCATAATTTTTGGAGTAGCATAAGTATGGTTGCTGTTCAGATCATTACAGACTGTTCTGTTTCTGACAGATTCTGTTTTCATTGCATAGTTTGCTTGTTTTCTAGTTTCTATGTCTTATATTTCTCAATATAAATTGTAGAAATGATAAGGTACAGTAGGAATTGTGCAAGAACAATTATGAACCTTGTCTTTGACAGTACCAAAGTGAATGGTTTACTCTTTATCATACTAACCTATCTCACGAAGTTCCGTTAAGTTTTGTGTGATTGAAGTTTTCAAGCTTTGGGCGAGATATCGATATGAAGAGAATAAGGAGTGGAAAGACCCTAAGCTTGAGGATTCCCAAGGCACCCCAAGTTAATATTCAAGGAAGACTCAAGCGCCTAAGCTTGGGGATGCCCCGAAAGGCATCCCCTCTTTCGTCTTCAAAACTATTGGTATACCTTTCTCAGAGCTATATTTTTATTCGTCACATGATATGCGTTTTGCTTGGAGCGTATTTTCAATTTTACTTGCTGTTTGAATAAAATCATTGGATCTGAAAACTTCAATGAAAAAGAATCTTCCATGGCTAGTTAACTATTTGACTACTCAGTGTTCTTCACTTATATCTTTTGGAGTAGTTTGTCATTTACTCACACGCTTCACGTATATCCTATGAGTAAATGGTTGAATGAATTGAATATCATAAATCTGAATTTATATACGTTTCATATGCTTATAACATGGGGAGTAATGACTTCATACATAATAAGTATAGGTAGTAAACTTATTAAAAGTTAGCAAACGCAGAATTGGTCACTTGAACAATTCATGAAAGAATATTGAAGAAAGAGAGATTTCACATATAAATATACTATCTTGGACATATTTGGTAATTGTGAGCACTCATTAAAATATGATATGCTAAAAAGTTGATGTTGGACAAGGAAGACAACTTAATGGGTTATGTTTTTCTATATCTGAAACATTATATTGTCTTGGATCATCCAACATGTTGAGCTTGCCTTTCCCTCTCATGCTAGCCAAATTCTTTGCACCAAGTAGAGATACTACTTGAAAGGATCGATATAGTTGACTAGAGGGGGGGTGAATAGGCAACTAACAATTTTTTAGCTTTTCTTTACCAAATTAAACTTTGCAACAAGATAGGTTGTCTAGATATGCAACTAGGTGAACAACCTATATGATGCAACTACAACAAGCACACAAGCAAGCAAGGGATATGACACAAATAAGCTTGCACAAGTAAAGGCACGAGAAAACCAAGAGTGGAGCTGGTGAAGACGAGGATGTGTTACCGAAGTTCCTTCCTTTTGAGGGGAAGTACGTCTCCGCTGGAGTGGTGTGGAGGCACAATGCTCCCCAAGAAGCCACTAGGGCCAACCGTATTCTCCTCACGCCCTCACACAATGCGAGATGACGTGATTCCACTATTGGTGCCCTTGAAGGCGGCAACCGGACCTTTACAAATAAGGTTGAGGCTCTCTCCACAACTTAATTGGAGGCTCCCAAAGAAACTCCAGAGCTTCACCACAACGGATTGTGGCTCCGAAGTGACCTCTTCCATCTAGGGCGCCCAAGCACCAAAGAGTAACAAAATCCACACAAGAAAGTATGGGGGAATCAAATATCCTTTGGTGGAAGTGTAGATCTAGGTCTCCTCCTTCAATCCCTAGCAAATCAACAAGTTTGGGTGGCTAGGGAGAGATATCGGGCAAGAAAGCTTTAATGGCAGTAATGGAGGAGAGAGAGAGAGGCAAGAGGTAGGTGGGAGGTAGGAGAAGCACCTCCTTAAATAGGCCCCCCGAGATCCAACCGTTATGTGCAGAAAAGCATGGGACCGGTACTTCCGCACTAGACACCAGTACAACCGGTGAATGCGGGGAACCCCTCCTAGGGCACCAGGGCGGTACTTTCGGTGGCTCACCCGGTAGTACCGGTTTATCAGAATAAACCGGAAATACAGCTCCACTACCGCTCAACTACCGCATACATCCAGAAGGTTTACACCTCAGGCTGGTAATTGGAGCGGTAGCAGGGCCGGAACTACCGCTGGGTTAGCTGTTCCTGGGTGATGGAGTCCGAGGTGGTACAACCTCCCTGGACACCAGTAGTACCGGTTTATCAAGATAAACCGGAACTTCCGTTCCACCACCAGTCTACCACCGTACCCGGTACATAAGGGAGTCACCCCTGAGCGGCATTTGGAGCGGTGGTCACACCGGAACTACCGCCCAGTGGTACAACCGCTCGAAGGAGCGGTACTACCGCCATGGGCAGGACTGCACATGTCAGAGGGCAGTGGGGAACCCTCTCTCCTCGAAACGGAAGGTATATGATGGGTGCATAGAATGTGTACGTGAAGTGATTCACCCAATACCTTCCGATGAGGATTCCCTCTTAATAGTACGGATATCCTACGACCAAAGGAATAAAAACATCGGGAACTCCGTCTTCGATCTTTTCCGCATAGAGGGAAGACCTAACCGTCTTGCGCCACACCATTTGTACCTGAGAAAACTATGGCGCACGATTAGTCCACGTGTGTTGTCATCATCACCAAAACCCTAAGGCAAAGGATGCCCTTACAATCTCCCCCTTTTTGGCGGATGATGACAACCACACGATTAGTCCGGGAGTTCTAGAAAATAAAGGAAGGGCTCCCCCTGAGTGTGAGCACTATTTAGAGTTTGCTTTTGGAATGCAAAGTGCGCACACTAGGGAATGCTCCCCCTGGATTTTAAAGACCAACCGGAGAGCACAAAACAACCGTAATAAACCTACAGCAGTAGAGACAACATATAATAAACCAACATATAATAAACTCTACTGAACGGAGAGTGCATAGATAAGCCGAACGACGGATGTCTTACACCATGCACGAGATCACAACATAGAATACGTTCATAGAGCACTAGAAAGAGCAAGCAAATAACCTAGAAAGACCAACAAACTAGAAAGACCAACTGCAAATAACCACCCATGCAACTCCCGTGACCTAATGGAGCTCTCTCCCCCTTTGGCATCGAGACACCAAAAAGGAAAAGAGCGAACCTAGCGCCCCGGGGCTCAGTAGATCTCCTCGCCAGTAGCTGCAGAGCTGTCTGATGCATCATCATCAATATCATCATCAGGATCCTGAGCCTCATCAGACTCCTCAGACTCCTCAGACCTCGCAGTAGCTGCCTCAGGAACACGGACAGAGGAAGAAGCAGGTACCTCATCGGACCACTAGCAGTTCTCCAAGCACCAAGTTGTCGGATTTCGGGTTCTGGCAAACCCTTAAGGTTTGAACTCTGGGGTGCACGCGGAGATCCAACCATCCACCGTCTCGTACCTCGCCGAATCGCAGGGACCTAAACTACTAGAAAGAACAGCACAAGAGACACGAGATTTATACTAGTTCGGGCCACCGTTGTGGTGTAATACCCTACTCTAATTGGTGGTGTGATGGATTGCCTCTTGGGCTGATGAGGAACAGTACAGGGAAGAACAACCTCGCGAGGCCCTGTTCTTGGTGGGTGTGATGAACTGCTAGGTGGTGTTCCGTCGCTCTAGCTTGAGGATCGGGTCTCTATCTCTCTCTGGATGCCGATCGTCTTGATCTCTCGTCTCTCTCTACTATGGTGGCTAGCTCTATTTATAGGCGAAGGCCCTGGGCCTCTTCCCAAATATTGAGCGGGAAGGGCGCCAACAATTGGCCATTTTGAAGGGGAACAGCGGGTACACTTATCCTGACTAAAGTTGGTCCCCCGCCAAAGGCTCTGGTGATGGCCTTTGCTTGGGCTCCATGATGACTCCCTTCCAGCCGTTGGGGCTGGTCTTGGTCTTGTTGCATCGAAACGGATGCCTTTGCTTGATGCTCTCGCCTGCGCTTGCTCCCTTTGCACCAAAGAGGAAAGGAGGATCTTGCGGGCTGGGCGCCGGGCGCCCTTGGTAAATCATGGCTTGCGCCACGGGCACCTCGCGAGGTACCCTGCCTTGAACTCTCCGCCTCCTCATGAGCCAGCTGACGAGGCCGTGCACGAGAAGCTTCGGTCGTCCGCCCATGAGGCTTGGCCCCTCGCGAGGGTCTTGAGCTCGTGTTGATGAAGATGGGCTGTC